>OX101815.2:34586441-35186441 GCA_944452925.2 Chrysolina oricalcia | reverse complement strand
AAGTTTTCAGTTCGAATACGAAAGCAGCAAGCTTTCGAATATATAACTCACACAATAACCTAAATCTTTGAAGTGGTTTGGGTCATACCTATCAAATCGTCATCAGGATGTCGAAAGAAATCATCACTCACCACTCCATTCTATTTGCTGTGGTGTACCCCAAGGTACGGTACTCGGTCCTGTACTTTTCCTATTATATGTTAATGACATGACCAATTTGAATATATCAGATAGTTTCACTTTATTTGCCAAGGATACTACCATACAATGGCACGATGAGACTGAGGCTAATCTATTTCAAACCATTTCTAGAGATATTGACCGCATTAAAGTATGGTTTGATTTAAATTTACTATCATTAAATGTATCTAACACGAAAATACTAGCCTTCGTTGCAAGCTACCTGTACTATTACTAGACAATAATACTATAGAATGTAAAGAAACCACGAAATTCCTTGGAGTCCACCATTTTAGATTTATGAATTACGATAAATCATTCATAATCTCCGACCCCAGAATTCTACATATACCAATTTTCAATCGAATCAGACCATGATCACAAAATTTTTCGCCATCTTGAAGCGTCCAATTTAAATTGATTTTTTTTTTCAAAAAATTCATAATCTCAGACACAGAAAACTTCCAAATACCAATATTCAATCAAATCGGATAATAATCACGAAACTCGTCTGCCGCCTTGGAGCCGCCATCTTGAATTCTGAGTTCAAATTCTCCGAACTCAAAAACCCCCACATACCAATTTTATCACATACCAATTATAACATAATTATTACAAATCTTGTTCGCCATCTTGCATCCGCCATTTTGTTTTTTCTCCAACAATATTCTGTATTGCATTTTCACTGGAAGTTAATCGGATAACAAGAAGTCTCTCAAATTCAATAGGCAAGATTTCATTACAGGCAGGCACCGGGACTGAGTAATGAGTAACGAAGGCAAATAGACGAAACTGTAATATTTCTTTTTTAAATCTCGGAATAATTTCAATCACTATCAAAATAGAGTTTTTAGACCACCGCATAACAAAGTAGCCTTTGGCTCATTCAAATCTCAACGCAAAGTTGATGTTTTTCGATGAATGTCATTAAATGATAACATTTCCGCTGTCAAGCGGAAAAATAAAAAAACGCTCGCATTTGTATGATACATATATTGGGAATAAACAAGTATCCATGGAAAATAGTGTACACACCTCCTCATGTGACAGAATGTGCGAATAATACGACTTTAGGTATGAATCCACCTAAAGTTGCATTTTTCGCACATCGCAAGCATAAATTTAAAACTAAAACTACGATTGAAAGACAATGTAATGAAATTGACGTGTTCATGCAAGAAACTGGGCAATTGAAATCAACATTAAAACTAAGAAAGATGGCCAACTTTCAACTAATAACTTAATTTCTTCCATAAATTAGAAAAAGTGCATGTGTGGTCTTGCTCTGGGGAAAATTCACAAAGGTCACATACGAAAATCTCTGCTCACAGCTGATTGCTTCCAAAGAAGAAATATGTTATGTTTTATCCTCGAGTAATTTCTTGTGTAGATCTATATCTTCGTGTTTTTTTTATGGATACTATTGGTCAGCTAATTGAACTCGTCAAACAGTTTTCGTTCATATATGACAAGAGATAAAAGAGAAAATATTTTGGGCGTCATCCGAGTTTATGCAAAGATCTCTTTTTCGGCATCCGATTTAATATACTGAAAGAGCCAAATTGACAAATTTGCTTCGCAATTTCAGCATTGGTATGACGCCTTATTTTCTATTTCTCTGATTCCTCACAACTCCAGAGGCTCCCAGAAGCACTGAGTACAAAACCACAATTCTTTATCTTGGTGATAGTTTTCATGCCATAAACACCAGAACAGAATACATCAAATCAACAAACCACGATAATCTCAGGTTATGGTTCACCTTAATCACCTTCTGTTTTCTGAACAAAGAATACCAATACGTTTCAAAGATCAACATTTGGAATGATATGCGCATGTCTAGTACTTTCTTAGGGTGGATTTAGTCAACTTTAGCACAAGCATTATCATGAACATAACGGTAACATCAAAGGTTTTTAGCATAAACTTAAGATTGTTGTATAAACGATACCATTTGAAGAGCACAGGCTAAAAAAGATGAGGGTCACAAACTGAAAAATTGGAGAAAAATCAATGATAAAATTTAAAACCCTGTATATTTTTAATACTTTGACTTGTTGGCAAAAACTAAATAACTCATGTATCTAGTTTTGGTAAAATATTTTTGTTAATAAAATTCCTTTGACATGAGCGTACAGAACATTTTTTAAAGGGGATAAGAACACAAAGTCAGGGAGAAAAAGATGAGGGTCCTCACAAAATGTTATCCTTTATTATTGAACATTCAAACAAAATTCAGTTAAAAGGTAAACTTTCAAAATAAAGTTGAGCTTCTACACTGCAAAAGCGCCTTAAGTTTTGTATGTCTTGGTACTTCTTAGCATTAATTGGAATCCTTTCTTCATATTTGAGATTTGGAAGTTGAAATTGTCCAGAAGGCAGTTCTGGCATTTTAAGTAATACACTGTTGCTCTCTTTCTTTGATTGGTTTTTAGGAACTGTTTTTCCTTTTTTATTCTGTTTTCGTTTTTGTGGTGCCACTACAATACTTGACTTCAAGCCTCCATTGTAAGAGTCCCTGTGATCCGTCATCCTGGGTTGTTCTTTTCTTATCAGTAATTCCCTGATGGGGTGACTCTCAAACGGACATTTCCGTATATAATAGTTTTTAAGATGGTCAGTCCAACTTCGGAAAATCGTCTGGTCTTCACAGCTAATTACTTTAAAGGGGCTGGATTTTACGCGGTCATTCCGAATGTGATCCTCCCAACCAGGGGGAAGCTCGATCACAGCTTTGGTATTAATTAAGCCCATGTTTCGATCACACTCCATGTAGCTGTGGCCTCTGTAGCTGTGGTATTAGAAATACCATTTTCACACATTGCAGTCGGCCTACTTTATGGACAACATAATGAAGCATTCGGAACAATGTATAGTTTTTGTTCTGTCCGCAGCAGGAATCACAAAAAATCACAAGCTCTTGTACTTCTGGGTTCAATTCGTTACAGATGTAATGAAATAGAATAGAGGCCACTTCATCAGATCCTTTCTTGGCGGCTGTTTCAGTATAAGTATAAAAAAAAGCTTCACGAGTGGCTAAAACATGAATGTTGAACAGATAAAATGATAACTGCCGCTTGTAATAGACATCATTGGCGCTGATATTCGGTAATGGCAAGTATTTTTGGTAGTCTATTGCGATGGCTTCAATATGACTGTGTGTTTGAGCACTTTTGCGTTCGGAACGCTTTCTCTGGTAAAAAGCCTCGGCCTTCTTGAGATGAAGTTGGTTATTTATATTTAATGCAGCTAAATTTAAAGCTTCTGCCGGATCTGCTATCTTTGCCTTATATTCATCACAAATGCTGCAGGTGTCGCTACGCGGGTAGCCAAAACTAACAAAAATGCAACGATATGACTCATGAAATTAATTTATCTGGATGCAATTCGTTGAATATCCGGAACATTTTCTTGACGTTCAACTCCTCCGGTAGGTTAGTTCTCTTAGACTTATGAAGGCTGTAGTGCGACTGTCTTCCTTTAAATGATTGAATGTGAGAACGGACTGCATCAGTTGTTTCTTGCGCTAGCTTCTTTGGCCGATTGGAGTGTAGACCCCGACCATCTTGTCCGACGTGTCAATCTTGAACAAGTTTTTGCTGAATGTTCTGCAAACGTTTTGCAGAAATTCCATGTAAAGAACCTTAAAAATTAATTAACTGTGATTAGAAACGGAAACAACAACAGATTAAAGTATTACCTACCTTATATTTATAGGAGAACGAATAATATTCTACATTTTCATCGTTAACGTGCCTTCTCCGATGCCTTTTAACTGGTTCGTATGCAATGAGACCTCCCAAATGCAAGCGCTGCTCATTGTGCTTTTTCAGTTCATTAAAGTGTCTAATAATCGCTGAACGGTCCTGAGCACCAATTACTTCGAAACACTTCAACCTTGAGCACTGACAGCTGTTGCCTGTTTCATGGATTTGCCTCAGTTTTTCACACACACGTCCAAATTTTGGTCTCTTTTTGGAAACAGAAGTTGGCACACAATTCTCAGACATTTTAAAAATGCTTTGTAAATCGAAATCACATACTTGACTTATTCTGAGACACAGCCAAAGCGTACTACTTACTTGATATACACTTGTTACATTATATCCGAAGCTTACAAAAAGTAGGGGTAAAGTGGGAAATTTTGGACCCTCATCTGTCTTTCGTACATCAGCTGGAACATCATCCTTTTTGCCCTGTTCGGCAAATATTAAAACGCGTTTTACTAGGCACTGCCATCTGTTTTATTCTGTACGGTACGGTAGGCAAACAGTAATGGCTCTTGGCTATGATTTGAGGAATTTATCTCAAATATGGATATTTTGGACACTCATCCGTTTTAGCCTGTACTCTTCATTTGATATAACAGATTCGACTTTCGGTTTTAACATATATTTAGGCACACTTTCATAATGATGTTGACTAAATGCACCTTTAATTTCGTTAAATTGATGCTACATGAACACCGTCATTTTCCTATTTTAAAATTCATCTAAATCTTTAATTCATTTCATAGTTTTAGTGATGTTGCATGAATCCACCTTATACATCTTCTTACAGAAAAATTGAGACATAAATATGAATAACAATACGAACAATCATAACTTGGTGCCAATCGAAAAAGGTTTATTAGTATTCAGGAAAATTATTACCTACTGGCTCATTTTGGAGAAAGATCTGAGACACTGAAACCATTAACTCTTTGGTCTATGTATTCGTTGCTACGGACATGCTTGAATGTCAAAAACAATAAAGACATCAACAAATATTCTAAGCTTGTCGCGTTCTCAAGAAACAATCTGTTGAATGTAGAGCAATATAATCCAAAATAATATTTACTTCTGAAAATGTACAAGGATTTTTACAAGAAGCCGCAGATAAAGACTATCTCATCAAAAAGGTACATTTCAATTATACTTTATACTCTTCAGAGTAGTTTGAGAATCAGTTTTATTATTATTCATTTAATATTATTACGAAGCTTCCGATTTGCCGGCGTCATATTGAGAAATATGTTCTTAATTATTGTGAACAAATTAGACTAGTGGTTAGAAACTCTTCCTGTCACGCCGACGGCAGGAGTTCGATTCTTTAGACTCGCATTTTCTATTTGAGATAATGATTGGACTGCGAGCAATTTCGATACCGACTTTGGAAAAAGTTATTTATACTTTTAATATTTTACAGGTAATTCTAATTATTGGTATTGCTAAGCCGACGATATCCATTATTCTTAGGTAATAATGTATGTTCAATGAAGTATCGAGTTCTTTCTTTGACTGAAATCTGCATTTGTCGAAAAAATACTGTGTGTAATTCGAATACAAAATGCAATTGATACTCTCAAAAGATTACCGCGCTTCGCTTCGCGTCGCGCGGTAACTCTCTACGTCGAGCGACAATCCATCAATTTGCGCTCTAAATTCACAAATAGCTATCCCTTGAATGCTTTCTGGCGTCATTGTATTGTCTATCTATTATTGCTGCAAAGTAACATACACTCTCACCAACTTCAACTCAACGTTTTCGGAATGACGTTCAAATTATCATGAATGGGCCAAGGTGGCGAGTGGTGAGGTGTTCACTTCTAAATCCAGTCATCGGTATGGGTTCTAATCTCAGCTCGGTCCCGTGCCTAGCATCACACGCTGAAAGGTGAGGGCTACGTCTTCTCTAGCTCGTACAAGTTTTTTGAAGAGTTCTGAGGGTTTCTCGTGAGATGTAACTGGTTAACGACAATTTTTTTTATTGACTGAGAAAATAATAGTTGAAAAAACTAAAACACCTATTTTACTTCTAACATGGACTAAAAAATTTAAAAAATAATTGACAATGAAATTATCAAATGTGAAAAAATCGTGATTGCTTTCGATCTATATTCTCATATCCTCCATATTGATTTAACAATACTGAGCGTTCAAGAGCTCAAGATAACTTTGTCATGCACCCCACGAGTAATATCATTGTCAATTATTTTCAACTTCCTAGTTAGAAGTGAGCCATGTTCTTTAGTTTTTGAAACTATTATTTTTTATGACTAAAAAATCATAATTTCCTACCCCAAAAAACCCCCACATACCAATTTTGAATCGAATCAGATCATGATCACAAAACTCGTCTACCAATTCATGAATTTTGACAAACATTTCATAATCTCTGACCCGAAAACCCTCACACACTTTGGAAACGAATCAGACCATAATGACAAATATCGTCCGCCATTTCGGAGCCGCCATTTTGAATTCATGAATTTTGACAAAAATTTCATAATCTCTGACCCGAAAACCCTCACATACTTTGGAATCCAATCAGACCATAATGACAAATATCGTCCGCCATATTGGAGCCGCCATTTTCAATTTATGGATTTCGACAAAAATTTCGAAATCTACGACCTAATAATCTCCCACATACCAATTTTGACTCGAATCTGACCATATTTACAAATCTCGTCTGCTCTACTGGAACCGCCATCATGAATTCATCAATTTTGACTCAAATCTGACTAAAAAAATCCCACATACCAATTTTGAATCAAATCTGACCCTAATCACAAATCTCGTCCGCCATACTGGAGCCGACGTCTTGAATATTGACAAAATCCATGGTTGAAATTGCTGCATAGACCAGTGTTGCCGCTTTTACGGGTGCCTCAATACAGGCAGTTTGGATGGACCGCTGTTGAACCCAGCAAGAGGGGACAAGAGGAGAAACTACATATTTTAACAATGTCTTTGTGAAGCCATGTATACTGGCACTACGTTGTGTAGCTACACATATCAAAGACCGACGGCAATACAAGTACTTCCCAATATTAATGTAATAATAACAATAGCAATAGTGACAATTTTCAAATTCAATTTTCGCCCAAATAAAGCTTTCGGGCCACGAGAAACTATTTTTAAAAAGACAAAATTTAACTTTACAACAAATAACTTTATTTGTACGGAGAGAGATGTGTCTCTTACAACGTCGCTAACAGAACTAAACTAATTATAAAGCATGGTCAATCATATTCGCATAAACCTAAGTCAGCATTACATAGAAGTACAAGCTAAGGGTTTCCTGAGGGTTTGTACATATAACTCCTCCATCCCTAAGACGAAAATAATACGGTAGTATTATTTTCGGAATTCAAATCTTTAGGTTTTGTATTATTACTTTTGAAATGTTTTATAATATTATTTTTGTATTTTATAGAAAAGTTATAAATGATTACAGTGGCAATAATTATGATCAGAATAATACAGATATAAAGGGTTGTATAGGGAGTGTTGTTTTCTTCCAGGGCCTGGAGTCGGTGGAGTTGGGTTTTCTCGGCTAGTTTTTGGAGCTTCGTCAGCTCGTCCAGGTTGATCCTATCCAAAATCTTCAGGGGGTGGTCTTCATGGTTGGATTTGATGATTTCTACCCTGGGTAATTGCAGAGGGGTTTCCCGTATCGGAGAAACATTGTTGCTGTATTCTTCCCCATTAATGGTAACGCTGCATTTCTGGGGAATGTGGATCAGCTGTGGTTTGCTGATTTCTTCGTATCCGCTTTCTTTGCACTTTTTTTCAATAGTGGTTCGTCTGGCAGGAATGACAATGACATTGGCATCATTGACAGGCTCTACTACATCCTGGTCTAGGTGGACTTGCAGTGATTGACATGGCTGGCTGCTCTTTCCTTTCAGTAATTCAGGTAGACAGTCTTCTTTGGATATTTGATTTTCCAGGCGGAAAATACAGATTGTCTCGATTTCATGGCACGGGCTGTCCTCGTAGTGATGATAAGTCGAGTTCAGGATAATGTATGGTTTCAAGGGAATTATGGCATTATTGGAAATCGGGATCGGAAATAAATGATAATAATCGTAAAGATTTTCTCGAAGTATCGGTACGTGAATCGTAAATAGAATTAGATCGTTTTTGTAACGCGTTTCAATTTTTAGAAGTTTGTAATATGATTGGATGTTATCGAAATGTGGTAGACTGCCCTTGTACATATTGAGCATTATTTCAATTAATTCTTTGAGCTCGGATATTGGTAATATTATGTTATGAATGATATTCAATTCACCGAATAGTATCGATTCTTCGATATTGTTTAGTGTTGACAATATATTTTGACAGTCAATTATCATTGTATCGAGGGAATTTTGGAGCCGTAAGAATAGCGTGTATTTATTCAGACTATTTACAATAGTCTCTATTTGTTCACCGATTAGTCGTTGGTTTTTGACAATTTGCTGCAAATTATTTGTTGTTTCATTGAAGAATCTTTTTGTGATAGTAACATAATTTTCTAAATCGTGGTGTAGCAATTTTTGATTGTTTGTTAGTGTAGAGATAGCCTGGTCATATTTTTGTTGATCTTCGTCATCTAGAGTGCCAAATAGCCATTTGTTCGTTCTGCCTACAAAATTTATTAGGCCTCTTTTTGATCGGTTGAATTTTTGAGGTTTGATATTTGTTAATTTCACAGAAATTTGTTTGAGAAGTTGTAACAAATGGTTGTGCATATGATGTAATTGTGGATATAAGACGTCTTTTATTGAAATTAGGTCGGTTATGTATTTCGAATTGTTAGTTATGCTATTTATTGGGTCATCGAACTGTTTCAAGTCGATAGGTTTCAGAAATGTATGTTTTTGGGTAGTGATTCTCGCTTTTCCAAGAGAGAAGGGAAGGATGGGGTTAGATATTTCTGTCATGGTTAACTGTTGTCCATTAGTAGTTAGGATCCCGAGAAGTAGAAGGTACAGCGTTGTCATCTGGAAAAATTTGTTTCTGAACTTGTTTTCTCTGAGGTTTCAGTTTACTTTTATGATATTTTGAATTTTTTGTTTTTACTTTGATGCCACAATCTTTGATAGGTTGAATTTTTCTATACAGGGGAGATAATTTATTTCGGGGCGATTCTTTGAGAAACGTGTTTTCATCGATTTTTACCTCTGGTGGATCGTTTCTTTTGGAATTAATTTCAGTCAGATTCTTTGATTTTTCGTTATTCTGTTTGATTATATCATTTATTATCTTTTGATTTCTAGCATGTTTTTCAATGTAGTCAGAAGTTATTTTTGAAAATGTTATATCAAATGGGTTTTGGTGTTCAACGTTTCCTTTGATAATTTGAAAAGGGGTGAATTTAGTTGCGGAGTGAATAGTGTTGTTATACCCTAATATTGCGTATATCATTTGTGTTGTTATTGGTCTGTCAGAATGCTCGAGTTTTAGTGTTCTGATTTCTTCGATGAGCGTAGAATGTAGGCGTTCTACAGGGCTATTGCTATTGGGATTTTTTGGGGTTATATAATATAGGGTTATTTTGTGCAATTTACAAAAATCTTCAATTAGACTATTTTTGAACTCTGTTCCAGAGTCGCAAGTAATTTTATTCGGGATACCGTAGTGGGAAATAAATTTTAATAAACCATCTAATATGTTAGGTGCATTCAAATGAATCGGGTATGCTTGGGCAAAACGCGAGAAGCTATCAATAACTGTCAAAAATTTTTGTTTATCTGCCGAAAATGCATCGATATAAATATGCTCGAAGGGATATTCTCCTATAGGAGCAGGGTTGAATTTGATAACGTTAGGGCGGCGTTCATATTTTGACTTTTGACAGGTTACGCAAGTGTTTATATAATTCGTCACGTCTTGAACCATGTTTGGCCAATAATAAGTTCTAGATAGGGAGTCTTTCGTTTCATTTATGCCCCTATGAGTGGTTTTTGTTTCGTGATGGTGTTGGATTTTTAGTTTCTGTTCGTCTTTGTCTGTGATGTCGGTTAAAAGGACATTACTCTGGACTAGTTTGAAGGCAGAATGTTTAAAATGTTTTTGAATTAATGGGATTAATTTATTTTTCAAACGTTCTTCAAAAAATACGCCATGGAGTATTTTTGGTTTGAGATATTCTAAGAAGATTCTTACTAAGTCATTTTCGATATTTCTGCTTGACAGTACTATTTTTAGACGGGTTTTATCGAAAGGCTTTGTTATTCTCACTCGAGAGGAAATAGTGTCTACACTGTCGGAAAGTATAATTTGGTTTTTGAATTTATTTAATGGTTGGTCAGAAATAGGGATTTCGAGAATTGGATTTTCGTGAGAAGAGTGTTGAGTTTCATTGCTGTCGTCGGGTTCTTGCGGCTCCTGTTGTGCTGGAACTAAGACTACGTCTGATAAAACATGTATTCGTTTTTCTTTTTCTGGTGGTTTTTCTTTTTCCTCTTCCATTGGTTTCTTGCCAGTTCGCAATTTTCGTATTTCTTCGTTTAAGCGGTGGTCAAGATCTTGAAGGTCTTCATCGGAAATTTCTGGAATTTCTTCCTTGTTCGATAAGTCCGCGAAGATTTCGGGAAAGTCCTCTTCGAATCGGTTGCTCGGTAGATCAATGTTTGCAATCATTGATTGATTTTCCAGTGGGTGGAGTTCTATTCTGGATAGGGCATCTGCGACGGAATTGTTTTTTCCTTTCCTGTGCACGATGTTATAATCATACTCTTCCAGCTTTAGGCGCCATCTAACCAATCTTGAACTAGGGTCTTTGAGGTTGAAAAGCCATTGCAAGGGTTTATGATCTGTCACGATCGTAAATTGTTTTCCGAATAAGTACGGTCTAAAATATTTGGTGAAATTTATTATCGATAGCAATTCTTTTTCTATGGTGGAATAATTTTGTTCCGCGGGGTTTAGTGTTCTAGACGCGTCCGCGATAGGTTTATCTTTTCCTATAACACCATGTGATAAAACAGCACCAATGGCCACGTTAGAGGCATCGGTAGTCAGTATAAAAGATTTACTGAAGTCTGGGTACTGGAGTAGGGGTTCATTTGTGAGTAATTGTTTACATGTCTCAAAAGTTTCCAAAAATTCTGGGGTATGAGTTATTTTTTCACCTTTTTTTAAACAGCGCGTAAATGGTTTGGTGAGCTGGGCAAAATCTTTTATAAATTTTCGATAATATCCTAATACACCAAGAAAAGATTTAATTTCTCTAGCGGTAGTTGGTATGGGAAAATTTTGAATTGCTTTTATTTTATTTGGGTTGGGTTTGATGCCATCAGGAGTGACGACATGGCCTAGAAATTCGACATTTCGTTTCAAGAACTCACATTTGTCTAATTGCATTTTCAATTTAGCTTCGCGTAACGTTTTAAAGACTTGTTTTAGATTGGAAACGTGTTCTTGCAAGGAAGTCGAAAACACGATAATGTCGTCCATATAGACTAGACAGATTTTGTTCCGAAGGTCCTTGAGGATGTGATCCATTACTCTTTGAAAACTTGCCGGTGCATTTTTCAACCCAAATGGCATACGAACATATTCGTAGTGCCCGTGCTCCACGCTGAAGGCAGTTTTTTCGATAGACTTTTCTTCCATTTCGATCTGGTGGAATCCAGATGCCAGATCCAGGGTGGTAAAATAATTGCATTTCCCCAATTTATCTAGGATGTCTTCTATATTCGGAATCGGGTATCGGTCGTCGATTGTTTTTTCGTTCAACTTCCTATAGTCTATCACAATGCGCCATTTTTTCTTTCCTGATGCGTCGGTCTTCTTTGGCACAATCCATATCGGGCTACTCCAAGCGGAGGATGATGGTCGAATAATTCCATCGGTAAGCATCTTCTGAATTTGCTTTTGGACTTCTTCTTTGTGGCAATGAGGAAAGCGATAAGATTTTGTATGTATTGGAATTTCATCTTTGGTCTTTATTTCATGTTTAATTTTATTAGTAAAAGAGAGTTTGTCATGTTCGTCATGGAAAATGTCCGCAAATTCTTTATAGAGTTTTAAAATAGCTCGCTTTTCTTCTATATTCATGTGGTCTGTCCTAATTTTGTCAGAAATGTCTTTTGTCGAGTCATAATATTGAATGTTCGGTAGAGCGCTCTCGATATGGTAAAATTCGAAATATTCTTTTTCAATTCGGATAGCTTTGAAAGGTTCGTTCATCGTGACAGAAATTGTCCTATCTGTATTGTTGAAAACTTCAAAGGTAGCGCGATAGTTCGAAGCACAAGTCAAAGTTTCCGGTATAAATAGTCCATTGAAATTTTTATTAGTGATTATGATTTCGCCTTCGTTGATATTGACGGGATATTTTCGTACCAAACTTTCGAAAGGCGGTACCTCGAAAGTGAAAGAAGTTTCGTGGAGTTGTCTGTAAAAGAATGGTATTTGTACAAGGTCATTGTGCAGTAACTGATTGGTAAAATCGATATTCAAACCTAAGTTTTTCAATTCCTTTAATCCTAGAATACCGTCAAAAAATTCGTGGAACTGAAATAAAACATAGTCTCATAACAACTCTGGAATTCTTTGAAAGCAGGGATAAGGGCTCTAAACTGAATTTCTTTTTCGCCTAAGGAAGTTTTTAATTGGGAAGGTTGCCTAAAAATTTTATCAGGGTAATATTTTTCGACAATAGATGGTTTCAATATTGAGGTGTGACATCCAGTGTCAATCAGTAATTTAATCGGGGGGTTACGAATTTTTATGTATGGGAGACCGTTGACCGTGGCAGAATGAAGTTCTATCACGCTGTCTTGTTTTTTGGAGGCGATTCGTAAAAATTTTCGCCTTCAGGCTCGTGATTGTCGTTGCTGGGTTCATCTAATGGTTCGGGGGGTAAACAATTTCCGTCGGGGTAATGGCCTGTATAAGAATTTTCTTGATAGTGTTCAGGGTAAAGTTCTTGCATAGTTTCAGTTTGGTCATAGGTGTAATAGTCGTATTGGTAATTATTCGAATGATAGTTATGTGCAGCATCAAATTGATCGTAACTGTGATTGTACATTTCCTCATCGATGGGTGTCCATCTTTGGGGTTGTGAATGGGACGGATTGGCGAAAGAATGGGACATGGGTCTACGAACCGTAGGGGTTCTAGATGTAGTAGACATTGGTTCGAAAGTCCTTTGATCTGGTTTACCTGTCGGTTTGAATACATTTCGTGGCGGACCAAACACTTGTCTGTTAGTTGGAAACGTTTGTCTTACTGGTCGGGGTTGGACATTTATCGGTTGGCTGGGAAATGGGGGTCTAAAATTATTCTGGCTGTAGTTTGGAAATTGATTTTGGATTCTAGTGATGTTGGAAGGTTGGTTTTGGAACCCCGAGGCCTGATTTTGGGTGTTGGTTGTTTGAATTGGGGCCATGGGTTGAGAATTTGGAAAGCTATAATTTGGATAAAAGTTATTACGATTTTGTACAATTTGTCTATTAGGTGGTTTGGGTGCATTAACGTTCGGACGATTTTGGAATACCAGATTTTGGGTGTGTCTAAAGTTTTCGTCCTCCTGGACGAAGTTCATTGCTGCTTCTAGGGAATCAGGATTTTGGACGATAACTTTGTCCTGTAGTCGAATATTCAGATTTCTCAAAAATACTTTAAGGGACTGGGATTCGTATTGTCGAATATGTATCGGTTTAGTAGCTTGGTCCATGTCGGGGTCAGAATTTATTTTGTAAGACAATTTACTGCGTAATAATTGGATTCGCTTTGCGAAGTCAAGGGGATGTTCGCCTCTATTTAGTGTAAGGGTAAACAGTTGTTGTTCGAGGTTATCAAGGCTTTGTCGGTCACCAAAAGTATTTCTCAATTCTAATTTTACTTGAGTCCATGTCCTTAATTCAGATCTTGATCCGATTAATAGCTGGGCTCTATCTTTCAATTTACTCAATAAAATACTCAAAATGCACTGGTTTAATGTGATATCGGCGCCATGATACCTTTTGTGAAATTGATCGGCGGCGTTAATAAATATTTCGAGGGTCTCTGACGAGCCATCGTATGTTGGAATAGTGTCCGAATAGATTTTAAACAATGTATAATTGATTTCCGTTGCCATATTCGAAACTCGCAATGAGCTTAAAGTATTTGCCAAACTTTCGATTATGGGATCGGTCATCAAACGCTATTTTGTGTGCTTAAATTTTTGTGCAAAATTTGAATAAGAAAAAAAATCTACTGAATTTACCGAATTTATACTGAAATTTGTCACAAAAATATTCTTTGAACTAACAGAATAATTTCTTTCGAGAATTTCAAGATAACAATGTACAATACAAGCTATTCTTAGTCTTCTCACAGTAAGTTTTCAAACCGTGTAATATTTCACTCGAACAAGTGTCGTTGCCTTTTGAGATGGCAGCGAACTCTGATGAGTATCAGGTTTCGAAATGCGATTATATTTATTTGATGTTTTCTTAAGAAATTCGGATAAGTAGTAAAATGCTTTGAATGTGATCAATAATTACTAATCTATGTGACTTCTATAGTCAGTCCACCAATTTCGATTACGAGAAAAGAAAAATGATGGATTGATTGAATTTAATAATCAATATTCAACAACTTCTTTCAAAAATCTTTACGATAAAGTCTTGAAGAAAAATGTTTGAAGGCAGAGAGGAATACTCGACTTACCACGATGGTGAACCAGGTAGTCCTTTTCTGGAGTCTGCAGCGACTGGGTCTGCCGGTCTCTGGGTGGGCGATCGAAGCTGTTCTTTCGATAACGGATAAACAGTTGAAACTGACGAATTTCGCGATCGATATTCTTCCGTTATCCTACCGACTGCGCCAATAAAGCTTTCGGGCCACGAGAAACTATTTTTAAAAAGACAAAATTTAACTTTACAACAAATAACTTTATTTGTACGGAGAGAGATGTGTCTCTTACAACGTCGCTAACAGAACTAAACTAATTATAAAGCATGGTCAATCATATTCGCATAAACCTAAGTCAGCATTACATAGAAGTACAAGCTAAGGGTTTCCTGAGGGTTTGTACATATAACTCCCACATCCAATTCTCCGAATAATCTAATTTGGCACACATATCGAAGACCAACTCAAATAGAAGAATTTCATGATATGAGTGTGATAAATAATGATTATAATAATAACAATAATGATTAGAATTTGTAAATTCAATTTTCACCCACTTACAACTTTACGAATAAACTAAAACTTGGCATACATAACAAGGACCAACGACAATTTAAAAATTCCACAATACCGATTCAATGATAATCTTGATGATGAGAATTCCAATCATCCAATTAATATGAAAGTTGGCTCACATGTCAAGGATCAAAAACAATACAAGAATGGCACAACAAATATCGTCGAGGTGGGAAAACGGACAAAGTATATCGAAATTTACTCTCCGAACTCCGCAGGCTCTACCCAGAACATTCTGTAAAAATGGTTGGTCTGATAATAGGGTCCCTTGGCGGTGTGATAAATTCGCTACTCTCGAACCTAAAAATCATACCAGCATGTCGCAAGATGTCAGAAATCATAGACGGAAGAATGCTGAAGGCTGTCATCCTTAGTTCATTACGTCTGTTAAGGGCACACGATTCCTGGACCCAATAGTTTGGGAAGTGATCATTGGGAAGGCAGGGCCCAACCGGGTGATTTCAATTCAAAATTGAGAACTCTGAATAGAATGTGTTACACATTTTGTCAATCATGTGATGCTTAATTCACGACATGCATAATTCAGTTTTTTTCGGTTTTACCGCTGTCGGTCGAAATTCCTTGAAATTTGACCAAACTGATGTTTGTTTTCTCACCCTGGTGATTATTCTTTTTGACCTGTTCATTCTAAGTTGCTTGTTCGAGTGTAACAACCTACTGTGGTTGTTTTCCAAGGCATATAAAGGACAGTATTTATTTTCCTTTTTCAATGAATACAATTTTTTATAGAAATATTGAATAAAACAATAACAAAGTAACAATGAAAAAAAAATTGTGAATGACTGATGTTGGTCATTCAAATGAATTGTAGCTGAGCCATTTACATTGTCGGTAACGGTAAAGAATATTTAACAAAATATTTGAATTTTTTTGAGCGTTTTAGACTGTCCAAAAAATTTAAATCAAAAGCACCCTCCTACTGTGGATGGTACTGATGTGTACAATTAAAAACTGAAATCGCACTTGAAGTTATCAGAATATTGAGCCGGGTGAAATTGAATGGAACGTTCCTGAAATACACACAATCTTTCATATGCATATAGATCAGATGTTAGCAGTTTGTATTTTTTTAAGTGCTCTTCAGCTGAAGTAGTTGCCTCCAAACATTGAATACGCTAAAGATGCGCACATTTCAGTTGGCAAACAACTCAAGAAAAAAGTATAATTATGAACAACTGGTTTTATTTTGGCGTATCATCAATGTTAATTTATTGAGCTAGGATCCATTCTTCTTACAATATGAAAGCGAGAAAAGGTTCGGGAGGCTAATAAATGATTACCTAATATACTTTTTTATTCTTTTCACATTTGCAGTATCTTTCCAGTACTTTATCTGCCCTACCAACCGTTATAGGAACAAGCCAAGAGTCTGAAAAACTGGAGATATAAATAGACCAAGCTATAGAGGTTTTTGCCCCCACAAAATAAAAGACGCAAATGACCTATACTAATTTTCATACAATAGTTCGCCTCAGCAAAATCGCTTTGTGGAATTTTTTAAACAAGAAATAGTGAAAAAAATCACAATTTTTTTTTGCTCTTTGGAAATGTCTCAAAGATAATTCAAGGAATCGTTTTACAGTCAATGGAACTTTTGTAAAGATTTATAAAACCTACAAAATTGATTTTCATACCACCGGATCGGTGCAGTTTCCACTTAGAAAATCCGGGAAAACATCGAAAAAGAGACCACTTTTCAAAAATTTATTATTTTTATAAATCTGAAGCTGGACAAACAATATTGCGAAAACTGAAAGATAATATTATGTGGTTCAACTGTACGCAAGATGTTTTCTGTCCGATGTGTAGTTTTTGCACAATCGCGTTATAAACAATTTAAGGGCACATCTTGCAATATGCGCCGATTTGAGGGAAATAGTCGTATTAAAATTCTTTAAACGGCATCTGGAAGTAGAGATCAATATCTGCAATTTGTATATTTTGGATTTTCATCTGAGAGATGGGAAATGTGTTGAAAATATCACAGAAAGTTGATCAAAACACTTCAAAGTGCGTCCGAAGTCACCCGAAGTCGAACTGAAGTTAATAAGAGTTGAGTTCGGGCGACTTTGGGTGCACTTTGATGCATTTAGAGTAAATTTCAGTGAAATTTTCAACACATTTCTCACCTTGCAGGTGAAAATCCGAAATATACAAATTGTAGATATTGATTTCTACTTCCATATGCCGTTTACAGAATTTGAATAAGATGATTTCCCTTAAATTGGCGCATTTAGAAAGATTTGCCCTCAAATTGTTTATAACGCGATTGTGTAAAAACTACATATCGGACAGAAACCATCCTGCGCACAGTTGAACCACAAGTTTTTATCTATCAGTTTCTGCAATATTGTTTATCCATCTTCAGATTTATAAAAATTATGAATTTTTGAAAAATTCTCTCTTTTTCGAGGTTTTTCCGGATTTTCTCAGTAAAAAATACTCCGACCTGGGCGTATGAAAAACCATTTTGTAGGTTTTATAAAATTCTACAAAAGTTCCATCGACTGTAAAACGATTCCTTGAATAATCTTTGAGATATTTCCAAAAAAACAAAAAAGTTTCAATTTTTTTCACTATTTCTTGTTTAAAAAATTCCACATAGCCATTTTGCTAGGGCAAAAACCGGGGTTTTCATTTATGAACTATCTAATGAAAAGTAGTGACGGCCTACACTACTTTTATTTTGTGTAAAAAGAGCCTCTTATTTTTATCTACAGCTTGGCCTAAAAGGCGAGTGCTTCTGAAAAGGGTGAAATCTTTCATGGTGTTGTAGGTATACAGTGAGTCCAAGATAAAGATGTTCCCAATGGGGATATCTGAAACGGTGATAGATACAGTTTTGGTTGCATTAGAAGAAAGTTTCGTAGCACAAGGGCCATCTAAGTGAATATATGAAATTTCCAAAAATAAGTATTTTTGATTTTCAAATTATTGAGGAAATATTGAATTTTTTTAATAATTTCGTTTTGTGGTGTCATCGTCAGAGCTGGAACAAAATGAAAAATATTTCTTCACAAATACTTTCCATAAGATTTCTTGTGATGATATCAGGTTTACTATCCGACGCTTCGTTATCGAACAAACATCATCGACCTAATTTTTTCAGCTCTTTTATATGACATTCTGAATTCAGCCATGTATCATTTTTCACTTTTTTTTATTTTACAATCTAAAGTGCTATGGATGTGTTTAAACCACTGGTTGCAGCTCTAAAATTGAGGGGACAATACAACTTCACTGCTTCTGGTCAAAATGTATGTGCTATGTGAAATTTTATTTTCAAGTTGGAATTACTAATTATTTAGACCAGTGCTGATGCATTTTTGTGATAAAAAACTTATTAACAGCATGAGACCTATTGGAAGTGTAGAAAAATATTGTCGAATGACGGGAAAAATAAATAGGAGTCGAAAAAATGGAGAAGGGTGGAACGGGGTGAACTTTTAGGGTTTTTTCGAAAATTGCTACTAAAGTTGACCTCCTATCGAAAAAAATCAACCGTCAAAGTTGTTGATGATAAAAAGATCTGGTACTTTTGTATTTAACATTTCTTCACATAACCTCAAATTTCTCGGAAAACCCAATTTTTCAGTTATTGATTTTTTTCTCTCTTAAAAATCAATTTTTCTTCACGTAAATTGGTTGAAATATTCTCATTATGTTTCAAGTAAGCTCTAATTTTTTTGTAGCAGAATAGAGATGTTTCCTTTTTTTTTAAACAAATTCCGAAGAAACGACCTTCAACTGAAAAGTTTCACCGAAAAAGTTCTTCTTTTCAAGCTCGCCAGCCACCAGGTTTTCCGTTAATTTTTTTTCAAAAAATACAAAAAATGAAAAAACACATTTTCAAAAATCAGTTTTTCAAATTTTTGTTCTATACTCATATTTGTTTATTAAAGTTATTGGAATTAACAGTTTAAACCTTCCGAGAATATTGATTTCATGTTACCTTGATAGGTACAAAGAATAAACAAGGACAAGAGTTTGGACAAACCAAACCAAATCAAATCTTTTCTGATTGTTCCGGAAAATTTGAGCTTATGTGGAAAAATCTAATCTTGAATATAAAAGTTGTAGGTAGATCTTTTTATTGCTAACAACTTTTTCCTTCATTTTTTTTTTGTAGGAAGTCAATTTTTGCTGCAAATCGTGAGAAACCATTTTTACCCTCAAAAGTTCACCTCCTTTCGCCCTTCTATCATAATCAAATCCTTATTTACGTCCTTCTATATTTTTTGTACCTATTGAGGTAACATGAAATTAATATTGAATTTTTTTTCCCGAAAGGTCTCAACTATTAATTTAAAAAAATCTCAACAAATAATATGATTTTTGAACAAAAATTACAAAAATTGATTTTTGAAAACCTGTTTTTTAATTTTTTCGCGTTTTCTGAAAAAAAAGTCCACAGTAGAGCTAACCTTCTATTACATAATCTGAAAGTAGACGCTTCAACTAAAAAACTGGCAGCTGGCGGGCTTGAAAAGGCGAACTTTATCGGTGAAACTTTTCAGTTGAAAATGAGGTCGTTTTGGAATTTGTCGGAAAAAAAAGGAAAAATATGTATTCCGCTACAAAACAATTACAGCTCACTTGGAACGTGTTAAGTTATATTTTCACCAAATTTCGTAAAAAAACTGGATTTTTGTCCGAGAAAAAGATTAAAAACCGAAAAATTGGGTTTTTCGAGTTTTCCGTAAAATTTGAGGTAATGTGGAAAAATGTTTCACACAAATGTTGTAGATCTTTTCATTTTGAACAACTTTGCAGCACAACTTTTTTTGATTAGAGGTCAACTTTCGTTGTCAATCGAGAAAAACCGTTAAATCCAACCCCTAAAAGTTTACCCCGTTCCACCCGTCTCCATTTTTTCGACTGCAATTTATTTTTTTCGTCATTTGAACAATATTCTGCTAATTTTCCAGTAAGTCTTGTGCTGGTAATAATTTTTTTCGCTTTTCTATTTCTTGTCGTCCATCAGTACTGGTTACAGAATCTCATTTCGATTTCGTTAAGATGAGTACTTTATTTTGAGACATTTCTGATGTAATCTTTTTTAATGGAAGTTTATTTTGAAGCTAATAGTGCGCAATATCAAAGTAATCGCAATGAAATGCTTTTTTCCTCACACGACGGGCCACCTGTTGCCATTTGAAAAAATATTATTAATAGAAATTTTAAAATGAAATTTTGCATGGCAGATACATTTTGACCAAAAACAGTAAAGATGTATTTTTCTCAAAATACATTTTCTAGAATAAACAATTAATTTCAGAGTAGAAAATAACTTTACAATAAGTGTTGTATTCAATATGTCATATGGAGACAAAATAAGTAAAAATATACCGGGGGTCTCATTTGAAATTCAAATATTTATGTAACTTCTGTAGAAACCGGACGTTGCATGAAGCTGGGTGAGTGTCAAATAAAGCAGTTTTATGTCATATAGTCACAAAGTCAGATTCATTATCGCTTGGAATATACAATAGCGATGAAACTAACTCTGTGAAGCCCATATCACCTAGTTTGCATGTTGCCAAATCTAGGGCTAAACAACGAGCATAGAATACTGTAAAATATTGGGGCTCATCTACGTAGTAGAATTATCGATCCGTACATAGGTACAGTGCCCCCTTCTGGAAAAGCATTGAACTAAGTGCTGTATCTTGGATGGATTAACGTGTTGTTGTTAGCAAAAAATTGGGTAATGATTGTAAATGCGTTATGAAGCCCTTCAGAACACATATACAATGGCATACGTTGTGCAGCCCGGACTCGGGACACACAGCGTATGATCGGGCCACACAACTGCCGCTTCATATCTCCTACGGGCTCTTGAATGACCGTTTATATGTCTATATATATATATGTATATATATATATATAACAGGAAGTTATTCATGACATCTACAGTCACTAGTTGAAACTTAATTTGACACGAACCAAGGAATCCAAAAGTAGAAGTTTGTCCACAAATTGACAGGCAGCCAAAAATTCGTTGTTCTGACGAGCCCAAGGTTCAATCAAGTTTCTAATACGTTATGAGGAACGCAAGCAGAATCTAAGTGAAAATAGAGTATATTTCGTTTTAATTCCGAGAGTTCTAACCTTTGACAGCTGTTTCGTGCTAACGCACTCATCAGAAAGGATTTATGGAGCTCTCGAAATCAAAACGAATCCACTCAAGAATTAATACCGTGAGGCAAGACAGAATATAACAGGAAGTTATTCATGACATCTACAGTCACTAGTTGAAACTTAATTTGACACGAACCAAGGAATCCAAAAGTAGAGGTTTGTCCACAAATTGACAGGCAGCCAACAATTCGTTGTTCTGACCAACCCAAGGTTCAATCAAGTTTCTAATACGTTATGAGGAACGCAAGCAGAATCTAAGTGAAAATAGAGTATATTTCGTTTTAATTCCGAGAGTTCTAACCTTTGACAGCTGTTTCGTTCTAACGCACTCATCAGAAAGGATTTATGGAGCTCTCGAAATCAAAACGAATCCACTCAAGAATTAATACCGTGAGGCAAGACATAATATAACAGGAAGTTATTCATGACATCTACAGTCACTAGTTGAAACTTAATTTGACACGAACCAAGGAATCCAAAAGTAGAGGTTTGTCCACAAATTGACAGGCAGCCAACGTTATGAGGCCAACGTTATGAGGAACGCAAGCAGAATCTAAGTGAAAATAGAGTATATTTCGTTTTAATTCCGAGAGTTCTAACCTTTGACAGCTGTTTCGTGCTAACGCACTCATCAGAAAGGATTTATGGAGCTCTCGAAATCAAAACGAATCCACTCAAGAATTAATACCGTGAGGCAAGACAGAATATAACAGGAAGTTATTCATGACATCTACAGTCACTAGTTGAAACTTAATTTGACACGAACCAAGGAATCCAAAAGTAGAGGTTTGTCCACAAATTGACAGGCAGCCAAGAATTCGTTGTTCTGACCTACCCAAGGTTCAATCAAGTTTCTAATACGTTATGAGGAACGCAAGCAGAATCTAAGTGAAAATAGAGTATATTTCGTTTTAATTCCGAGAGTTCTAACCTTTGACAGCTGTTTCGTGCTAACGCACTCATCAGAAAGGATTTATGGAGCTCTCGAAATCAAAACGAATCCACTCAAGACTTAATACCGTGAGGCAAGACAGAATATAACAGGAAGTTATTCATGACATCTACAGTCACTAGTTGAAACTTAATTTGACACGAACCAAGGTTCAATCAAGTTTCTAATACGTTATGAGGAACGCAAGCAGAATCTAAGTGAAAATAGAGTATATTTCGTTTTAATTCCGAGAGTTCTAACCTTTGACAGCTGTATCGTGCTAACGCACTCATCAGAAAGGATTTATGGAGCTCTCGAAATCAAAACGAATCCACTCAAGAATTAATACCGTGAGGCAAGACAGAATATAACATATGACATCTACAGTCACTAGTTGAAACTTAATTTGACACGAACCAAGGAATCCAAAAGTAGAGGTTTGTCCACAAATTGACAGGCAGCCATCAATTAAGTTTCAACTAGTGACTGTAGATGTCATGAATAACTTCCTGTTATATTCTGTCTTGCCTTACGGTATTAATTCTTGAGTGGATTCGTCTGACTTCGAGAGCTCCATAAATCCTTTCTGATGAGTGCGTTAGCACGAAACAGCTGTCAAAGGTTAGAACTCTCGGAATTAAAACGAAATATACTCTATTTTCACTTAGATTCTGCTTGCGTTCCTCATAACGTATTTGAAACTTGATTGAACCTTGGGTTGGTCAGAACAACGAATTGTTGGCTGCCTGTCAATTTGTGGACAAACCTCTACTTTTGGATTCCTTGGTTCGTGTCAAATTAAGTTTCAACTAGTGACTGTAGATGTCATGAATTATATATATATATATATATATATATATATATATATATATATATATATATATCAATATGTTGTTACTTGTAAATCAAAATTGTATTGTAAATATTATACGATTATCTTATTTAAAAAACTGATTATGTAATAACTTTTCAGTGGACCTGTTTTTGTGATAAATTACAGAAGTACAACCAAGTTATCTGTTATGAGATACTGTATCTACTTTGAAAACACTTAATCGATCAATTGGTGCAGATATAGCTTTATTAAGTGAACATTCACATTATTTATTATATCCCTGTTAAATCAGCTTTCACTGGTTTAAGTTTTTTAAAAATTTATTTACTTTATTTACAATTTTACAGCATTGTAAAAATACAAATAATATATTGATTCGAAAACCGACGAGGTTTGAATGACCTGTATGGCTTGAGTTTGAGTTTGAATTCGAATGGCGACTCTTCTTGGGTTCTTGAAATTTATAAGTTCGGGAATACTGCGTATTTCGGTTATTCCACAAAGACCTTCAAACTGCACTTGGAATATCCTCTAGCTACTGCGTAGTGGCTGATGCAATGTTTACTAGTTTACTGAATGTGTCGCAGTTCCTGGTCTCTCAATGCATAGAAACGGAATTTGAAGCAACTGTCGCAGTCTTAGATTTACCATCTAGCCACGCAGAATTATATGTTATCTGTATTTACCGCTCTCCCCAAGGGAATATCGATGTCTTCTTGGAATTGCTCTATGAACTACTCTCTCAAATTTATAAAACTGATTGCTACTATCTTTTATGCGGTGACACAAATATAAATCTATTACTTGATAATAACATAACCCGGAAATTTACAAATATATTTCTCGAATTTGACATGAGTAATCGTGTGACAGAACTTACTCGGATAACAAATTCATCTAGTACTCTCATTGATATCATGTAAACAAATTTAACAACAAAAAATGTGCACATAAATGATTCTCACCTATCCGATCATACGTTTCAAGTTTGCCTTTTGGAAACACAACTGGATAAAATCAGTAAATCAAACACTACTCTCAAAAGAGATTTCTGTGATAGTAAGCAGAATCTAAGTGAAAATAGAGTATATTTCGTTTTAATTCCGAGAGTTCTAACCTTTGACAGCTGTTTCGTGCTAACGCACTCATCAGAAAGGATTTATGGAGCTCTCGAAATCAAAACGAATCCACTCAAGAATTAATACCGTGAGGCAAGACAGAATATAACAGGAAGTTATTCATGACATCTACAGTCACTAGTTGAAACTTAATTTGACACGAACCAAGGAATCCAAAAGTAGAGGTTTGTCCACAAATTGACAGGCAGCCAACAATTCGTTGTTCTGACCAACCCAAGGTTCAATCAAGTTTCTAATACGTTATGAGGAACGCAAGCAGAATCTAAGTGAAAATAGAGTATATTTCGTTTTAATTCCGAGAGTTCTAACCTTTGACAGCTGTTTCGTTCTAACGCACTCATCAGAAAGGATTTATGGAGCTCTCGAAATCAAAACGAATCCACTCAAGAATTAATACCGTGAGGCAAGACATAATATAACAGGAAGTTATTCATGACATCTACAGTCACTAGTTGAAACTTAATTTGACACGAACCAAGGAATCCAAAAGTAGAGGTTTGTCCACAAATTGACAGGCAGCCAACAATTCGTTGTTCTGACCAACCCAAGGTTCAATCAAGTTTCTAATACGTTATGAGGAACGCAAGCAGAATCTAAGTGAAAATAGAGTATATTTCGTTTTAATTCCGAGAGTTCTAACCTTTGACAGCTGTTTCGTGCTAACGCACTCATCAGAAAGGATTTATGGAGCTCTCGAAATCAAAACGAATCCACTCAAGAATTAATACCGTGAGGCAAGACAGAATATAACAGGAAGTTATTCATGACATCTACAGTCACTAGTTGAAACTTAATTTGACACGAACCAAGGAATCCAAAAGTAGAGGTTTGTCCACAAATTGACAGGCAGCCAAGAATTCGTTGTTCTGACCTACCCAAGGTTCAATCAAGTTTCTAATACGTTATGAGGAACGCAAGCAGAATCTAAGTGAAAATAGAGTATCCCTAATAGCACCATGAAGTCCGATGGTAATCCATAGGACATCCTCTCAGGACATTCAGGACGTCCTTAGGATGTGCAAAATTGGTACCGCGGACGTCCATTGGACATCCGTGGGAAGCACCAATGTCTCGACTTCTCACCAAAATTGGACGTTCTATAAGGATATCCAATGGACATCCACCTGGGATGTTAATCGGACGTCCCCGAATTACATCAATCGAAAGTACATCTTGGACGTCCTTAGGACGTGCAATATTGGTACGTCCTTAGGACGTGCAGTATTGGTACCGCGGACGTCCATTGGACATCCGTGGGAAGCACCAATGTCTCGACTTCTCACCAAATTTGGACGTTCTATAAGGATATTCAATCGACATCCACCTGGGATGTTCATTGGACGTCCCCGAATTACATCAATCGAAAGTACATCTGGGACGTCCTTAGCATGTGCAGAATTATCAGATGTGTTTCAGGACTAAGATTATGATATTGTTGTGGATTACTGGAGATACCAATTTGGATGGAACCAGATTTACTCACTATAGGTAAGCTCAGCACTCTCTCAGAGTCATTCAATTCGGTTTTGTACATGTTTAAAGGATACACACAACTCTACTTGTCTTACAGAAACACCTTTTTCAAAACAGTGTTGAATAGGTTAGTAATAACTATTGAATAGTATAACAAAACTTTTATTTTCATTTATAGATATAACTACACTGAATGAACACAAAATAACTTACAGAACAGTCACTAAACTAATTAATCACAAAAGACGATAGAAAAGCGACCATAGCTGGTAAATACTCAACAAGTGTCTGTCAATTCGTCAACACTTCACTTGAACACAAAACACAGAAAACAACTTTATGCACGGAATCCATACATAGAGGAATTGTTTGGTTTCAATCCTTATACGAACAAGAGAGACAAACATAATTTTTTTATTTTCATTGTTGTGAATCGTATT
The DNA here is from genome assembly GCA_944452925.2 of Chrysolina oricalcia. Taxonomy (NCBI): domain Eukaryota; kingdom Metazoa; phylum Arthropoda; class Insecta; order Coleoptera; family Chrysomelidae; genus Chrysolina; species Chrysolina oricalcia. The sequence goes on along the minus strand of OX101815.2, from coordinate 35,160,321 downwards.
GGCATACGTACAAACTTGAGAATATGGCCCCTGATGACCTCAATGATAGTGAAAAGGGTTTTATTTCAGATGAGTTATTTTCGCTATAATGTTTAGCCCTATTGTAAATATGCGATCCATTTTATACCTCTTCTGTAAAACCACTAGCTGGGATGTATACACGGGTACTGGGTACACATGGAGGACTAATTATTGTAACTGTTTTCGAATTTTGTTTAATTTTTATGATCATCCATCCTTCATCTTTGGATGGATGCACCTAGGAAACATTCCGAAAAATGTTCAATCCAGGACATCCCAAGGACATTTCCTGAAATTCACTGATTGGGATGACGTCCGATGTACATCCATCAAGGACGTTCCAGAATGTCCCCATACCAGGACAACCATAGGAAGTCCTTTCGAATACATGCCAAATACATGCCAACCAGGACATCCAATGGATATCCTAGAAAATTCTACAAAATATATCCGAACCAGGACATCCCAAGGAAGTCCTCGCAGGGAGGTATTCTAAGATTAACCAATTGGGACGTCCAATATTCATTCATGCGGGATGTACCCAAATGTCCCGTACCAGGACAACCATGGGACGTCCTTTCAAAGACATGCCAGAATACTTACTAACAAGGACGTCCGATGGATGTCCTAGGAAACATTACAAAATATATCCGACCCAGGACATCCCAAAGACGTCCTCGCAGAGACGTTTTATACGATGTACCTATTGGGACATCCATAGGAAGTCCTTTGGGGAAATTCATGAAAATGCACTGAATCGGACGTCCCAAGGACAATGATTTTAAGTCCCGGACATTCGGACATGATTTGTACCAAATAGGGACGTCCCTGGGACATGGTGTGCTATTAGGGATATTTCGTTTTAATTCCGAGAGTTCTAACCTTTGACAGCTGTTTCGTGCTAACGCACTCATCAGAAAGGAGCTCTCGAAATCAAAACGAATCCAATCAAGAATTAATACCGTGAGGCAAGACAGAATATAACAGGAAGTTATTCATGACATCTACAGTCACTAGTTGAAACTTAATTTGACACGAACTAAGGAATCCAAAAGTAGAGGTTTGTCCACAAATTGACAGGCAGCCAACAATTCGTTGTTCTGACCAACCCAAGGTTCAATCAAATTTCTAATACGTTATGAGGAACGCAAGCAGAATCTAAGTGAAAATAGAGTATATTTCGTTTTAATTCCGAGAGTTCGAACCTTTGACAGCTGTTTCGTGCTAACGCACTCATCAGAAAGGATTTATGGAGCTCTCGAAATCAAAACGAATCCACTCAAGAATTAATACCGTGAGGCAAGACAGAATATAACAGGAAGTTATTCATGACATCTACAGTCACTAGTTGAAACTTAATTTGACACGAACCAAGGAATCCAAAAGTAGAGGTTTGTCCACAAATTGACAGGCAGCCAACAATTCGTTGTTCTGACTAACCCAAGGTTCAATCAAGTTTCTAATACGTTATGAGGAACGCAAGCAGAATCTAAGTGAAAATAGAGTATATTTCGTTTTAATTCCGAGAGTTCTAACCTTTGACAGCTGTTTCGTGCTAACGCACTCATCAGAAAGGATTTATGGAGCTCTCGAAATCAAAACGAATCCACTCAAGAATTAATACCGTGAGGCAAGACAGAATATAACATATGACATCTACAGTCACTAGTTGAAACTTAATTTGACACGAACCAAGGAATCCAAAAGTAGAGGTTTGTCCACAAATTGACAGGCAGCCATCAATTAAGTTTCAACTAGTGACTGTAGATGTCATGAATAACTTCCTGTTATATTCTGTCTTGCCTTACGGTATTAATTCTTGAGTGGATTCGTCTGACTTCGAGAGCTCCATAAATCCTTTCTGATGAGTGCGTTAGCACGAAACAGCTGTCAAAGGTTAGAACTCTCGGAATTAAAACGAAATATACTCTATTTTCACTTAGATTCTGCTTGCGTTCCTCATAACGTATTTGAAACTTGATTGAACCTTGGGTTGGTCAGAACAACGAATTGTTGGCTGCCTGTCAATTTGTGGACAAACCTCTACTTTTGGATTCCTTGGTTCGTGTCAAATTAAGTTTCAACTAGTGACTGTAGATGTCATGAATTATATATATATATATATATATATATATATATATATATATATATATATCAATATGTTGTTACTTGTAAATCAAAATTGTATTGTAAATATTATACGATTATCTTATTTAAAAAACTGATTATGTAATAACTTTTCAGTGGACCTGTTTTTGTGATAAATTACAGAAGTACAACCAAGTTATCTGTTATGAGATACTGTATCTACTTTGAAAACACTTAATCGATCAATTGGTGCAGATATAGCTTTATTAAGTGAACATTCACATTATTTATTATATCCCTGTTAAATCAGCTTTCACTGGTTTAAGTTTTTTAAAAATTTATTTACTTTATTTACAATTTTACAGCATTGTAAAAATACAAATAATATATTGATTCGAAAACCGACGAGGTTTGAATGACCTGTATGGCTTGAGTTTGAGTTTGAATTCGAATGGCGACTCTTCTTGGGTTCTTGAAATTTATAAGTTCGGGAATACTGCGTATTTCGGTTATTCCACAAAGACCTTCAAACTGCACTTGGAATATCCTCTAGCTACTGCGTAGTGGCTGATGCAATGTTTACTAGTTTACTGAATGTGTCGCAGTTCCTGGTCTCTCAATGCATAGAAACGGAATTTGAAGCAACTGTCGCAGTCTTAGATTTACCATCTAGCCACGCAGAATTATATGTTATCTGTATTTACCGCTCTCCCCAAGGGAATATCGATGTCTTCTTGGAATTGCTCTATGAACTACTCTCTCAAATTTATAAAACTGATTGCTACTATCTTTTATGCGGTGACACAAATATAAATCTATTACTTGATAATAACATAACCCGGAAATTTACAAATATATTTCTCGAATTTGACATGAGTAATCGTGTGACAGAACTTACTCGGATAACAAATTCATCTAGTACTCTCATTGATATCATGTAAACAAATTTAACAACAAAAAATGTGCACATAAATGATTCTCACCTATCCGATCATACGTTTCAAGTTTGCCTTTTGGAAACACAACTGGATAAAATCAGTAAATCAAACACTACTCTCAAAAGAGATTTCTGTGATAGTAAGCAGAATCTAAGTGAAAATAGAGTATATTTCGTTTTAATTCCGAGAGTTCTAACCTTTGACAGCTGTTTCGTGCTAACGCACTCATCAGAAAGGATTTATGGAGCTCTCGAAATCAAAACGAATCCACTCAAGAATTAATACCGTGAGGCAAGACAGAATATAACAGGAAGTTATTCATGACATCTACAGTCACTAGTTGAAACTTAATTTGACACGAACCAAGGAATCCAAAAGTAGAGGTTTGTCCACAAATTGACAGGCAGCCAACAATTCGTTGTTCTGACCAACCCAAGGTTCAATCAAGTTTCTAATACGTTATGAGGAACGCAAGCAGAATCTAAGTGAAAATAGAGTATATTTCGTTTTAATTCCGAGAGTTCTAACCTTTGACAGCTGTTTCGTTCTAACGCACTCATCAGAAAGGATTTATGGAGCTCTCGAAATCAAAACGAATCCACTCAAGAATTAATACCGTGAGGCAAGACATAATATAACAGGAAGTTATTCATGACATCTACAGTCACTAGTTGAAACTTAATTTGACACGAACCAAGGAATCCAAAAGTAGAGGTTTGTCCACAAATTGACAGGCAGCCAACAATTCGTTGTTCTGACCAACCCAAGGTTCAATCAAGTTTCTAATACGTTATGAGGAACGCAAGCAGAATCTAAGTGAAAATAGAGTATATTTCGTTTTAATTCCGAGAGTTCTAACCTTTGACAGCTGTTTCGTGCTAACGCACTCATCAGAAAGGATTTATGGAGCTCTCGAAATCAAAACGAATCCACTCAAGAATTAATACCGTGAGGCAAGACAGAATATAACAGGAAGTTATTCATGACATCTACAGTCACTAGTTGAAACTTAATTTGACACGAACCAAGGAATCCAAAAGTAGAGGTTTGTCCACAAATTGACAGGCAGCCAAGAATTCGTTGTTCTGACCTACCCAAGGTTCAATCAAGTTTCTAATACGTTATGAGGAACGCAAGCAGAATCTAAGTGAAAATAGAGTATCCCTAATAGCACCATGAAGTCCGATGGTAATCCATAGGACATCCTCTCAGGACATTCAGGACGTCCTTAGGATGTGCAAAATTGGTACCGCGGACGTCCATTGGACATCCGTGGGAAGCACCAATGTCTCGACTTCTCACCAAAATTGGACGTTCTATAAGGATATCCAATGGACATCCACCTGGGATGTTAATCGGACGTCCCCGAATTACATCAATCGAAAGTACATCTTGGACGTCCTTAGGACGTGCAATATTGGTACGTCCTTAGGACGTGCAGTATTGGTACCGCGGACGTCCATTGGACATCCGTGGGAAGCACCAATGTCTCGACTTCTCACCAAATTTGGACGTTCTATAAGGATATTCAATCGACATCCACCTGGGATGTTCATTGGACGTCCCCGAATTACATCAATCGAAAGTACATCTGGGACGTCCTTAGCATGTGCAGAATTATCAGATGTGTTTCAGGACTAAGATTATGATATTGTTGTGGATTACTGGAGATACCAATTTGGATGGAACCAGATTTACTCACTATAGGTAAGCTCAGCACTCTCTCAGAGTCATTCAATTCGGTTTTGTACATGTTTAAAGGATACACACAACTCTACTTGTCTTACAGAAACACCTTTTTCAAAACAGTGTTGAATAGGTTAGTAATAACTATTGAATAGTATAACAAAACTTTTATTTTCATTTATAGATATAACTACACTGAATGAACACAAAATAACTTACAGAACAGTCACTAAACTAATTAATCACAAAAGACGATAGAAAAGCGACCATAGCTGGTAAATACTCAACAAGTGTCTGTCAATTCGTCAACACTTCACTTGAACACAAAACACAGAAAACAACTTTATGCACGGAATCCATACATAGAGGAATTGTTTGGTTTCAATCCTTATACGAACAAGAGAGACAAACATAATTTTTTTATTTTCATTGTTGTGAATCGTATTGGCATACGTACAAACTTGAGAATATGGCCCCTGATGACCTCAATGATAGTGAAAAGGGTTTTATTTCAGATGAGTTATTTTCGCTATAATGTTTAGCCCTATTGTAAATATGCGATCCATTTTATACCTCTTCTGTAAAACCACTAGCTGGGATGTATACACGGGTACTGGGTACACATGGAGGACTAATTATTGTAACTGTTTTCGAATTTTGTTTAATTTTTATGATCATCCATCCTTCATCTTTGGATGGATGCACCTAGGAAACATTCCGAAAAATGTTCAATCCAGGACATCCCAAGGACATTTCCTGAAATTCACTGATTGGGATGACGTCCGATGTACATCCATCAAGGACGTTCCAGAATGTCCCCATACCAGGACAACCATAGGAAGTCCTTTCGAATACATGCCAAATACATGCCAACCAGGACATCCAATGGATATCCTAGAAAATTCTACAAAATATATCCGAACCAGGACATCCCAAGGAAGTCCTCGCAGGGAGGTATTCTAAGATTAACCAATTGGGACGTCCAATATTCATTCATGCGGGATGTACCCAAATGTCCCGTACCAGGACAACCATGGGACGTCCTTTCAAAGACATGCCAGAATACTTACTAACAAGGACGTCCGATGGATGTCCTAGGAAACATTACAAAATATATCCGACCCAGGACATCCCAAAGACGTCCTCGCAGAGACGTTTTATACGATGTACCTATTGGGACATCCATAGGAAGTCCTTTGGGGAAATTCATGAAAATGCACTGAATCGGACGTCCCAAGGACAATGATTTTAAGTCCCGGACATTCGGACATGATTTGTACCAAATAGGGACGTCCCTGGGACATGGTGTGCTATTAGGGATATTTCGTTTTAATTCCGAGAGTTCTAACCTTTGACAGCTGTTTCGTGCTAACGCACTCATCAGAAAGGAGCTCTCGAAATCAAAACGAATCCAATCAAGAATTAATACCGTGAGGCAAGACAGAATATAACAGGAAGTTATTCATGACATCTACAGTCACTAGTTGAAACTTAATTTGACACGAACTAAGGAATCCAAAAGTAGAGGTTTGTCCACAAATTGACAGGCAGCCAACAATTCGTTGTTCTGACCAACCCAAGGTTCAATCAAATTTCTAATACGTTATGAGGAACGCAAGCAGAATCTAAGTGAAAATAGAGTATATTTCGTTTTAATTCCGAGAGTTCGAACCTTTGACAGCTGTTTCGTGCTAACGCACTCATCAGAAAGGATTTATGGAGCTCTCGAAATCAAAACGAATCCACTCAAGAATTAATACCGTGAGGCAAGACAGAATATAACAGGAAGTTATTCATGACATCTACAGTCACTAGTTGAAACTTAATTTGACACGAACCAAGGAATCCAAAAGTAGAGGTTTGTCCACAAATTGACAGGCAGCCAACAATTCGTTGTTCTGACTAACCCAAGGTTCAATCAAGTTTCTAATACGTTATGAGGAACGCAAGCAGAATCTAAGTGAAAATAGAGTATATTTCGTTTTAATTCCGAGAGTTCTAACCTTTGACAGCTGTTTCGTGCTAACGCACTCATCAGAAAGGATTTATGGAGCTCTCGAAATCAAAACGAATCCACTCAAGAATTAATACCGTGAGGCAAGACAGAATATAACATATGACATCTACAGTCACTAGTTGAAACTTAATTTGACACGAACCAAGGAATCCAAAAGTAGAGGTTTGTCCACAAATTGACAGGCAGCCATCAATTAAGTTTCAACTAGTGACTGTAGATGTCATGAATAACTTCCTGTTATATTCTGTCTTGCCTTACGGTATTAATTCTTGAGTGGATTCGTCTGACTTCGAGAGCTCCATAAATCCTTTCTGATGAGTGCGTTAGCACGAAACAGCTGTCAAAGGTTAGAACTCTCGGAATTAAAACGAAATATACTCTATTTTCACTTAGATTCTGCTTGCGTTCCTCATAACGTATTTGAAACTTGATTGAACCTTGGGTTGGTCAGAACAACGAATTGTTGGCTGCCTGTCAATTTGTGGACAAACCTCTACTTTTGGATTCCTTGGTTCGTGTCAAATTAAGTTTCAACTAGTGACTGTAGATGTCATGAATTATATATATTATATATATATATATATATATATATATATATATATATATATCAATATGTTGTTACTTGTAAATCAAAATTGTATTGTAAATATTATACGATTATCTTATTTAAAAAACTGATTATGTAATAACTTTTCAGTGGACCTGTTTTTGTGATAAATTACAGAAGTACAACCAAGTTATCTGTTATGAGATACTGTATCTACTTTGAAAACACTTAATCGATCAATTGGTGCAGATATAGCTTTATTAAGTGAACATTCACATTATTTATTATATCCCTGTTAAATCAGCTTTCACTGGTTTAAGTTTTTTAAAAATTTATTTACTTTATTTACAATTTTACAGCATTGTAAAAATACAAATAATATATTGATTCGAAAACCGACGAGGTTTGAATGACCTGTATGGCTTGAGTTTGAGTTTGAATTCGAATGGCGACTCTTCTTGGGTTCTTGAAATTTATAAGTTCGGGAATACTGCGTATTTCGGTTATTCCACAAAGACCTTCAAACTGCACTTGGAATATCCTCTAGCTACTGCGTAGTGGCTGATGCAATGTTTACTAGTTTACTGAATGTGTCGCAGTTCCTGGTCTCTCAATGCATAGAAACGGAATTTGAAGCAACTGTCGCAGTCTTAGATTTACCATCTAGCCACGCAGAATTATATGTTATCTGTATTTACCGCTCTCCCCAAGGGAATATCGATGTCTTCTTGGAATTGCTCTATGAACTACTCTCTCAAATTTCTCTCAAATTTATAAAACTGATTGCTACTATCTTTTATGCGGTGACACAAATATAAATCTATTACTTGATAATAACATAACCCGGAAATTTACAAATATATTTCTCGAATTTGACATGAGTAATCGTGTGACAGAACTTACTCGGATAACAAATTCATCTAGTACTCTCATTGATATCATGTAAACAAATTTAACAACAAAAAATGTGCACATAAATGATTCTCACCTATCCGATCATACGTTTCAAGTTTGCCTTTTGGAAACACAACTGGATAAAATCAGTAAATCAAACACTACTCTCAAAAGAGATTTCTGTGATAGTAACATACTAACATTCATACACTTACTAAAAAATTAAGGATGGACTGAGATATACGCGGAAAATGAGTTTAATAACAAATTTGATGCATTTTACAATACTTTCCTATACCACTTTGCCAATGCTTTTCCCTTAAAAAAAAAGAGAATAAAGAATGACAAAAAAGACACTTGGTATACACATGAGCTGAAGGAAATACATGACTCACTATGTGAACTACATAAAAATTACAAGTCAACTGGAAATGAATTCATAAAAGAAAGATACAAAAGCTTCAAAAAGATATACAATGAAAAACTAAAACAAAACAAAATAACCTATAATGATAACAGGATAATCCAGTCAAATAACATAGCTAAAGAGTCTTGGAAAATCATTGGCGAAATGAGACGAAAAAACAATAGCAAAAATGAAATATCGAACCAAGTCTCACTGATAAATGGTAATATTATATCAGATTCTGTAAATATTGCCAATGCTTTCAGTGACCATTTCACTAATTTTCAATGCGCCAGACCAAATTATGAGGTTTGAAACTCAGATTACAAACAAAAAACACTATTCCTATATCCTACAACACCTACTGAAACCATCACTATGATTAAAAGAATATCATCCAAACCTGCATCAGGTCTAGACGAAATTGGAGGTCGAATTCTTCATGCGGTAGCTAATATTGTATGTATACCGCTGTCATACCTGGTGAATATATCTTTTATTGAAGGAGAGTATCCTAACAGTTTAAAAGTGTCCAAGTCTATACCAGTGTATAAGAACAAGGGATCCAGAAATGACATCATCAATTACAGGAACATTTGTATACAAAGCCAAATTGCAAAAGTATTTGATATATGCTTCAATGAGAGAGCAACACAATTTCTAGTAACTCATGATCTTTTTTCCACATATCAACATGGCTTCCGGAAAAAGAAATCAACCGCGACTGCTATGGGTGAATTAACAACATTCATATACGACTCACTAAACAGCAAGTCAACCCCATTAGCTATATCTTTTGATCTCAGTAGGGCTTTTGACACTATTGATCATCCCCTTCTAATTGAAAAGCTGAAAAGAATAGGAATCCGAGGCAACGCTAATAAATGGAATGATTCATACTTAAGTGATAGGAAGCAAGTAGTAGTCATTGATCATTCCAAATCTGAAGCAGTTACTGTGAAGGTTGGGGTACCTCAGGGATCTATATTGGGCCCCTTTTTATTTAATCTATTTGTGAATGACTTGAGGGAGTCTTGCAAAACTCCAAGTCTTATTGTAGCGTACGCAGATGATACTAGTTTTGGAATTGATGGCAAAACATGCAACTCGGTATCTGAAGCCAACTCAAGTGCAAACGAGTTTCATCAATATTGTATACACAACGGACTAACGATAAATGACGTAAAAACAGTCTTCATGTCATTTATGACGAAAAACATTAGTCATAATTTCAGTAATTTAGTAAGATTAAATGGACGGTCATTACAGGAAGTTGATTACATTAAATTTTTGGGAATTACAATCGATAGTAAGATGACTTGGGAAAAACACGTGAATAGCATTGTTTGTAAATTGAGTTTCCTATTCAGACAGTTGAGGAACACGGTATCAATTAATGTTTTGAAACTTGCATACTTTGGTCTGGTACAAGCAACTATATCGTATGGACTTATATTCTGGGGCTCCTCAGCACATATACATAAGTCTTTATTCTCCAAAAAAGAATACTACGCTGCATGAAGGGAGCACACCCTAGAACTTCCTGTAAAAGCATATTTGTGGAATTGGGAATCATGACTACCATCGCTTTACATATATAACTTGTTGATAAACTTAAGAAACAATAATAGTAATTTAATGAAACAAAGTGATTTACATAACTATGGAACTAGGGGATGCAATCTGCTCCATCAGTATTACTCCATACTCACGGTTAGCCAAAACTCACATATTTATCAACAAATAAAATTTCACAATAAATTCCAAAATCTTTTCGGTGTGATAGACAATAATACTAGCTTTAAAAATAAATTATCAAATTACCTGCTATGCAATGCATTTTACTCTACCGATGAATTTTTAGAATCATGATTTATGGTTGCGAAATATATTCCTATAACTGTCCTCCATATCTTTCCTACATTGTTCAAGCATGCACACTACAGAGCAACATAATTAATGTTAATGGACCTTTCCAAGAGATATGAGATAACACTGAAATTAGAAAGTAAATACGCTAATATCACTCGGGATTTTTTTTTCTGACCGCTAGTTTATCTACAATCAGAAGAAAAGTGGTTTCGTGACGTCACGTTCATCAAAACTAAACTTGGCAACTTTGTTAAAGTTGTGCACCAAATTCTCATTCAAATATAATGTGTCCTATGACAGTTGTCATTTGATACCAGATGGATTCTTTCGTCTGTTTCACGGTGCGATCAATAAGAATAGTTTGTCTCTGTCTAACTCATTTGCCTACCCATTTGATACAAGTGAAGCAGTTCCATCAGATCTAAACTTCAACGAACACTACCTTGATTTATTTTTTGAGGTTAATGCGGTTTTCTAAAATTTGAGAGCTTTTGTTGTTTGCGCTCTAAAATTTGTTATTAATTCCTGTATCTCCAGTGCCTGTATCCCTGCAATAACTGAACATGTCGAAAAGGTGCTTTGTACCTCGGTAAATTATCCGAACTTCACGAAGCCTTGTTCCATATTTTTAAAACACAATTACACAAATAAATTCACAACAAATCCTTTATGATAACACGTCACTACACTATTATCGAATTTATCAGTTGAATATTGATTGTTGAATGTTGATTGTTGAATGTAAATAAAATAAACATTAACCTCACATCTCCATATATTTTTGACAGTTGAGACCTGTCATTACGATTTGCTGTGTTGTCAATGCTCGTTCTTCATCAAAAGGATGGTCCATTCAGAAAATTTGAAAGCTACAAATACAAAAAAAATAGCTAATATGTGGATTTTTATCTATGAGTTGATCAAGTGACAATGTATTGATTATTTCTCATCGGCTTATATAATGCTAGAAGTTATATTTTTAAGGAAAACGGTATTGCCTGTTTCGGAACGTGGATTATGGTGGGAGATATTTCCGATGAACGTGACGTCAGCGGCACACTTTCAAATGTGATATTTTCATAAAATGAAAGAAAAATAATGGAACTTTTTGTTAAATGGACTTTTCAGACTAACAACTATCGATTTAAAAGAGTTTTGTAATTTATTTCCCGTAAATGTAAAGGTCCATTGTAAGTTGGAATTGTGATTGTAATTTTAAATTGTAACAAACAATAATTTTTTTGACTAGTCCGATAATCTATGTATATTTTATATTCTATAATTTATATGATAGATTCGAGTGATGAATAAAGTATTGTATTGTACAAAGGGCTCATTCAGGATTCTGATATAACAACTCCCCCCTTGAAAAGAAAGTTGATGCGGTGCTGCAACTTTCACATCAAGCTAGTGATTTATTGGAGTTCAATTCTATTTCTTCTTCTCTTTCATCTAAGTGAATACTTGGTCTTCTTTTTGAAGGTAAAAATCTACGAAGGGATGCAAAATTTCTTCCAGTTCTTGGAGGTGGTGGAGGTGGATCATTTCTTGATGTCAAAAGTCCAATTTTCACTGAACGTCTATTTTTACACTTACAAAATATGTAAAGTAAAATTATAAACACAATTATTACAATTGTAAAAATCGTAAACCATGAAACATGTTTTCTTACGAAAGGCTCATTAATAATTTGATCGAGTTGATCTGAATATTGATTTAGTTTATGTTGAGCAATATTCAAATTATCAATATTTAATTTGCTCAATTTCAAAGGTTTCATCTGGAAGTTTTTCTTTATTTGGTATGTCTTTACAACATTCATATGGAATCAAAATTGGATAACTTTTATAAGTTATATTCTTTTCTTGAATAAAGTATTTTGCATATACCCTCGTATTTCCAATAAATGAATTACAATTTGGTTGAAGTTTCAAAATTGAATTCATTTTTATTATTTTTGTAACAATATTTTGGTTTTGACAACTTATTGTAACAGGTAAAGGATCCGATAAAGTTGTTAACCAAATATTCATTTGAATTTCAAAAACATTATAATCTTTTGCAAAAAGTAAAGAAATTGAATAAACTCTAGGAAGTTCTAGCAATGGTCTTAAAATTTGAGCTTCACAAATTGCATTACTATCAATCGGATATGAAATAACATTTTCACATATTTGAAAATTATAAAAAAGTGGTTTGCACTTCTAAATTTTAAATTTGTCTAAATTTTGAAAGGCAACGTACAACATAGAATCATCATCTTTTGCAATATAATTTTTAATTGTTGGTAAAATATGATGTAACCCTGTTCTGTTATCTAGGATAGGAATGGGGTACAATCGGTAAACCATATAATTTTCGGGTTCAACTAATGGAATTATCTTTGAATCTGCCTGAAAAGCCTGTAATTCAATGATATCTAAATATGTGGAAACTGAAAGTTTCGCGGGTAAAGGTAAATAATCTTTTTGAATTGTTTGAGATATTTCTCGTAGAGATGATACTAAATCATTGGGTTTAATAATTGAGGTGTGAATAATATGAAGTCTCTAGCAAATGTAATTGCATTAAGAATATCATTCAAATAATTTTCCAAAAATGTATAACTTTCCAATAATTGTTCACAGATTTCAATAGTTTCCAACTTCGCATCAACTATTGCTAAATGGTCTGAAAGATCATAAATTGAAGTTTCAATTTTCTTTATATCTTAATTGAATGTTTTCTCATCTACTTGCAATTGTTAAATGGTAGAATTAAATTCTTTTATAACAGAGGTTGTAACTGAAATTTGGTTTTTTAGTAAATTTTCAATTTGGTGTTCATCCTTATAAATTTTATTTATACATTCATTGAAATATTCGCCGTCACTGGCATCTAAATTTCCGGTAAGTGCTTTCCATATTGATCCTACGCCATTAATTAATCCGCGTTTATATCTTTTGTTATAGTCATTCGAATCAACTTGAGATTCGTAATACTTTTCATCTACTTGGGCAGCAATTTTATTTAATAAACTAATGTGCATGCTGATTTCTCCGTTAAAATATTTCATTCTCGGATTATCAGTTTCTACAAGATAAACTAAGTCATTTAATATTCTTACATTATGATCGATTGCTTCTTTAAGTAGCGCCATATCTTTTACTACTAATAATGTCCATTTTGTATTTGAGATTTTAATCTCACCTTGCTCATGGTAATATACTCCTATTGAGTTATTAATAGGTGTCAGTACATACTGGGCGTTAATAATTTGGGTGACTGCTAACAGGAAGATAATCATTCTTGATCTGATTCTGGTTCTGAATTTTCTTGATCTGAAACAAAACAAGGTTTCAGTCTATCAAAATTCACTTTTGAATTTTGGTTTGTTTTGGGATTTCTCAACACTGCTGAATTTTGAAAGATTTCGATAATTTCGAAAGGTCCATTGAATTTAATTTCCAATTTGTTTTTTATTTGAGATTCTTTTACGAATACTTTATTTCCTTTTTTAAATGATCGAGGTTCATGATTTATATGTTCATCAAATCGTTCTTTTGCTTTTTGTTTTCTCCTTTCAGTTTTTTCATGAGCTACTTTATAATAATATTTCATTCTATTATTAAGATCTCTAATATATTTTGTTAAAAGATCTTTTTGATTATATGTGGTTTCAGGGGGTCTACCTGAGGTATGTCCAAATATTAACTCATAAGGACTAAATCCGTGAGTTTTATTTTTACTGTTGTTATAAGCAATAACAGCAAGGGGTAAAATAGATAAGGGATGTTCATTAGGGTTTTCTATTTTATGAACTCGTAACATTTCAATAAGGGTTGCATGAAATCTTTCTAGAGAGCCATTTGATTGTGGATGGTCTACACTAGAAAATGTAATTTTTATGTCGTATAGTGTACAAAGGTCTTTTACTATATGATTGTTGAATTCTTTACCTGAATCAACATGGATTCTTAATGGAGTTCCATAGTGTTGGAAGAATACTAGTAGTGTACTCGCTACTGATTTTGCTGTTTTATCAGGCATTGGATATGCTTGAGTGAATTTAGTTAATTCGCATCTCATTGTTAAAATGTAATTTTGTACTGGGATTTCTAAAATATCAACGTTTACTCTTTCAAACGCTGTTTTTGGAGTTTCAGTGAGTACAAGTGGATTTTCTAAATTTTGTCTACATATTTTTGATTTTTGACAAATTTCACAAGCTTTTATGAAATTTTCAACATCTTTTGTGATGCCTATCCAATTATATTCTTCTCTTATCCTTCTTAATGTTTCGTTTATTCCACGGTGTAAATTTCTTTTGCCGTTGTGGTATTGATCTAAAATTATTGGTATTTGGTCTTTGTCGGGTGTTCGAACTACATCTTGACATATTTCGAATTTAATATTCTCGTTATCTGCTAAGATGTACGAAAGCATTTCTTGGATTGGTAAATCAACATTATTTTCGACATAATACGTTTTTGAGGGTTCAAAAATATCTTGCAATCGATATAAAGAACTAAACATGTATTCTATTGCATCTTCAGGGTCGAAAGGTAACAATATTAAATAGTTTTAAAGAGAAACATTCTCAATTGAAAATTGAATCAATACATGACTCCTCTGGAAATGGAAAAAACCCTACGATAAAATTGAAGTTACTTTTTTGTAATATCTAACAGAAAACAACTACTTCCCCGGCAAAAGCCACGCTGGACATTGAACTACATCTGATAGATATTGAGAAAGACCCTATATAACTTGAGAGAAAAAATCTGAAAGTGAAAATTTGCATTTTCATTCAGATAGTTGATTATTTATTGAATGTCCAGTTTCCTTTGGAGATTCTTATCTATGAATGAGATAAGGGAGAATGTTATTCAGAAGTATCACTCACAGAAAATCGCTCATTCCATTGATGCGTGAATAATTGCATCTCTTTCGTTAGGCCTCCAATACATTTTGGTCGACTAAAATCTATTTCACTCTTCTAAGATCATCAGGGAGGTCGGAAGAATTGGAAAAACATACTCTTCAGAAGCAATTTCACACTGTAATGAGGAATTGTAGGACTATTTCTTGTGGGATGAAACTTTGAAATTATTTTTCTGACATAAAACCTGTCATGGGTATGGCAAGTTGATTTCATTGAAAATATGAACAGGATGTTCATAAAGTCAGTTGTGGAATCATCTGCGACTGAAAGTTGGAATTTAGTCGCTGTTTTCCATCGTACAAGATAACCTCTCTTGGAAGGGATTCATGTTTTAAAGAGAAACATTCTCAATTGAAAATTGAATCAATACATGACTTCTCTGGAAATGGAAAAAACCCTACGATAAAATTGAAGTTACTTTTTTGTAATATCTAACAGAAAACAACTACTTCCCCTGCAAAAGCCACGCTGGACATTGAACTACATCTGATAGATATTGAGAAATACCCTATATAACTTGAGAGAAAAAATCTGAAAGTGAAAATTTGCATTTTCATTCAGATAGTTGATTATTTATTGAATGTCCAGTTTCCTTTGGAGATTCTTATCTATGAATGAGATAAGGGAGAATGTTATTCAGAAGTATCACTCACAGAAAATCGCTCATTCCATTGATGCGTGAATAATTGCATCTCTTTCGCTAGACCTCCAATACATTTTGGTCGACTAAAATCTATTTCACTCTTCTAAGATCATCAGGGAGGTCGGAAGAATTGGAAAAACATACTGTTCAGAAGCAATTTCACACTGTAATGAGGAATTGTTGGACTATTTCTTGTGGGATGAAACTTTGAAATTATTTTTCTGACATAAAACCTGTCATGGGTGTGGCAAGTTGATTTCATTGAAAATATGAACAGGATGTTCATAAAGTCAGTTGTGGAATCATCTGCGACTGAAAGTTGGAATTTAGTCGCTGTTTTCCATCGTACAAGATAACCTCTCTTGGAAGGGATTCATGTTTTAAAGAGAAACATTCTCAATTGAAAATTGAATCAATACATGACTCCTCTGGAAATGGAAAAAACCCTACGATAAAATTGAAGTTACTTTTTTGTAATATCTAACAGAAAACAACTACTTCCCCGGCAAAAGCCACGCTGGACATTGAACTACATCTGATAGATATTGAGAAAGACCCTATATAACTTTACAGTCCTACTAGAAACAATATTTATTTTATTTCCATAGAAATCCATATCTTCTTCAAATATGTCATCAAATATTTTGTCATGTATTGGTGTTAATTTATTGTTTTGGGGAAAAACAATAATGTCTTTATGGCTTTTGTCTAAAAGTTGGTCATTAGTAAATTTAAACTTCGAATAATCTATTAATGATTTTGTTTTGAAAAGTCTAGAAATTTTTTTTAATTCTTCTAATACAGTTTCCTGAGCTATTTCAGTTTCTGTATCTGAAATTTCTTGTTCTTCAGGGTTATCATTTGCCATTAAAATTTTTGATAAGATTTTACTACAGTCATCAATATGATTTATTCTAATTCTAGATAGATCGTCTGCATTTTTATGAATTTTTCCTGGTCTATAAATAACTTCAAATTGATATTCTTCTAATTTCAAACGCCATCTGGCTAATCGACTGCCTGGGTCTTTAATTGAAAATAACCATGTTAAAGGTCGATGATCTACTATAAATTTAAATTTTCTACCATATAGATAGGGTCTAAAATGTTTCACTGACCATACCATAGCTAATAGTTCTCGTTCAATGGTCGAATATTTAGTTTCAGCAGGACATAATGTTCTAGATGCATAGGCAATAGGTAAGTCTTTTCCTATTGGTCCTTGAGATAAAACTGATCCAATTGCAAACGAGCTTGTGTCTGTTGTCAAGATAAAGGGTTCATCAAAATTTGGATAAATTAAAATAGGTGTTGATGTTAAAGCTTTCTTCAATTCTTGAAATGATTGTTTACATTCTTCATCAAAGTAAAAGTATACGTCTTTTTGTAATAGTCTCGTCATAGGTTTAGAAATTTTTGAAAAATTTGGAATACATTTTCTGTAATAACCTGCAAATCCTAGAAATTGTTTAATTTCTTTTGCATTAGATGGTTCTGGAAATTTAATTATACAATCAACTTTTGTTGGGTTTGGTTTAACTCCATCTTTAGTAATTACATGTCCTAAATAGGCAACTTCTTGTCTTAAAAATTCGCATTTATCAGGTTGTATTTTCAAATTTGCACTTCTTAAACGTTTAAAAACAAGTTTTAAATTAAATATGTGTTCGTCTATAGTCGGGGAATAAATAATTATATCATCCATATATACCAAACATCTCTCGTTTCTAAGCCCGGTTAAAATATGATCTAAAATTCTTTGTAGGGTACTAGGAGAGTTCTTCATTCCAAAAGGCATTCTAAGAAATTCGTTTAAACCATTTTCAACAGAAAAAGCGGTTTTTTCTATGTCTTTAGGGTGCATTTCAATTTGATGAAAACCTGAGGCTAAATCAAGTGTGGTAAAATATTGAAATTTTCCAAGTAGGTCTAATAAATCTGATATGTTGGGCAAAGGATATTTATCATCAACTGTCAATTCATTTAATTTACGATAATCAATTACTACGCACCATTTTTGTTTTCCGGATGCGTCAAGTTTTTTAGGAACTACCCAAACTGGGGCTGACCATGGTGAAATTGATGATCTAATTATATTTTGTTCTAATAATTTTGAAATTTGCGATTTCACTTCTTCTTTATGTACGTGGGGGTATCTATAAGATTTTGTTGAAACGGGTTGTGCAGCATCTTTTAATTTTACTGTATGTTTTATTTCACTTGTAAATGTTAAAGGATCACCTTCTAAATAAAAGATGTCTGTAAATTCTAAACATAACTTTTCAATTAACTCCTTTTCTTCTTCATTAAGATGTTCTAAACGAAGTAATTTTTTTATTTCCTCTGGACGACTCTTTTGTGAAATTTCTGTTTCAGTTTCAAATTCATTTTCAAGTTTATCTTCACAAAATTCTTCAAATTGTAAGTCAGTAAAATCAACTGATTTTTCAATAGCATTTATGTTTACTACGGTTACTAAAAATCCTCTTTTTTCATTGATTTTGACTAGGGCATTTGGAAGTTTAACTTTCTCTTTCTCAGTAGCTAACAGTATAGCTTCTGTATTTTTAAATTTTGTTCTGGAAAATTATCGTTTTCTTCATAGTATGGTTCATTTACTTGTTCTGTATTGTCATAAAAATTTTCATTTTGATATTCAAAATCGGTATTTGAATAATATTCATCATGATCTAAAAGATGAGTTTTATTTATGTTGGGATTTCTTTGAGGATTTCTCTGGATTGAATTTGATTTGTTCATTTGATTTGGTGTGCGAAATGAATTCATATTTGTCTGGAAGGGTAACGGGTTCAACCTTTGCATTTGGAAATTTGGTTGTCGTTGAAAATTCGGATTTGGATTTTGTCTTTGAAAATTTGGATTTGTATTTTGAAAATTTTGATTTTGATGCATAGTTGGTCTCATTTGGGGTTGACTTATTTGAGGTTGACTAGATTGGAGTTGAAAATAATTTCTTTGAAAATTATTTTGTCTATTCATTGGTTGTCTTGCATTATGATTTATTCTTGCACTTTGAGGTTGTGTTGGACGATTAATTGATTTTTGATTTTCAAAGTATGAGAGCTGTATCTCACACTTTATTCCGATGGAAGCTTCTAGCATATTGTGTGGATTGCTAGCTCGAATAATTTGACCAATTTTGGGTTCTAGGCCAGTTAATAAAGTATTTAAAACCATGTTTTCAATTAATTGTGATTGTGCATCTTTTTGTAAGTTTGTTAGATTTGATCGATTTACACCTGAATGCATTTAGCGCTGTGACTTTGTAGTTGTGAGAAAAACGTCACTGCATTTTCTCCATTCGCTTGTCTTATTTTCTGTCTTAATCCTGGATTAAAGATGTTAAATCTCGGGAATCACCAAAATGAGAATTTAATAAAATTCTGATCTCTTGATAATCTCTTGGATTTCTAGAATTTATCAATTGAGCAGCTTTTCCTCTTAATTTGTTTCTAATATGAATTGATAATAACAATTTTTGTTGGTCTACGGCCATAGCTTGTGCATGGTCGCAAGCGTTTAAAAAATTTCCTAGCGAATCACCATCGTACTCTGGAATTATTGAAAATATTTCTGAAAGTTTGTATGGCTCTAATGGTACTTCAGGATTATCATGAATACTGTGTAGAGGCGTGATGTGACATTTTGGATAGATTTTAGGATAACAGGGCTAAATCAAATTTTGAAAATTTCGAAAAATACAAAGATACAGATAAATGATTCAATGCAGTACTTACATTAATTTTCTACTCCTACGTCTGGGTTTTGTCACTTCTTGTGTTGTGGTGTTTCTTGGTTTCTTGGTTGTTTGTTGTTTGTCTGCGGGGTTTGTGGAAAGATGAAATCCTACTTCATAAAGCTCTAGCTCCAACAGGATGAGCAGCGTTCGACGACTTACGCGGGTTCCAAGAGGTGATTTCTTCACGACCTAGTGAGCAACGTTCGACGACTTATGCGGGTTTCTTGTTGTCGAAGAGACCGTCTTCTCCACTGGGTTCTGCTTTTGCGGTTCTTGGACTCGTTGGAAGTCTGGAGACTACCGCTGTTTCTTGTATTGATCACAGCGTTATCGAGATCCTACCGACTGCGCCAATTTGTTAAATCAGTTTTCACTGGTTTAAGTTTTTTAAA
Source organism: Chrysolina oricalcia (assembly GCA_944452925.2). Lineage (NCBI taxonomy): Eukaryota > Metazoa > Arthropoda > Insecta > Coleoptera > Chrysomelidae > Chrysolina > Chrysolina oricalcia. The sequence continues at coordinate 35,140,133 of OX101815.2, read as the reverse complement.
AATGTATTTACTTTTTTTACAATTTTACAGCATTGTAAAAATACAAATAGTATATTGATTCGAAAACCGACGAGGTTTGAATGACCTGTATGGCTTGAGTTTGAGTTTGAATTCGAATGGCGTCTCTTCTTGAGTTCTTGAAATTTATAAGTTCGGGAATGCTGACTGGATACTGCGTATTTCGGTTATTCCACAAAGACCTTCAAACTGCACTTGGAATATCCTCTAGCTACTGCGTAGTGGCTGATGCAATGTTTACTGAATGTGTCGCAATTCTGGTACAAAGGGCTCATTCAGGATTCTGATATAACATCCCTTTTGAAATAATCCCAATCGGTAAACATGTGTAAGGATCTATCCCATGACAAAATCTAATGAATAAAAAGTGAGAGAAAAGTATATCCCAAGTTGAATAGTTTTTATTACCTAGTTTGTTTTTGCAGTTTTGCTATATAATTATATACAATTTTCAAATACAATTATTGTAAATACATACATATTTTACCTACAGTACCTACCTACAGTAATTAACAATATATTGAAATATGATGTTGAGATACATATAAGTTAGTTATTGTTGATTATTCGACTGGCAGGACATTTGTATTTGGGTTTATAGCATTGATCCTACTATGAATCATCACTTTTTCCAAATTTGAATTAATGATTTCTTCAAAAATATACAGCATTTGATATGTTCCGTAGCAGCCGATTATATAGTGACCAACATATTTTTGTCGATGTATAAAATTATTCATGAACAGAATACTATTTAAATTTGAGTAGTGAGAAATAAAATATCCAATAGTTTACAAACTTGTATGTAATTAATTAGTGGGTAATATTTGGATAACATTTGTGAAATATATGAACAATCATGATATTTTCATTACAAAACAATATGCAAAATATAAAGAAATACAGATTACTATTCAGCTTTTCACTAAAACACAACTACAAAGTTGGTACATGTGTAATGATAGAAACTATTCAAACAACTCCAACGGCAGCAATACAAGCAATTCTCCACTCCACATATATTATATACGAGGTGAACCCAATAGAGAGGCGCCCATTCAACGTATGGGGAACTTTTAGCTACGATATTCCAAGCAGAGGTACTGACACCTCAAACAGACTAGTGCAACACAATTATAACGTTACCCTAGTCTGGGTATACACTGGCCTAGAATGAAATGAAATAGCAAACGCCATGGCAAAAGAGAAGGCCGTAACAAAATTCACTGAGCCAGCTTTGGAACTTGGTTTAGCAGAAGCACCGCCAAGAATGTGATATCACCCTGGGCAGACAATAGATGACTTGAATATATTATTGCATGTACAAGGAACAGGACACTGACAACTACTAAGAACTCAATAAAGCACATCTCGGTTTTAGCAGGTTTGCTTACAGTTCGATGCAAACTCAAGCCAACACATGTACGGTATACAGACTATGCAGGGAGGATGATAAAACAACAAAACATATTTTAGGTATGTGAGAATCAGCGACCAGAATCAGGTTTTTCATATTTGACAATACAGTAGTAATGCAAGAACAACTGGTAAACTTTTTTCCCAATGTACTTCTCAATTACTATCTGAGATTGGATATACAAGGAAAAATATAAATAACTATATGGTGAGCCACAATAAGCCATGGGCTAAGGTGGAATATCTGATACAAGCTCACTCACATATAAACCTAACAACCTAAAAAATTCACATCATACCCAAAATTACAACTACAAACTCGAAATCGTTGCATACCCTAATAGCACACCATGTCTCAGGGACGTCCCTATTTGGTACAAATCATGTCCGAATGTCCGGGACTCAAAATCATTGTCTTGGGACGTCCAATTCAGTGCATTTCCATGAATTTCCCCAAAGGAATTCCTATGGATGTCCTAATGATGTCCTCGGTACATCGTATAAAGCGTCTCTGCGAGGACGTCTTTGGGATGTCCTGGGTCGGATATATTTTGTAATGTTTTCTAGGACATCCGTCGGATGTCCTTGTTATTAAGTATTCTGGCATGTCTTTGAAAGGACGTCCCATGGTTGTCCTGGTACGGGACATTCAGGAACATCCCGCATGAATGAATATTGGACGTCCCAATTGGTTAATCTTAGAATATCTCCCTGCGAGGACTTGTTACATATAGACAATACTGAACGCACTCCCGGTTGACACATTGTCACATTGTCACTTGTCAGCACGGTCGTTACTAAATTCATTCATTAAACATATTCTAAGTAGATAAGGTGGTTGTTTAATTATATTGTTGAACTCATTACCATATGTAACATGGTGTCAGGTGTTGACGAGAATTAGTGGATCTAGAAAATTGCAGCAACTGCTTTTCACAAGAAGTTAGCCTGTTTGTTGAAATTGGCAAGTAAAACAAATTTGAGGTTAGAACACCTCGTGATAGTGATCCTTGATTTGATACTCCAAACAAGATGGATATAAAATTGCCAGCATCATTGGTTTTTGACCAGCAATTGGCAACTAATTACGAAAAATTTAAACAAAGGTTTGAAACTTACCTATTGGCAACAGGACTAGAAGATAAATCGGATGAGAGAAAAATAGCTTTGTTTTTAACAGCTGCAGGTGAAGAAGCTATGGATGTGTTCAATACATTCAAACTCACCGACACAGACAAGAAAATCTACAATAAAGTAGTAGAGGCCTTTGATAATTATTGCAAACCTAGAAGTAATGTAACGTACAGTAGGTTCAAGTTTTTTTCTCGTATGCAAGGAGAGGGTGAAAGCTTTGATAATTTTTTAAAGGATTTGAAAATTATGGCTAAATATTGCAATTTTGAGACACAAGAAGAGTCTCTGATAAAAGACAGGATTGTACTAGGAATTAGAGACTTAAATCTTCAAGAAAAATTGTTGAGTATAGATTTGGATCTGAAGGCTGCAGAAGAAATGTGTAGGTCATCAGAGGCTACAAAATTGCAGGCTAAAGGTCTTCAGAAACAGGAAATTGATTCGGTGGTAAATGCGAGAGGAGCTTCAAATAAACGAAATATGGAAATATCAAGAAAATCAGAAGCTGAAAGAAGACTAACAAATCAGAATACATTTGACTGTTTTAAGTGTGGGAAAAATCATTCAAGAGGACAATGTTTTGCATTTGGAAAACAATGCAACAGCTGCAAAGGATTTGGACATTTTTCCGTAGGGTGCCAAAGATTTAAGAACCAACAACGTCAAGGAGGTTCTAGATACAGAGAGCAGTATGGAAGAAGGCAAGAAGTACATGAGGTAGGAGGTGGTAGCGATAGTGAGCTGGTGATTGATGATATTGAAGTGAGTAATATAAATTCGTTGAATTACGATGATACAGAGAAGGAGTGGTCCGAAAAAGTGTTAGTTGCAAATGAATTTATTAACATAAAATTGGATTGTGGGGCTCAATGCAATGTATTACCGATTGATTGTTTAATAAAATTAGGGAAAGAACATGAAATAAAGAAAGCTTCTTACTCGTTAATGTCATATGGTAATCACAACATGAATGTGGTAGGGCATATAATTTTAAAGTGTTTAGTGAGAGGCAAAGAATTTGATATAAAATTTGTAGTTGTCAATAACAAAGGCAAGCCGTTATTTGGGATTAATGCTTGCAAGCGATTGAATTTAATAAAAAGAGTGGATAAGGTAGATTTAAACGTAAATAAAAATGATAAGATAAACTTTGTCAAAACAAATGCAGGTGTCTTTGAAGGAACAGGTAAAACTCCTTTTGTATACAAAATTGTTTTAAAAAATAATTATTGTCCAATCATAAGCAATTGTAGAAGGTTACCAGACACAGTCAAATCAAAATTAAGAGTAACGTTGGAAAACTTGGTACAGAGAGACGTTGTAGAAAAAGCTGATGAACCTTCAGAGTGGGTGAATAACATTGTGTGTGTGGAGAAAGCAGATGGAAGTTTGAGAGTATGTTTGGATCCCTTACATCTTAATAAAAATTTGTGTTTAGACAGGCACCCTATACCCACATCTGAGGAGATTGGTAGAAAACTTCAAGGTAAAAGTATTTTTACTGTTTTAGACATGAAAGATGGGTTTTATCACATCCCTCTTGATAAAGAAAGTAGCCGAATTTGCACGTTTATAACACCGTTCGGAAAATACAGGTTCAAACGACTTCCGTTTGGTCTAGCTTCAAGCCCAGAAGTTTTCCAAAGAATGAATGAGAAAATGTTTGGTGATTTGAACGTACAAATTTATTTTGATGATATAATTGTGGCAGGTAGGGATGAAAAAGAGCATGATGAAATTTTAAAGTGTGTAGTAGAGAGGGCAAGGAAGTATAATTGTAAGTTTAATGAAAAGAAATTACAGTATAAAGTCAATGAAGTGAAGTATTTAGGTCAAATATATTCTATGGAAGGTGTAAAACCTGATAGTAGTTACATAGAAGCAATTTTGGCATTAGAAACACCAAAAAATAAAACGGAGCTTTTGAGGATTCTTGGAATGGCAAATTATTTAGTCAAGTATATACCAAATTTGTCAAATATAGTGTTGCCATTGAGGACAATCATCAAAAATAATGTAGAATATGTTTGGACAAGCGAACAAGATGAATCTCTTAAAAAATTGAAAAGTGTGATAAGTAGTCTTCCAATGTTGAAAATTTTTAATAGTAAATGTCCTATTGTGATACAATCAGATGTCAGTCAAGGTGGTATAGGGGGCTGTTTACTACAAGAAGGAAAACCAATTGCTTTTTGCTCAAGAAGTTTGACAGATAGTGAGACCAGGTTTGCCCAAATCGAAAAAGAATATTTGGCTGTTTGTTTTTGCTTGTTGAAGTTTCATCAGTTTGTTTATGGTCAAAATAAACTAATAATACATTCTGATCATAAACCTTTAGTAGGAATCCAGCAGAAAGATATTGGAAAAATTAGTTCAAGACTACAAAGAATGAGACTTAAAGTGTTGAAATATAATTTCGTTATTGAATACTTACCTGGTAATAAAATGTTTATTGCTGACTTGTTGAGTCGCTCTTTCATAAAAACCAACACAAAAGAAGACATAGATTTTACTGAAGTAGTTCATTGTCTCGAAAAAGAAACTCCCATCACAACCAATCGCTTACAAGACATTAAAAATAAAACTAATGATGATATCGATTTCAAATGTATAATACAGTATTGCACAACTGGTTGGCCAGAAAAAAGATTCATTGAATCTCCTGATGTTAAACAATTTTCAAAATTGAAGGATGATCTGATTGTTAAGGATGGAATAATTTTGTATAATGATCGAATTTGCATACCCAAAACTCTAAGATCTTATATGTTAAATCAGCTACTTAAAACTCACTTAGGAGTTGAAAAAACCAAAGCAAGGGCAAGGAAACTTTTTTACTGGCCTGGCATATCAGTAAATATACAAGATTTTATCGGTAAATGTAGGATATGTGAGGTATATAGCAGAAACTGTATAAAAGAGCCACTAATTTGTCATGAAGTGCCCAAACTACCTTTCGAGGTGGTTGCATCTGATATATTGGATTTTGGGGGAATGCCATTTTTAGTTGTAGTTGATTACTATAGCAATTGGATTGAGTTAATTAAACTACAAAATAAAAGTATCAATGAAGTTATCAAGCATCTGAAGGTGATATTTTCTGCCTATGGTTTACCAAAAAAAATTATTTCTGATAATGTCCCATATAACAGTAATAAATTTAGAGAGTTTTGTCAAAAATTTGATATTGAATGTGTTTTCTCGAGTCCAAGGTATCCAAGGAGTAATGGGTTGGCTGAAAAGGCTGTACATATTTGCAAACAAATGTTGAGAAAATGTGAAAATGATGATGATCTTTTTTATTTCTTGTTAGAATATAGAAATAGTCCCTTGTGTGGTCTCAACGTATCACCTTCTGAACTACTAAATAGCAGGTTAATGAGAACCAATTTGCCAATTGCCTCAAATCTACTCAAACCAAAAGTTGTTGACATGTATAGTGAAAAAGTGCGAAAACAAGAAATAACAAAGCGTTATTATGATGTGCAAGCACATGTCAAACCTGAATTTCACGAAAATGAAAATGTATTGTTAAAGTTGAGAAAGGAAGATTCTTCTTGGGTTCCAGGCAAAATAATAGAGAAACATTCAACACCCAGATCATACACAGTATCTGATGAAAATGGTCGTGTATTCAGGAGGAACACTTCCTTTCTTAAAAGTAGTAAAAATGAAACTAATATAAATTCCAATTATGACATAGGTCCAACCTGTAGTAGTGATGTTAACAATAAAGTAAATGATGAAACAAGTTCTGATGTTAGGAATGATTCTGATGTGATAATTGGAAATAATGATTCTTGTACTGCTCATAATACTAGGTCAGGTAGAGTTGTTAGGAAACCTAAACACTTTGATGATTATTATACTTATTAATTGATAGTGGTTATTGTTTATAAATGTCTGTTATTTCTAGTTGTTCTTCCTATTTGTGTATAAAGAGGGGGATGTTACATATAGACAATACTGAACGCACTCCCGGTTGACACATTGTCACATTGTCACTTGTCAGCACGGTCGTTACTAAATTCATTCATTAAACATATTCTAAGTAGATAAGGTGGTTGTTTAATTATATTGTTGAACTCATTACCATATGTAACAAGGATCTCCTGGTTCGGATATATTTTGTAGAATTTTCTAGGATATCCATTGGATGTCCTGGTTGGTATGTTTTTGGCATGTCTTCGAAAGGTCTTCCTATGGTTGTCCTGGTATGGGGACATTCTGGAACGTCCTTGATGGATGTACGTTGGACGTTCAAATCAGTGAATTTTAGAAAATGTCCCTGCGAGGATTTCCTTGGGATGTCCTGGATTGAACATTTTTCGGAATGTTTCCTAGGTGCATCCATCCAAAGATGAAGGATGATGATCATAAAAATTAAACAAAATTCGAAAACAGTAACAATAATCACGCCTCCATGTGTACCCAGTACCCGTGTAAACATCCCAGCGAGTAGTTTTATAGAAGTGGTATGAAATGGATCGCATATCTAAACATATGTTATAAGTAATAAAATAAGTGAGTTTTTACCAGATTCTTATTTTATTGAAAAACTTTTACCTGTGAAATTTCGAGATCTATATTGTACTTCCAATGGACGTCAACTGGGTCCTATTTCCGTATATCCCATGGACGTTCTTTGTGTACGTCCATTGGACATCCTCGACGATGTAATATCCAGTGTATCTGGACATTTGATGGACTTATATCGGACATTTATGGACGTAACGGGACGTACAGTGGACTTATAACAGTTTTCAATAGATATGACTATATTTCCATTCAAAAAAGGGTAACATTCTAAAATAAAAATCCGCTATTGTTTTCAACAAAAAATTAAACATAAAATATAAATGAAATATCAAACCATCAGTCAAAACAAAAACTGAGAACTTCCGAACTCTCATTTCACACATTCTACAACAAAAAAAACTGAAATACGTATCAAAATGCACATTTACAAATTAATGCACATTTACAAATTAATGCACATTTCCAAATATAAAGTATCATGAACAAAAATAGCTAGACTAGTATTATTGCCCTTTCCTCTCATTTGCCCTTCTGAGCCATTTGGAGGATTCTGTCTTTTCTTGTTGTCACTACTCTTGATTGTTCTGCAACTCCCTGTAAAATTCAGTTTGAATCAAAATTTTTCAGTGAATCAGAAGCATTTATTCCAAACTGAATTGAATTATCCTGCATACATATCTGAACAATTTGTTTATGTACTGGACAGCAGCAGCAAACATCAGGACCTGTATCGGAAGTTCCAGCCACATTTTCAGAAAAAAAACATCTTTTTCAGACTGACAGGTTAGGTTACGTTTAAAAGTACCTGTACTAGTCCATTCACCGCGGCTCATGGCCTATTGTGGCCATTATTACAGGTTTTTCTAACAATAATATAATATCTATTTTACCATTTATTGGTATATTCATTGAACCTAACCTAACCTCTGTTCTTTTCACACACTTCGATCTTCACCAAACTATTAACAATAACAAGACAACAAGTATCAAAAATATTCACAAAACTCACAATACAACAACAATAACAGTAACAACACCAATTTAATAATATTTAATGGCGGACTAAGGAGCAAAACAAACGAAACATCAAATAGCATCACACCCATAAACGGCGAATGGGCGGATATGCCGGATATCCCTTACCATCAAACGACAGTAGATGCTTTGTGATTTGTCACTGTTTATGGCGGGCAGTTCAAAATGACAGAGAGCCGCTTGCAACGTACATATATTGTATGGTCCGATATTCTGTACATTCGGTGTACATTCGTAAACGTCTAAAAATGTAAATTTCCAAATAATCCAATTTTGTTCATACAAATAACGTTCAAAAACGTAGCTTATTGAACGAACAGATCATGTCCAGGATTCTACATTTCGTGTACATCCGAAAACGTACAGTAGTGAACGTACATATGAGGTCCAGAATTCTACATTCCGAGTACATCCGAAAACGTACAATTAAAGACATTTCAAGTTGACCAGGTGCTGTCCGTCCAATGTACGTACAATAATGGACGTACTTATGTGGTCCAGTATTTTACATTCGGTGTACATCCGAAAACGTACAATTATGGAACTTTCCATTTGACCCAGTTCTGTTCATCCAATGGACGTACAAAAACGTAAAATATTGAACGTACAGATCAAGTCCAATATTGAACATTTGAGATATACATCCAAATACGTACAGTTTATGGACGTATCAGGTTGATCCAGTACTGTTCGTCCAATGGACGTACATATCCGTATAAAAAGTAAAATTTGGATTATTGGTCCATTATTGTACATTCATTGTACATCCACAATTGTTCTCAAGTTGATGTTTCATGTTGGTCCAATATTTTACGTCCATTGAACATCCATAAGACGTACTATACGCAATGTACAAAGCACATCCAGAATAGAACGTCCATTGAACATCCATATCGAGTCCCTGGACGTTTGGATCAATCTTGGACCCAAAATGGACGTCCACTGGACGTCGTGTGCTATATGGGCACCTATCAAAGTTCAAGTTGATCGGACAACTAGAAGTGGGCCAAAAGTCAGCTGCAAGATTTGTCCCACACATACATACATACTAACTAACAGGGCAAGTTGAATAGAAGCTTTTGAATAATAAAAAAATTGGACATTGAATAAACTTAGGAATTGAAAAACCTTGCATACATTCAAATCCAATCATTTCAAACTGAAATAATTCACAGTAGATGCTCAAAGTGTTCGCCATGAACTGCCATACACGAGTATAAGTTAGTTTCGAAACGCTGTCTGACGTTTTTGAACAATTTATTCAAAATTTTCCAATTTGTAAGTTCACACAATATTAATTTTTCAAATGTTTGTTATGTTTTCGTGAATTGTTCACATCAGCTCTGAAATTGAATATCATAAGTTGGAAAACGAACCAGTTGTTTTTCCCGCAAGAGGACGCCAAAATAAAATGCGAACACTCACATGTCTGAATTCCTTATGGAATTACCTTTTCAATGCTGTGTCACCATATATCTATTAACTACAAATAATGATAACACGCCATAAGACGCAATGTAATCAAATTGAAGCCAAAAATATATATCTTACCTTTTCTCAAACGGGAGCTGGGAAACTATTGCGCATGCCGAATTCTGAATCACGAGAAATGTCATACATTTTTAAGGTTATGCTTCTTTTGACATTTTCAACCGTCCCATATTGAAAATGGGCTAACATTTTTATAATGTGGATTTATATGTGGATAAATGAAGAATGAGAATTATGCAAAACGGTCAATTAAACTTCGTGTCATTAAAAAACCGATTCATTGATCCATTTGTAACACAATGTCTGTTACCTGCTACTAGAGTTTCATCAATCAATTTTCTGCCAAAAGCGGATAAAAACTCACTAAACTTGAAGAAATATGGATTGGGTATGTGACAGACAGTTGTTTGAAAAGCTAAATCTCGTTCCACATCGGCCTCATAACCGCCGAGAAAGATAGTTTGCTGGTAGTGATGTATTTTTTGCCTCCTGAACACGAACTCCAAGTAAAACGCGGCGATTTTAAATTCCTTCAGGCATGAATCTAGAAATGTAGAAATTTATATCTCATATAGTGCCGCCCTCTTATAATTTGCACAATCTAGACTTGCTCTCTGTAAACTTAAAACTTATCCATATTATGAGGTTATGTTGGAAAGATATGCTTCTCATATCTTCGATAATTGTTGCTGCCGAATCATGCACGCTAGAAAGAGATGAAAAAACAAAATCGTGTCTTTGAATAGTAATTTCTGGAGCAAGCGCATTAATTCAACAGCGTCCAATTCGAAGTCGATGCTCATTTTTTTTTGGCATCACATAGGCTATCCTTATTATCCATATTCGTAGTTAATAGATATATGTGTGTCACACTTTAACTTTCCCTATTCAAATTGTATGACTGACCAAGGGGTGGGGAGAGTGGTAGGACAGTTGAGGTTATGATAGGAAGATTTTCCCCATGGATTTAAAATAGACGTGTTTTTGCATTTTTTTGAAGAATTCGTTTTTGGTGCCGGGTCGAATCGAACCATAATTACAAATTTCACCTGCCATCTTGATTTCTGCATCGACAAAAAAATCATAATTTCCAATCCTGAAAATCCCCACTTACTAATTTTGATTCGAATCGGACCATAATTACAAATTTCGTCTGCCATCTTGGAGCAACCATCTTGTTTCTTTGCATTGCCAAACAAATCATAATTTACGACCCAGACAACCACCACGTATCAATTCTGAATCGAATTGGACCATATAAGTGCAAATCTTGTCTGCCATTTTGGATCCGCCATTTTGCTTCTTCCCTTAGAAAAATTCCATATTGCATTGTCACCGAATTTATGTCAAATTAGCTTGCAAATGAAGAATCATAATTTGGAATACGGAACAGTTATTTTTCCCGCAAGAAGGCGCCAAATTAAAAAGTTAGGTGGCAAAAATTGACATGACTGAATTCCTTATGAAGTTGCCTTTTTAATGATGTGTCACACTTTACTATACTTTCCCTATTCAAATTGTTTGGGTGATAGTGACCAAGGGGTGGGGGGAGAGGTATGACAGTTGAGGTTATGATAGGAAGATGCCCCCCTTGGACTAAAAATCGACTTGTTTTTGCAATTTTTTCACAAAACATTTGTTTTGAAGATATTCGATCTGTTTGGTTTTCGGTGCCCCACCCTGTATATTTATTCAACGGGTAATCTCAATTACAATTTGTTACAATAAAAATAAATGTATAACATCTTAAAATTAAAAATAGATAAATACACAATATAATACATATTACAATAATAATAATACACTATAATATTAATCATACGGCAGCAGTAGTTTTTAAAAAAAGTATGTGACTCAGTCCCTTATTGATAACATTTATAGAGTTGCTAAAGATATCAACTTGTTGAAACATATTTCCATTTTTAGGCATTCAGCGACAACGACAGGACAGAAAAATCCTCACTGCGAATGCTGCCTTATAAAATTTTGGTCAATAAATATTTACAAGGCTGTGTCAAGTCACCGGTCGGACAAGGCACGCGCGTTCAGTATGAAGTATGACGATGAGTCGGACCGATCATAATTGAAAATATTGGTCACATATCAAACCAAACCTGCCCTCGACGTTTACGGAGTGGTCACGGTCAGGTAAAGTAGGAAGAAATGATAGGCTGAGTCGTCTCCGGTCTGACCAATATGATTAGACCAGCGCGGTCATTTGGTTGACTTGACGACCTAATTAGAACTGTTTGTATGTGACCAATATTTTCAATCATCTGATCGGTCCGACTCATCGTCATACTGAACGCGCGTGCCTTGTCCGACCGGTGACTTGACACAGCCATAGTTTCTTCAAATTATAACCTAAAAAATTCGAAAAATATTATGGTAGACCATAATTTCAATAAAATTTAAACAAAGTGAAACTAAAAGGCACAACAGTAGCAAATTCATTTGTCGTTTACTTATTAGACCAAGGTATAGAGGTTTTTTTCCCACACAAAATAAAAGACGCAAATGTCCTATACTAATTTTTGTAAGATAGTTCGTTAATGAAAACCCCAGTTTTCGCCCCAGCAAAATCGCTTTGTGGAATTTTTTAAACAAGAAATAGATAAAAAATTTAAACTTTTTTGTTTTTTTTGGAAACATCTCAAAGATTATTCAAGGAATCGTTTTACAGTCAATAGAACTTTTGGAGAGTTTTATAAAATCTACAAAGTGGTTTTTCATCGGTGTATTTTTCACTGAGAAAATCCGGAAAAACTTCGAAAAAGAGACCATTTTTCAAAAATTCATAATTTTTATAAATCTGAAGATGGATAAACAATATTGCAGAAACTGATAGATAAAAACTTGTGGTTCGACTGTGCGCAGGATGGTTTCTGTCCGATATGTAGTTTTTACACGATCGCGTTATAAACAATTTGAGGGCAAATATTTCTAAATGCGCCGATTTAAGGGAAATCATCTTATTCAAATTCTGTGAACGGCATATGGAAGAAGAGATCAATATCTATAATTTGTATATTTCGGATTTTCACCTGCAAGGTGGGAAATGTATTGAAAATGTCACTGAAATTTACTCTAAATGCATCAAAGTGCACCCGAAGTCACCCGAACTCAACTCTTATTAACTTCAGTTCGACTTCGGACGCACTTTGAAGCGTTTTGATCAACTTTCTGTGATATTTTCAACACATTTCCCATCTCTCAGGTGAAAATCCAAAATATACAAATTGTAGATATTGATCTCTACTCCCAGATGCCGTTTACAGCATTTGAATACGACGATTTCCCTTAAATCGGCGCATCTTGCAAGATGTGCCCTTAAATTGTTTATAACGCGATTGGGCAAAAACTACAGTTGAACCACATGTTATCATCTATCAGTTTCTGCAATATCGTTTGTCCAGCTTCAGATTTATAAAAATTATGAATTTTTGAAAAATGGTCTCTTTTTCGAGGTTTTCCCGGATTTTCTCAGTGAAAAAGGCACCGATCCGGTCTTATAAAAAACCATTTTGTAGGTTTTATAATTCTCTACAAAAGTAAACACAAAAAACAAAAAAGTTGTAATTTTTTAAACTATTTCTTGTTTAAAAATTCCACAAAGCGATTTTGCTGGCGCGAAAACCGGGGTTTTCATTAACGAACTATCCTATAAAAAGTAGTATAGGCCGTTTGCGTCTTTTAATTTGTGTGAAAAGAGCCTCTTATTTTTATCTACAGCTTGGCCTATATCGTAATCATGAAATTGAAACAGCTAAGAAAGGTTTGTTAACAGTATGAACTGAAAGTAGGTATTCATTATCCATTAGATGTACAGTAACTTCAGCAGTCTAGAAATAAACTTAATGGATTTCTCAGCTGGAACGATAATTATTAATGATCCCGTGTTTCTTGATTAAATCTGTCGAACTATTAAAATTACCAACTTCATTTAGAAAGGTGTAAGTACAACAGGAATGGATTATAATCCCTTCAATGTCTGAATAATAACAAGATCATCATCATCTAGTGCATACAATAGTATTATAGTCATTCCAGGTAGCACCGGTGACGTCAAAATGACGCCCTAATTTGGTCAAATGATTGACCAACTGACGTCAGAAAGTGACGTCTCAGAGACTCTGAAAAGACGTCAAAATGTCCCAGCCATAGGACGTCATCAGCAGGACGTCATTCTGACATCTGAAAAGAAGACTATAAATGACGTCATTTTGAAGACCAAGACCATTAATAGACGTCAGTCAAATGACCAATAAATGACGTCTTCCACAGTACCTAGTTTTCATGTGGAAATCGATAGTTTTAGGGAAAAAAAATAAAATAAACTGAATTACAATATTACATTTAATAAATTTCAAATATAAAACATATCACAGGATGTTGTAGTAAACTTACATTCAATATCAATCAACAGTGCATGAAATATGATAGATCTTAGAAATTAGTTAATTTTTGTGAAAGAATAATCACCAAATTGTATTCTCTTGTAGGAATTTAGGTTTCATAATATCACAAAGAATTCATAACTACAGCAATCCTGGGTGTTCCTACTTCATACTTAAATCGCAGTTTTCCGGTGTTCTTTTGTTCATGAAAACTAACCTGTTCCATACAAAAACATCGACTGATTGAATGGAACTTCCAATCTTCTTCAGCCTCTATATCCTTGATAATGTATTCATAGAAATTCCTTTGGGTTTTCAATGGCGGCCACAACAGTTCCTGTTTTCTTAGCTTTAGCCACCTTTTGTCTTTCTCGGAGAACTCTACCAGTACGTAGGACATTATTTGATGATTGATCCGAAAGAGTAACAACAAAAAACACAAATACCTATGTTAGCACCAAACCACCAAACAAACCCACACAGCAGCAAACCAGAAAAAAATATTTTAGCTTTTATGCTAAAGGCAATGTTATTCGACGAGGTTAAACTTTATCCAAAAGCAGCAACCCGTACCGTACCGCTGACGACCGAATCCAGCCGAGTCCGACCGACAACCCACGCTCCCGCGACAGAGTTGCCAGGTCAAAGAAACCATTATTTTATTCCACCAAATTATTTTAAGATTATCAATGACTATTTCAGACTTGACCTATAGACGAGGAAAGTGTGTCGTCACAAATGTCATTCTTGTCAAAAACTGATTCCAAACAAAGAATTTTAGGTGACTTTCTCTGTTGATGATTTGCTGCTTTGTGTATTAGTTTGTGTTTGGTTGTTTAGATTTTGATTTCTCAAGCGAAAGAGTTGAAAAATCTTTACGGAAACAATCGGACAAGCTGATTTAAATTTGACGGATGTTTGTTTGGAATCAGTTTTTGACAAGAATGACATTTGTGACGTCATCACTTTCCTCGTCTATTGGCGAAAGAAAATAAGATCGCAGCGCCACCTATAGCAAGACTTTGAACTACGAATCACGGACAAAGGTTTTTGACTGTACACGTGTTTATATGGCGTTTCGACGATCTGCACTCCTATTTTCAAACAATTTGTGAAAATTTGTGATTTCTATAACTAAAAAGTGATTGTGTTTCTATTGAAAGACTCTAAAGAACGTTTCAGTGAGGTGATTCAAAGGTATTTCATCTCCGATTAGTTTTGAATGCTTCTGCAATTCAAGGTTGTATGGCGTTTTGATGATCTGTTCTACTATTTTCAAACAATTTGTGAAAATTTGTGATTTCTCTAACTGAAAAGTTATTGTGTTTCTATTACTTGAACGATAGTTTCAGTGTAGTTTACAAATATTTTACTTGTTTTTGGAGGTCATGATTTGCGATCAATTATTGATCTGATTCATTCATCAGTCTGTTTGTCAAACAAGCATATACTTCGATATTATTTAGCTTGCCAATTTTCAGTTTCAAAATCCATGCTTTCCTTTGGTCAATTTCTTCAATCTGGTCGAACCAATTGGTGATTTTTTAACCTTGCTATAATTTTTGGGGGAAATTTGTGATGTCCCACATTTTCCTTCTTGCCATATGTCCTGCATCCTGGGACTGAACAACTAGGATTGTATTTTCCCATATTTGGCAGTCTATCAACAGTATAAACCAAAACAATACGAACAGAAACAGAAATCGAGTATGGAAATATCCTTAATCAACAGAATGAATCAGATCAATAACTCACAAATCATGACTTCAAAAAACACGTAAAATATTTGTAAACTACACTGAAACTATCGTTCTAGTCTTTTAATAGAAGCACAATAACTTTTCAGTTAAAGAAATCACAAATTTTCACAAATTGTTTGAAAATAGGAGAACTGATCATCAAAACGCCATGCAACCTTGAATTGCAGAAGCATTCAAAACTAATCGGAGATGAAATTCCTTTAAATCACCTGACTGAAACGTTCTTTAGAGTCTTTCAATAGAAACACAATCACTTTTTAGTTAGAGAAATCACAAATTTTCACAAATTGTTTGAAAATAGGAGTGCAGATCGTCAAAACGCCATATAAACACGTGTAAAGTCAAAAACCTCTGTCCGTGATTCGTAGTTCAAAGTCTTGCTATAGGTGGCGCTGCGATCTTATTTTCTTTCGCCAATTGTGATAACCTTTTTGTAATGATAATTTAATTGACAGAATTAAAAAAATATACTTGACTACCATCTAGTGACAAAACAAAAATAAAATGTTCGTGGGAACAAATGGATACCATTTGCAACGCTGTCCGCTACCACGGCTTTCGGCCCGAGTGTTTTCAACAAGCGTCTACGTTCCAACTATAGCAACTCAGCGATTGGTCACTGTAACAGCGGGAAGTTTAAATGACAAGACAGAGTTGAAAATGCAAACTGAGTTGAAAATGCGTCAATTACTAGCCAACCTAACCTGACTAATATTACGTAAAGAGAGTATAACCATACAAAATTTTTACAATATAACAACCATTTATCCAAATTTCAGTCGTGAAGCAGACGCAATGTAACAGAACGCTTCATACAACCCTAAGTCATTTTTGGCGTATTGCTGAGAAGTCCAGATTTCTGTAATCACGTATAATTCTCAGTAACAGACTCTTCATGTCGACAATTTTCGAATAACATATAGTTGACTTCGCAGGGACGTCATTATGACCTCCACGAAATAAGTCAATTTGACGTCATGAAATAAGACGTCATTTTGAGGTCTCATTTTGGTCGAGGACGTCACAGCCCAACAGGGACTTTAATAAGACGTTATTATGACGTCACTTCACTAACCTGTGCTACCTAGGACATTGCCACCAAGATAGGCCCTCAAATCTCGAATAACTAAAACTACAATGAGCAAATACTCCAATAATTAAAATAATATCGAAGCATATAGATACTAACGCTTCACACACGAACGTGTATAGCACAAGAGTTCTGTGGTATAGAGGTAATAAATATCCTTTGATAATAATTGATTAATGCAATTATCATTATTATTGAAAATTACACAACCGTCACTATTGAACTGTATAAAACGAAGATATCAAACACAAACACCTAATCACACCTAATTCTACGTGAATAATGCGAATTCGTCCAACAAGTGAATAAATACGACTTATACTGAAACCCAGTGCTGCCAGAATGAAAATGCAATGATGTACTAAATCATGAAACAAAAAGTACTAAATCCGGAGAAAATGTACTAAAAAGAATAAATATCAATATGTACCAAAACGGACTAAAAAGCACCAACACCGAACACAAAAAGTACTTAATAAATGGCGGGAACTTTAAATAAATGGAGGGAATTTTAAATAAATGGCGGGAATTTTAAATTAATGATTTATTTATTATAACAAAGGGACAAAACTTCACATTAATTATTACTGTAGACCTATCCTATCCTATCTTCTGAAATACATACAGATATAAATACTAAAAACAATGATAATAAAAAAATTTATTTGAACATATATTATATTGCCTCGTACAGCAACTAAAAAAAAATTATAAATAGATAAAAATGTAACAAAAAAAACTTATTCACATGTCAACAAAACAAATGGATCTATACCATACCTCTTGTATAGAAACTAGAAAGGAAAATTAGTATATACATAAAAACAACAAAAAAATAAATTCTTATTTAGAAACAAACTAAACCTATATCACCTTTATAGAAATTAAAAGAAAAATTTGTCATATTTGTCTCAAAAGACAGTGGAGTGTTAAAAAATATACATTAATTAGTTTAGATATCAATATCAGAATACCTAACTGACTTTAGTTTTTAATAATGTATCTGATGGAGTCCATGTTATACCTACAGTTATCGTTTTTCAACAGTGCCTTGCAGTGTAAGTAGTAAAAAGCTGCAATTTTCCACTGATAAAGAATTTCTTGTTTTTGTTTTGATTAAATTTAACTGAGAAAATATTCTCTCCACAGTAGTACTAGAATGGGGAAAACACAGTATAGCACTAATAAATTTAGATAGGTGAGGAAACATGACTTCATCAGCTGCATTTCTTGTGTTTAAAATATGAAACCAAAATTTTTCGAAGTGGACTTGTGACAATTGACGATTTTGACCAGAGCTTCGAGCTTCTCATTTGTACTAAAAATTGTACTAAATATAAATTATTTGCTAAAATGTACTAGAAATATTAAATGTAACACTAACGTACTAAACATTGGACGAAATCACTAGATCTAGTACGAAAACACTAGTTCTGGCAGCTCTGCTGAAACCTGAGAATCTGTGGCTGCGGACCTGCAAAACAATAATTTTACCCAAACTCGGTGAGTCGAGGCAATCGAATCTCGACTTAAATGGCCGTTCGAACACTTCGAACTGACCAATAAAACTCCATAGTCTCCTTGGACGATGCTGCCATCTGCACGTCCTAAGGTGATACTAGTAATCCTCATACAACGCTATCACCTTAAGGATCGTACATACCCTCGCGAACATTCACAATTTTTCTGCGATTCGCAAATCGCAAAAAAATCGCCGCATGGACGTTCATACTCATACGGCGAAAAAATTGCGGTAAATGATGAATCATAACATGCCATTTTTTGGTATTTGAGGTTAGACATTGTTGTTTGTTTTTATTCTCCTTTTTCTGAAATATCAGTTGCAAATGAAGGAAATTGGCTCTAAAGGAGAATTGACCATATTTCACCTGAAAAAGATGAGGGATTTGTCGTTATGCGGTTGGCACTACTTGCTGTCGATTTCAAGTCACCTGTCAATGTCAAATGTTTTTTATTATAAATTTGAAAATAAATAAAGTATTCCAAGCAGTGTTGCCGATTGGCGGATAATTATCCGATTTGCGGATAATTTGAAGGGTTGGCGGATATTTTGCTCACCCTGTTGGAAATCGGATAAAAAACGGATAATTAGGATTTAACTGAATGCTAAAATCACAAGCGATATTCTTAGTAGGAAATGCAAGATTTTATTTTAGATTTGACAACAGCTATATTTCGTGATGAAGCATAGTGGTGATTTTCTGTGTAATGAAGAATCCTTTTGTCGAAAGTTATGTCTCTGTCTTTGTCTCTCCCACACACCATTGCTTAACGAAGCGTGTTGTTTTTCCAATATTTTTTTTTGTATTTCAATGCTACCAAAGATTTTTTAGTTTGAATAGAAGTATTTTAGGTAAAATGTTCACTTTTTCTATAAAGAATAAACATTGAATAACAAAATAGGTACCTGTAACTTTCTTGTTATTTTTTTAGATATTTTTTAGTGTATTTCAATGCTATCAAAGATTTTTTAGTTTGAATGGAAGTAATTTCTGTAAAATGTTACTTTTTATATAAATAAATATGAAATAACTTATTTTTTCCATTATTGCTACAAAATACCTATTCTTGCCTTCTATTTGGTACGAAACCTGAATATATAGCAGTGATTAACTATTTTTGATTGTTTTGAACATATCGGATAATTTCGGAGAAAATCGGATAATTTCAAGTTCAGAAGAGGATATTTTAATTCTCATCCATTGGCAACACTGATTCCAAGTAATTCACATTCACCAAGTCCTGCTGGTTATTCAGAAAGCATTCGACTCTGTGTTGACAGATGGTTTTTCATGAAGATGCAAAGGGCAGGCATGCCTTTACACATGGTATAATTATTTTACTCGTACCTGGTCAACAGGGTTTTCAGAGTAAGGGTCAATGGAACCAGCTCCGCAATGAGGCCGGCCGGAGCAGGTGTGCCACAGGGGTCGAGCTTGTCTCCACTCTTGTATTCGCATGACTTCCCAATGTATGGTGCCACAAAGACAGCTGTCTATGTTGATGACACTGCAATCTATGTTCATTCACACTCTGCATGGCAGCCGCTAGGATGGTAAAAGTACATCTTGAAAGGCTAGTCGTGCCGTATCTAGCGAATAACAAGATAGTGTTGAATCCTGATGAAACAAAGCTTATAAATTTCTCAAAGAAACGTACCTGGGAGATGGCTTACTCTCCATAAACATGTCAGCTTGGCAATTCAGCGAGCTGCAGCAGCGGTAAAAAGGACCTATCCGTTGATAGCAAAGAATTCCAAGCTGGCAATGGAGAGTAAGCTACGCTTATAAAAACAGGTTATTAGGCCAGCAATGACCTATGCCTGTCCAGTGTTCTGCAGCCTCCCCAAAACTCAAATGTTGGAACTGGAGAGGATGCAAAATAAAGCGCTTCATATCGTCACAAACAGTTATAAATACTTTCAGCTGAACGCATTGCGCGAACTGAACGATATTAACACAGTAGAAGATCAAATAAAAAATCTTGCTGACAAATTCTATTGGTACTTCATTCTTGGAAGTCCTTTGACCAGGAACATCATGACAGTAAGAGCCGACCATAACGTGCGACGGAAGCACGGTGGGTTCATATACCAGACATTAGATCTTTTCCATGGAATTCCATAACACCATAAGATGACTCCTTATACCTAAGGACAGTAACACCAAGGCATAATGTCTAATCCAGTTTTTTCGCTGCTTTTGCGGGAATCAACTGAAAACT
This sequence comes from Chrysolina oricalcia, assembly GCA_944452925.2. Lineage (NCBI taxonomy): Eukaryota > Metazoa > Arthropoda > Insecta > Coleoptera > Chrysomelidae > Chrysolina > Chrysolina oricalcia. Next base: position 35,119,509 of record OX101815.2, on the reverse strand, counting down.
TTGATAAGGAAAATTTGATGTCGTACAGAGAATGTATTAAATCCACCCGTATAAAATGGAGGAGACAGGTTAGTCCAACAGCCTATGACTGAAGCCACCTACTAGCATAAACCTACAAACATCATAGGGCTGCCCTAGGGCAGTAGTGAGCTGTATGCTATACCTTTGGAGATCCCAAATGGTCAGGAATAGACCTAACACATGCAGTCTATACTCACTCCCTGTGCCCACCCTGCAGTACTGTGATAGTATTAGCCTGTTTTAACAAATTAATAAATAGTTTTTGATTTTTTGACATTCATCAAGTTATAAACTCCGCTGCCGTAGCTACAGTTGACGCAGCCGTTGCAGGTGTGGATAAAAAAATTAATTTAGAAACTTGCTGACCGCTGCACCAATTATACGAGTAAATGATTCCAAAAGAGTAAAAAACAACCCTACATTCATAGTTGTCACTCGCCTAGACTAACCTAATAAATAAAAAACCAGAAAATACTGTAGCTGTTAAAGATTAAAGTTGGTTATTTTCCTGTGGTAACTGCAGCAGTAACGGTTCGCTGCGTAGTTTATAAGCTGCATCAACTGTAACTACGTCAGCGGAGTTTATAAATTGAGCCTAACTACGGCTGCGGAGATTATTAATTGAGCTTTATTCTTCTTGAATTTGCTGATAGTGTTTTGCTACCTTTTTGTGCCAACACCTATCCTATTTCTGCAATGGGGCACGTAACACGTTGCCCCTGGATGGCTTAGGGACCATTTGGGAAGCATAATTTTTTATAAATCAATAAAGTTGAAAACCACAAATAAACAATAAAAGTAACGGAATGATGCTCATACACTATCAAACAGCTCTAATCTAACAAGAAATAAGAATATATCTCGAAAATTGAGAATAACTCCATTTATTTTCAAATATTTGCCAAGTGACATTGATAGGTGACTTGAAAATCTTGAAATTGACAGCAAGTAGTGCCAACTGCATAACGACAAATCCCTCATCTTTTTTAGGTGAAATCTCACTCACTGTTTCTCAAATGACATTACCTACTTGTTTCAATTATAATTTGTAATAAGGAGGATTTTTCTCCAGAAGATAAGTACCTTCAACAACAAATTTAATAAGAAACACATTTTACAAGTATAAAACTAGTCAAGTGTTTGATATTTAGATAATGAGGCAGGAAATAATCATGTCACCAGATGACTGGAATATTAGTGGATTTTATTTAACGCCATTATACATGTTATGTACTACAGGTTCATCTTTTTACATACGTCATCTAAACATCTTGTCAACTGTCAACCATAGAGTTAGTGCTTTTTTTCTGGAAAAGCGACGGCTACTGAGCCCATTCCAGTCCGGTTTCCGAAGAGGCCGTGGCACTCAGGACAACCTGGTTGCTATATACTCTATAGTTGCCTCGTCATTGGCGATGAACGAAGGCTCCGTTTTAGTACTTCTAGATATTTCCTTGGCTTACGATAACGTCCTTTTCTCTAAGTTGCATAAAAGATTATTAGATTATGATGTACCTCAGGATTTAACGGATCTTATTTTGTCACTTCTTCGTGGAAGGCAGGTATCCGTTTGTCATCCAACCACGGGTAACATTGTTGGCACTAAGATGGCGGAAAAAGGGCTACCCCAGGGTTCCCCATTGAGTCCGCTTCTCTTTAATATTTATTGCGATCCAATGAATACTCTCATAGCGGATGGTGTCACCATTCTTGGATATGCCGATGATTTTGCGTTGATTGGGAGTGGTGATAACATGAATCGAATCATCACTAAGATCAATGCATCAATAGACGTATTGTCCGCTTTTCTGGAGGAGAACGGTCTACAGCTCTCTCTAAATAAATGCACTGCCATGGCATTCCACACATCCAAAAACGCGCCAAGTACACATGTATACATTCAGAACACTCCGTTGCCATGGAGCATGGAGGCTAAATATTTAGGGGTGGTATTCGATCATAAGCTGTCCTGGAAAGCTCATATTAATATGATCTGCACAAAAGCGCAAAAAAGCATCAATATATTACGATCCCTTTGCAGAACATGGTGGGGTGCAGCGCCTTCAACCTTGTTACTTTTATACAAGGCTTTGGTACGATCACACCTAGATCATGGCAGCATATTTTTTGGACGATGCTCGAAACTGGTTTTACGGCAGTTGGATAAGGTGCAGTATCAGGCCCTGAGAGTAGCTATGGGATTAATGAGATCTACACCCATCAATGTCCTTCTATCCGAGAGCGGCGACACTCCGCTTTCTTATAGAAGATCGTGGCTAGCTATCAAGTACGTAACTAAACTTCTTTCATACCAAAACCCCATCTTTCACTTTCTCCTTGAACTTCATGATACGTATCTTAGGGACCCACAGTATTGGCAACGTTCAGTTACTCCCCCCTTAATTGAAGCCTATAATTACATCCTACCACGGTTGCACGACATCCTTTTACTGCCTAATTTCCCTTGCTATATCTTTAGTCTGAATACGCAAACATTTCCACTTTCCTTCACCGAAATGGATCTCCAGAAGCACCATAACAACAAAGAAGACTTCTTGAGGCTGGCTCATCAGCACTTTCCAGACCACACATTCTTCTTTACCGACGGGTCAAAGGATACGTCAGCAAGAGTCGGTTTCGGTGTCCACTCCGCCAATATGGTAGAGATCAGCTCTTCCCTGCCTAGTTATTTCTCTATTTGCGCGGCGGAACTATGGGCTATACAGGAAGCTGTCAAACATATAAAGAACTTACATATACCTCGGACAGTGATTTTTAGCGACTCTAAGAGTGCTCTTCTGAAGCTCACAACGATCACCTTTCACTCAAAACAAAAAGTCTTATTGTAGGGGCCATACAGAGCGGACAGCAAATTGAACTGGCCTGGATACCTAGTCATTGAAACATTACTGGAAATGAGGCAGCTGATAATCTTGCAAACCTGGGACGTAAAAAACCGATAACCCGTACTCCTCAAGCGGATTTCCGGGAATTCCAACCTCTGTATAAAGAGAATTTGTGGAACAGTTGGGTAACAGGGTATAGGAGAGTCGGACAGTCCAAAGGATCAACCTATTTTTCATCAGTCCCCCGTCCTTACAGGAAGACGTGGTACCACAATTTTAAGCATCTTTCCAGAAAGGTAGTGAGTACCCTATGCAGAATGAGAAGTACACACTGCCTCACAATGGCTCATCTGAACAAAATTAAAATCAAACCCCATGACCAATGCGAATGTGGGGCGAGACAGGACCTAACCCATATTCTCTTTAATTGCCCTAATAGCGGAAGGAATATTGAAATTCTACATCAGTGTCTGAACATACCAAGTAATTACCCCAGGCCTATAGCAGTCAACGATATTCTGTTCGACCTCCTCTCCCTATACAATGTCAACATCCTCTCTGCTTTCCTAACATCCTCTAACTTTGAGCTATAATACTTAGTGCATGTGCTTGGTAATACAAGAGTGATGCTTGCTTGAACTTGAACTTCAATCCTTATTAGAGATACTATGCTGAACACGGCCTTTCTCACCTTTTTCGGTACCCATCAAGTGAGGATGGGCCCGACCCAGAATCACTTTGTTGTGACCTCGCTGGGCTTTGTAATGACAAATCGTTAACCATTGGCCGGATAGCCCTGGCAGCTAAGGCCATTACAAGAAGAAGAAGAAGAGTTAGTGCTTTTGTTAGGTTCACACACCTAACACATCACCGAACACCTTCCCCCTAAAGATCTAATACATTTCTAGGCTTAACATAACGTCCTTGTTCTATAAGTATCTTCATTATCATACTCTATTTCTACATTAGGGTTGAAAAGCAAGTCTAAATGGAAATCAGGTAAGTTTACAGTTACATCATTATCGGGTACATTTACATTCACATCATTATCAGGTAAGTTTACATAGTTATCAGGTAAGTTCATAATCACATTATCATCATGTACGTTTTGTAATTGCTCAGGGTACAACTCAGGTTGAAATAGTCTGCTGTTAGGACCTTTAGAAAACGATAATTTCATCTGACTACTATTACGCCTGACCACATTTTTATTCTTTACCCAATAAGACCTCGGTTCATTAGCTGGTTTCAATACAATGGCTTTTTGCCAGTATTTATCATTTTGACATTTAATTACCACATTAATAGGTTCGAATCCTACCGATTTAGATAATGAGGCAGGAAATAATCATGTCACCAGATGACTGGAATATTAGTGGATTTTATTTAACTCCGTTATACATGTTATGTACTACAGGTTCAAGAAGACTAAAAACAAGGAGTGTTTGATTCCCATAAGACAATGGTAACACTAGTAGACAGAGATGAAAGAACATTTGTGACGAAATGTGACGTAGTTATACATGTCATGGCCGCCGTTCTCTATAGACAGTGACGGACTAGCTCTTGGTATATGAGAGTTACTATGCTGACAGTTTTGTTGCTTGATTCGAGTTCGACTCTGTACTCATACCCAAGTACGTCACTATGACGCGTTGATGATACAAGTTTCTGATTGGCTAGAGCTTATTAAACCCTCCTTGTTTTTAGTCTTCTTGCTACAGGTTCATCTTTTTACATACGTCATCTAAACATCTTGTCGACTGTCAACCATAGAGTTAGTGCTCGTTAGGCCTGGTTCACACACCTAACACATCACCGAACATCAAGAATCTAAACAGTGTCCTTAAAAAGTCAGATCCAAAGTTCTGCAACCCGCTTTATTTGAGAGGCCCTGCAAGATGCTCAGGAGTTCTTTGGCCACCTGCTAGGTACATGGTCTGCATATAGATGTTAACAGATCATTGCAGAAGCGAGATTTGATATCAATAAAAATATATGTGGACAACAGTTCGTCGAAAATCTATTAGGATGATAGATCCGTATCTCCCGACAATAATAATGATGTCCCTGAACATTTTCATCATGGAATATTTTACAAAAACTACATGTAAATAATTTCATATAATTTGAAAAGATCTTCCATAATTAATTTACAAAATCTTATAAATGCAATTAAAATTGTTTTGTGATAAAAACTAAACATAAACAGCTTTGTCTAAAGATATATTTCAAGGTAGTTGAATGAAAATGGCGAAGATAGTGAAGGTACCACAGAACTTAAACTTAAGTTCTGTGGAAGGTACAGAACAGAATAATCTGATCTAAAATTTTGCTCCGTGATTTGTGCGAATTCGCAAAAAGATAAAATTTTTGAACTTTATTGCGGCATGTCGGCAGCCATTTTGTTCCCTGAAAAATTGCGAAATTCACACGACTATGTTTTCGCCTTTTATCCCTGAAATATTGACAGGACTAAAATTCTATAAGGGCGCCATCTCTGGAACCGAATAAAGAAGCAGACCACTATTTCGTTTGTTTATTTGTCTTCTGAAAAATCTAAACAAAACCGAATCACTCGACACACCAGGTTTTGTACAAAGAGACTAAACTAACAAGGAGGGTTTAATAAGCTCTAGCCAATCAGAATCTTGTAGCATCAACGCGACATAGTGACGTACTTAGATATGAGTACAGAGTTGAACTCGAACCAAGCAACAAAACTGTCAGCAGTAACTCTCATATACCAAGAGCTAGTCCGTCACTGTAGAGAACGACGGCCATGACACGCCCAATTACGTCACATTTCGTCACAAATGTTCTTTCATCTCTTTCTACTAGTGTCCCCATTGTCTTATGGGGATTAAACTCTCCTTGTTAAATAACGTTTAGTCTCCTTGGGGTTTGTAGGCATCTTATCAAATACTAGAAGTGAAAAAATTAAAGACTGGAAGACAACTGGGACAATTGCACAATGACAACTGCCTGTGCCACTGATCCCTTTTGTTAGCCTCTTCATGTAATAAGTATAAAGATTAGTTGCTTGAACCATTGTTTATATAGAATCATTGCCTAAAATTAGACAATGATAGAAGTAACCTTATGGGATTTATATTGGATTCAAAAGGATGCGACATGTAAATGGCGACAGCACAGAACTTAAACAGAACTTAAGTTCTGTGGGCGACAGTGATCTCGCATCCAAGTCATGTCGTAACTTCAGTGATCTGGCCTCCTAGTCATGTCGTAACTTGATAATTCGAGATCACCATTGACACCAGGTGGCGCTCCAAAACTCCGGGAAAACAAAGCAAATGTCATTTAATTATCTTTTCTTGACATTTGACGACTTTTTGTTATTTTTCTTAATTATTGAATTTTACTTCTACCTCAACTGGAGTGCTTTTTTATAAATGCTTGTTGTGAAAATTCATTTGGCTGCAATTTTTCAGTAGTGTTTGAACGGAAAATGGCCCGTGATCCTGAAACTTCAACAGCGTCTAACCTTGTTTGACCTTGCCAAGTATTGAAGTAACAATCACAATTACAATGAGGAATCGGAATCCAAAAAAAAAAAAAATCATAATTTTACAGTGGATAGAGCTCAACGCCCTGGTTCCGAATATATATAACACTTATATATCTTTTTGAATCAGAGCCATAAAAAAATAAAATCTGATTTTGCGCGGGAAACACAGTTCATTCATATAAATGGCAAAGTGAATATAGCTACGCCAACTCCAACTTTTTCAAGGTTGGCAACAAAATTCCTTGAATAAATGGATTGTTGACATATACAGAATGTTTTTCGATTTTTGACAGTTTCAAAATGTTTGGATTATTTATTCATTGAAAATGATTTTCGTGAAATTTTACTTGAAAACCGTGTTGAACGTTCACATGAATATTGTTTCGATTATTTCGAGAGAAATCATGAAGTATTCAGAAGTTTGTGTGTGTGTGTAAATAATACGTTCAGGGGCATTTCAAATAAAAATTCATAATCTATATGCAGTGATCATTTCATATTCATGTAAGTATTTCAATTGAAGTAACAATATTACTTCATGTAGCTTGTTAGTCAAGTGGATTATTACATTTCTTTGTCATCCCTGATTTGAATGCAGCATATAAAAAAGCAAGGTTAAACTCAACATCCTGATAGATCATTTTGCAAATTGATTCATAAATAAAATGCTTTTCTTTACACAATTATTATGTAGCATGTAGATGAAACTATATTGAAGCCATTAGATTAAAATTGGAGGGAAGAAACAGTATGAAAAATATCATTCAGAATGCTTCGAATATTTTAGCAGTTTCTTATTAGGTACAATGGAAAATTAGGATAAAAACCATTTAGAATAGTTTTAAGAATGTTCAAGACTATTACTGCTTTTAAGATTCAATGAAATTATACTGGTAGTGGAAATAACCTCTTGTTTTAGTTCAAAATTATACAGTTCGATAACTTCATCAATTTTGTTACCTTAAACTAGTTTCTGTAACTTTCGGCTGTTATGAGTGTTATGATAACTATAAATTCATTGTATAATTTAATACAAAACATAAATTTAGATTTTTGAGACTATTACTTACGGATTCACAGAGGGTACTAAATACAACCAATATTGGTCAATTTTATTGTTTATTTACTAATAGATTTTACTGGACCTTCTGTTTCAATAAAATGATTTTTCATTTCAGTCAAAAGATGGGTAAAATCTATGAGAAATCGAATTGATGAATATTTGTTCAGGTTCTGATCAGGATAGAAAAAAGGAAACTGGAATAGTGAGAAACTGTTGCTGATGTAAGTTGCATTCCAAATTAACGCTATCTAACAAATATAGAAAAATTACTGAGAACAGGAAGGCAAGGCAAGGTTCTATCTCAAATTTGCCATTAGTTTAAATATATGATTTGGAGCTATAGTTCTCTTGTGTCGAGTTTTGAGACATTTGTGTGTTCGAATTTCTTCCTAACGTTTCATCAGTCAAATAAATAGCAATTAGTAAATGGTACCAGATTTCCTTTCAAAATGTTTGAGCAGTGATATAATTAAAATACAATCATGGAATGTTCAATTTCAAATAAATGTTTCACATGTTATATTCCTTTTAAAATATTAAATTTGACAAGAAATACTTGAGATTCTTCAAAAATTGTATCTAGCTCCCAAAGCATTTTGTATATTTTTCAATTTTTATTTCCCAAAATGAATAGATGTTCTGTTTCAGGTTGATGAGAATTTCCACGGATTGGCAAATTATTATTATATGAAAAAGTGACTTCACAAAAGGGTTTTTTTTCTTCAAATCTACTGTAAGAAAGAAATCAAATATTATAGATGGGAGTGGAAAATGTATAATAACTGAAATAAAAAATATAATTCTGAGTTTGTGTACATTTTACTTATTCAAAATGCTTTCAAACATGGCTGGGAGATTTCTGAGAGGTTTGTAGTTTCAAGAGGCAGAGGTTAAGTTTTTTAGATAAATTTTAACTAAGCTCAATGTTTGGAATCACTATTTTTCATTTTACATTGGAATTGAATAGTTATTTTCTAAAAAGAATGTCAATTCTCAAGAAATGATTTAATAATCAAATCTTTTGACAAAATATCTATATTCCAATTTAAGAGGGATATTCTGATTTTGTGAGAAGCTTGAATGAACAGCAATCACATGAGAAGACATTTTCAACATCCTATTTTTAGGATTTTAAGCTTCCTGTCTTAAGATGAAAAAAAAAAGGAAATTAAAAAAAAAACTATGATAGAATAGAAGGGCAAATGAAGAATTAGATATGCAAACTCAGAGTATGATAATTTATTGAAAAAACTAAATAATTTCTTCGAAACAAGTCCTATAAATGTTGTAACTTATCGAGATAAATTGATCTGCCCCACTTGTATAGATTTTCTTAATCTTACATTTATTCATTTTCGAAATTTATCAAGAAAAGAATTCCTCCACAAAATAAAACTCTCAGTCAATAATTTTTTTTAGGTTTTACAACCCATTTTCGTGAATTGTAGGGAAAGACAATTATGAAATTGTTTAAATAAGAGACAAATTTTCACGATTTGAATGTTTTCAAAAAATTATCAAAATGCTACTTTCACTTGAACAATAGAATAAATGGAAATTAAAATCTGACAAGAATCCTATCAAGAAATTTACCAGTATCAATACCAATCTGAGCTTTTTAAAATATTAACATTTTAGGATCAAAAGCAAATTTCGATAATACAAAAACACTTGCATTACATTTTGCGGTTTTAATCTCAACTCTGAAGTAAATATAAGTACTTATTGAGATCAATGAATACATTCATTCAATCATTCCAAATAAAAACCGCAACATGAATAAATCTGATTTATCTTGTAAAAAAATGGTTCACAAATAGAAATCATCTTACAACAATAAATTGAATATAGGCTCAACTCAAACACTAGAGTACATTTTTTATAAAGTACGAGTCAAATGTCTAAGTGAATATTATTCAACATTTAGACATAACGTTCAAGTTCCACTACCAACCTGTTGAAAGTTTCCATGCATTTTGATTTTTTATACAATACTAGCTTTTATTTTGAGTTTGTCCAGTGTTTAACATCACAGAGATTACAAATTTATATTCTACATCACAAGGTTGCTAGACCAATAATTTGTAAACAGTTCCATTAAAACCCAGTTTTCTGAATGGACGGAGAGTTGAAATAAATAAAGTTTTATCGAAAGCAATACGAGCACATTTTACTCTCCATTCAAAAAACAGGTTTTTATGTAAAAAAAAGATCAAGGTTTCTCTGTGTACTTTGAAATCCAGGAAACAATAATTGAAAACCAATTATCCACTTCAAAGAGCCCACCTATGTGGTCTATGTATTATGTATACCTACATATTCATTACAAAATTCTACAGAAAGGCAATAGGCCACTGACTACATTTACAGTACAAATTAAAATCAATATTTACCTAAGATCATATTTGTGGTTACAGTCTTTTATAGCAATTATAAATTGTGTGGAGATTACTCAATTCAAAATGTACTTATGGTATAAGAAAATAACTTGTTGACAAAGTATCATTTCAAGGTGCAATATCAAAATGAACGCAAATGTTGAATATATTACATACATACAAAAATCAAAACATTTCAATAATCTTAATGTAAAATACATACAATATACACAATATTCAATAAAAAAAAATCAGAAAATTATACTACAATGGAAAACAAAACTTTTACTCCTTCGAGAGAATTATATTAGATAGACTTCGGAAGAATTCCAAGAAAACATCTAGAATCTCTCAAATTGTCTTAGTTGTAGTAGGGCTATATTTTCCTGATATATCGCAATTCAAATATGAGATTTGACAGTAGTTGATTAATAAAAGTATTGAGATATTTGAAGTGTCAGTGTCAAATGGATTTGAGCTAATAAAAACAGTACAGCATATTTCTTATTTAGAACTCAAAATTTTACAGCTAGATAAAAAAAAAACAGAATTACTTTTTCAATTGTGCAAACTTTTTTTTATGACAAATGTTGCCGAACTGGTCTAGATAAAGTGAAAATTTACAAAAATTCAGCAACTTTTCTGCTGCAAATTAAATGTTTCCATAATTTATTAAATAAAGACCCAAGAGGGCCTGTTTTTTTTCAGCAGCGTGATGGATTAGTAATCATTTGCAATGTTTTCTTGACGACTTTGAATTGCCACTTTTTATTTGTCTAAAAAACCTCAAATCTTTTTATTTATTTTAAATTATGTTCTGATTGTGAAAACCTTTTTGAAATATTTTTTTTCCTAATGAAAACTAATGCTCCTACTTTACTCTTGGTGCACTTATTCATCTCCCTCATATACCAAATAATAATGAGATTTCTTTGGTTGCATTTTCTGTTTTATGGTGGATTTATGCAGCAGTTTTAAGTCATACAAATGTTCGTCAATGATTGGTTGAAATAAATGGTTCGGCCAATCACTGACAAATATTCTTCCTTGTTACTTGAAGCTTATGACTTATGACTGCTGCATAAATCCACCATAAGAGGATGAAGCAAAAAGGAAAATTAAAATATCTCTAATGAGATAACTTTTCAGAATATGATATCTTATTTCATTTCCTTCTGACAATATTGAAAACTTTCTTTCGACTCCTTTACTATCCAACAATTGTCTTTGCTTTATTGAGCAGAGAAGTTTGAAATTGTTTTAAAGAAAAGTATTAAATCTGCTTAGACTGAACTTCTTATATGATTAGCCTGAAGATATTCCAAGAATGAACCTGGTGCAAGATAGTCCTTCCAGTGTGTCTTCTTGAAGTTAACAGAAGATCATCTCTGCGGCAAAAAATCCAAGCCTCTTATCATTGAAAGTTTGCACCCCCCTCTGTAATTAAAAATCATAAATCAGCTACATTAAAATATAAATAGTGAAATAAATATAAATGAAGGGGTAATAAATATTTTATAAAACCTGGAAATTATATTTTCTTATACTCAAATGAGAAATATGGATTCTTATTGTGCTTGGATTAATTAGAATATTAATATTGTTTTGACTAACTGAACTGATAGGGTACGCTCTGCAATCAATTTTATATATCTGTATACTCCTCATAAGTGAATAAAGTGCTATTCTATTCTTGATAAAAGTAGCTAGATGACTGTGAAGCCACCTGAAGAGTTATATGTTAAATGTTGAGCAAAGCTGACTCTTAGATGGGTGACTAATGTACATCTACAAAAAATCAATTGGTTCTCAACTTTGTCTGGGATCACAAGTTGAAAAACAGGTCCCCGTCTTTCCTAGGTCTTGTCTTTCCAAGATACTATAAGCTAAGTGGCCATCGCGCTACAGTGATGCCCTTTCACCCAGACGACCTAGGATCAAAACAGCATATGCCACCAAGCTAAGAGTGGTTCGGAATCTACTCTCACAAAAGCAGTAGGTTCTGAATGTTCCCTGTTTACACAAGATTTCATATGAGTTTCCAATGAAGATACATTAAATGAGTTTATTTTTTTTTGTTGCTTGTAAGGGCTCAGATAGTTAACAAAAAAGGTCAAATTAAGAGCAACATTGCATTTTTTTGTATCACTTCATTTCATAAGTAAGCACACTATTAGTTTCATATGTGAATTATGTTAATATCCCCCTTGAAACTAAGATAGGTATTATTATTATTATCCCTCAGGGAACAGTGCTTGGTCCACTTCTTTTCATCACTTACATTAACTCACTGCTAAACCTAAACATAAATGGCATCTCTATCTCTTAAGCAGATGACACAGTCCTACTTTTTATATAAGAAACCTGAGAAAATGTCAAAAATAAGGTGTTTCATGGATTAGATTTGGTAATAAAATGTTGGCACGACAAAAATAAACTAACTTTAAATTCTGATAAAACATTTTATATTGCCTTTTCAATGACAGATTCAAAGAGACCACAATTTAATTCTATCACAATGAATGATCTCATAATAAAAGAAACTAATTCCATAAAATATCTAGGTATCACTCTAGAATGGACAACTCATATTAAAGACTTAACTGACAAAATTAGAATATTGATTCATAAATTTTATATAATATGCAAAATTTTAACAAAAAAAACTTCTTTTGCAAATCTACAAGTTCCTAGTCGAATCATTCCTAAATTATGGAATCATAGTATGGGGGGCTCTATGACGATGCAGTAACTCAACTAAATGTAGTACAAAACTACATACTAAGAATAATATTGTTCAAAAATAGACTATATTCTACAAGTAGTTTCTATAATGAATCGATTCTGAATGTCCGATGTCTATACTATCTTAGTAACTGCATCTTCTGTTTTAAATCTACAAATAAACATTTTGTTAACCATTGCTGCCAAACTAGACAGTACACAAACAAACATATCGTAATACCATTTAGAAAATATGATGGAAACCAAAAGTTTGTATGAACTGTTTCACCAAAAATTTATAACATCTTACCAAATGAAATTGAAGTAATAAGTAAATACAAACACTTACTACTACAAGATTATTTAGTATTATTGCACACACAGGTGTTAATTCACCTAGCTGCATAACTGTAAAAATGTACTGGCGAACTTGTTGTTAACACATATGAATGTATCACATTTGTAATTTTTGAATAGAGAATTGAAAGAATTGAATTGAATCTTGTGAACCTCAGAACAGAACAATCATTTGAAAACTCGTAGGTAATTCAAATATGAAAGTGTGAAAAAAAATTTCATGAATTCAATAAAACACATGATAATAGTTACAAATCGCTAAAAGTTTTAACTCAAAGAGAGAAAGGCATGTCTCTGAAACAAATTGAAAATATATCTGAATTAAAAATGTTTTGCCCTACTGACTAAGTTTTCTACAAAATCTTTCAGCGTATTATACTGGAATTAAAAATAAATAAGTAAAATATTGAATTAAATCAAAAATAATATTGTAGATACTGTAAGGTGAATTGATTGAAAAGTTCAAATTGTGATTTTCACGAAACTTATCTGGAAGTATTTTTGAAAAAGAATTCACCTGAAAAACACTGGCAATTGGACATTATGGAATAAACCATAATCAGTTTGAAGAGATGTTATTGTTATTTCCGTTAACCTGTTGCATCCCTACATGCAACCCTTATCCATGCACAAGACCGGTGACCATGGGATTCGAACCCACGATCCTACCCTGGAGAGGCAAACGGCTCTACCAGCTGACCACCAAGGTCCAACAGAAAAATCTTTGTGGCTTACAAGTCGAAATTAAAATAATATTCAGTTCATTTTTGCAATAGGTTATTTGAGTTGTAATGTAATGAGATTCATCATCCTCTATTAACCATTATAGGAAATAGGAACTAAACAAATAATTTTCCACCAAAAAGGTGAAAAAAACAGAATTTTATACTTACATTATATTTCTCTGTTCTGGATGAATATTTTATATGTGGTTGCACCAACAACCCCCATCACGTTTCTTTGATATCCCATAGCATATACGTCTTCATAAGTTTTCTGCCTTGAGCTGGAAAATAAATTAAATGATGTTTGAATCAAGAGATGAAAGGAAATTTGTAGCACACTCGCCCACATATATCATTTGAACTGATAGAAAGATAAAGACATTTGAATTAATTTGGTAAAATTGGTTTGTGTGATATTTCTGAGTGAATCTGTTTGTGTTTGATGGCTTAGGTACAGAATTTTATGGGAATTTCATAGGTTTTTTATTTAGGGTATTCAATAGAAACAAACGATTTTCCTACAAAATAAATTGAAAGCAATTGATAGTCTCCATTATTGTTCCTACCAGTTACCACCAAGAATATTCCATCTTATCTGCACAAAAAATATTTTTTTTCCACATAATTAGGAGCGTAATTTGATTATTAAGAATGAGGGATTGTAATGCACAAAAGATCAAAGTTTGGAATTAAATTTTCTAAAAATTCATCTAGAGAAACTAAATTTAAAAAAAAAGCTGATTTGAGAGTACCCAGTAATGTCTGTCCCAGTAACATTAAAGTCATCCATTTTGATGCTCAGTATTACTGTCAACAATACTCTAAAAACTAACCACCAAGAGTCCATTGTCAAAAGAGCCACTTAGAAACTGTTTTCTGTTTTGTGCCAAGAGATATAGATTTATAATCTATATGCTACAGATCCGACTTGTTATAGGTAGGTATTCACATATTTAGAGTTCAGCTCCTGTGCTAGATTAAAGTCATTGAGAAAATAGCAAAGCATCTCATCGGTAATACCTCACTCACAATCACGCTTACTTTCCTGAAACCCTGCAGACAAGTTGACACTCTTTAATTTTTTTATGGCCTGGAGCCTTGTTGAACATTTCTTTTCTAGGACTAGTTATTTCAAGAAGGACAAAGCTTAGGAACTTATATTATCTTGGCATGTATTCCACAAAGCTTACAATTCAAAACATATAAATTAGTCCAATCCTTTCCAACAATTCTTGGTTCACACAATACTTACCTATTTCTGAATTTTAATTGAATTTTTTAGTGAGAAAAATGGTAGGAAACTCAAATATTTTGAAATGCTAGGACGTTTATAGATCATTTCTGATTTGCCTTTTGTGTTAACTAATTTCAAAATTTCTCAGAGAACAACAAATTTGAGAAAGTTTAAATATTGACAAACGTGTTTTAGGTTATGGATTGTTGAAATTGAGTTATTCAATAGGTCTCTAACTTTTAGGAATGGGAATAATATTTGTTATTGCTCGCTTATATTGGAAACTGGTGAAATACGCCTTTTGATTCTACTTACATGGTTTGATATCTTGAACAAGGCGAACACGAATTTAATCACATTCGGCGTTCTGCTCTAGAAACGTCCACTCACAAAAAATAGTTATCTGGTGATTGACCTTCACAATCTGCATATCCTCAACCACTTGTATTGTACTTTCACAACATCAAAAATGTCTATTCGAAAACAAGGACTTTGAACAAAACCGTTGTGCTTGATCACAGCCTCAAACATACCTATGTGAAGTTGGCAGCCAAACTTGGCGGCCAGAGTTCCCGACAATACCCGAACGCTCAGTGGCGCCGTATTTTTATTTCCTTCAAACGAATGTACTCAAAACAATTGAATCAGTTGAGGAATTTCATTTCAACTAAAATTTTAGGCATTACATGAATGAGACAAATCTCATTTCTTGTTCAAAATAAGCCTTATCAACAAGTGTTTGTTTTCAAACTTCCTGAAGAAACGTAGTTTTTGCCAAGATTTATATTACACAGTTGAATATGGAAAGGAATTATGAATTTTTAATTGCTATAAAAATCCGCCGCAACCCTTGAATAGGGGTTGATATGTTTTCATATAATTCATTGGATATCAATTTGGACGGCGAAGATCAATTTCTACCAAGTTGAACATTACACGGTTGGATAATTAAAAAATTACGAATTTTTCATTGCAAAAAAATCCCCCGCATCCCTTGAATAGGGGGTGTTTTCATATAATTCATTAGATATTATCAAATCAGAAGGCGAGGATCCGTTTCTGCTAAGATGTACATTACACGGTCAGATAGAGAAAAAAATAACGAATGTTTCATTGCCAAAATAATCCCCCGCAACCCTTGAATAGTGGTTGTATTCATAAAATTCATTAGATTTATCAAATTAGAAGGCGAGGATCCGTTTTTGCTAAGATGAACATTACACGGTCGGATAGAGAAAAAAATTACGAATGTTTCATTGACAAAAGAATCCCCCGCAACCCTTGAATAGGGGTTGTTTTCATAAAATTCATTAGATTTATCAAATTAGAAGGCGAGGATCCGTTTCTGCCAAGATGTACATTACACGGTCGGATAGAGAAAAAAATTACGAATGTTTCATTGCCAAAAGAATCCCCCGCAACCCTTGAATAGGGGTTGTTTTCATAAAATTCATTAGATTTATCAAATTAGAAGGCGAGGATCCGTTTCTGCCAAGATGTACATTAAACGGTCGGATAGAGAAAAAAATTACGAATGTTTCATTGCCAAAAGAATCCCCCGCAACCCTTGAATAGGGGTTGTTTTCATAAAATTCATTAGATTTATCAAATTAGAAGGCGAGGATCCGTTTCTGCCAAGATGTACATTACACGGTCGGATAGAGAAAAAAATTACGAATGTTTCATTGCCAAAAGAATCCCCCGCAACCCTTGAATAGGGGTTGTTTTCATAAAATTCATTAGATTTATCAAATTAGAAGGCGAGGATCCGTTTTTGCCAAGATGAACATTACACGGTCGGATAGAGAAAAAAATTACGAATGTTTCAGTGACAAAAGAATCCCCCGCAACCCTTGAATAGGGGTTGTTTTCATAAAATTCATTAGATTTATCAAATTAGAAGGCGAGGATCCGTTTCTGCCAAGATGTACATTACACGGTCGGATAGAGAAAAAAATTACGAATGTTTCATTGCCAAAAGAATCCCCCG
Source organism: Chrysolina oricalcia (assembly GCA_944452925.2). Classification (NCBI taxonomy): domain Eukaryota; kingdom Metazoa; phylum Arthropoda; class Insecta; order Coleoptera; family Chrysomelidae; genus Chrysolina; species Chrysolina oricalcia. The sequence goes on along the minus strand of OX101815.2, from coordinate 35,102,642 downwards.
CAACCCTTGAATAGGGGTTGTTTTCATAAAATTCATTAGATTTATCAAATTAGAAGGCGAGGATCCGTTTCTGCCAAGATGTACATTAAACGGTCGGATAGAGAAAAAAATTACGAATGTTTCATTGCCAAAAGAATCCCCCGCAACCCTTGAATAGGGGTTGTTTTCATAAAATTCATTAGATTTATCAAATTAGAAGGCGAGGATCCGTTTCTGCCAAGATGTACATTACACGGTCGGATAGAGAAAAAAATTACGAATGTTTCATTGCCAAAAGAATCCCCCGCAACCCTTGAATAGGGGTTGTTTTCATAAAATTCATTAGATTTATCAAATTAGAAGGCGAGGATCCGTTTTTGCCAAGATGAACATTACACGGTCGGATAGAGAAAAAAATTACGAATGTTTCAGTGACAAAAGAATCCCCCGCAACCCTTGAATAGGGGTTGTTTTCATAAAATTCATTAGATTTATCAAATTAGAAGGCGAGGATCCGTTTCTGCCAAGATGTACATTACACGGTCGGATAGAGAAAAAAATTACGAATGTTTCATTGCCAAAAGAATCCCCCGCAACCCTTGAATAGGGGTTGTTTTCATAAAATTCATTATATTTATCAAATTAGAAGGCGAGGATCCGTTTTTGCCAAGATGAACATTACACGGTCGAATAGAGAAAAAAATTACGAATGTTTCAGTGACAAAAGAATCCCCCGCAACCCTTGCATAGGGGTTGTTTTCTTAAAATTCATTAGATTTATCAAATTAGAAGGCGAGGATCCGTTTTTGCCAAGATGAACATTACACGGTCGGATAGAGAAAAAAATAACGAATGTTTCAGTGACAAAAGAATCCCCCGCAACCCTTGAATAGGGGTTGTTTTCATAAAATTCATTAGATTTATCAAATTAGAAGGCGAGGATCCGTTTTAGCCAAGATGAACATTACACGGTCAGATGGAGAAAAAAATTACGAATGTTTCAGTGACAAAAGAATCCCCCGCAACCCTTGAATAGGGGTTGTTTTCATAAAATTCATTAGATTTATCAAATAAGAAGGCGAGGATCCGTTTTTGCCAAGATGAACATTACACGGTCGAATAGAGAAAAAAATTACGAATGTTTCAGTGACAAAAGAATCCCCCGCAACCCTTGAATAGGGGTTGTTTTCATAAAATTCATTAGATTTATCAAATTAGAAGGCGAGGATCCGTTTTTGCCAAGATGAACATTACACGGTCAGATGGAGAAAAAAATTACGAGTGTTTCAGTGACAAAAGAATCCCCCGCAACCCTTGAATAGGGGTTGTTTTCATAAAATTCATTAGATTTATCAAATTAGAAGGCGAGGATCCGTTTCTGCCAAGATGTACATTACACGGTCGGATAGAGAAAAAAATTACGAATGTTTCATTGCCAAAAGAATCCCCCGCAACCCTTGAATAGGGGTTGTTTTCATAAAATTCATTAGATTTATCAAATTAGAAGGCGAGGATCCGTTTCTGCCAAGATGTACATTACACGGTCGGATAGAGAAAAAAATTACGAATGTTTCATTGCCAAAAGAATCCCCCGCAACCCTTGAATAGGGGTTGTTTTCATAAAATTCATTAGATTTATCAAATTAGAAGGCGAGGATCCGTTTTTGCCAAGATGAACATTACACGGTCGGATAGAGAAAAAAATTACGAATGTTTCAGTGACAAAAGAATCCCCCGCAACCCTTGAATAGGGGTTGTTTTCATAAAATTCATTAGATTTATCAAATTAGAAGGCGAGGATCCGTTTCTGCCAAGATGTACATTACACGGTCGGATAGAGAAAAAAATTACGAATGTTTCATTGCCAAAAGAATCCCCCGCAACCCTTGAATAGGGGTTGTTTTCATAAAATTCATTATATTTATCAAATTAGAAGGCGAGGATCCGTTTTTGCCAAGATGAACATTACACGGTCGAATAGAGAAAAAAATTACGAATGTTTCAGTGACAAAAGAATCCCCCGCAACCCTTGCATAGGGGTTGTTTTCATAAAATTCATTAGATTTATCAAATTAGAAGGCGAGGATCCGTTTTTGCCAAGATGAACATTACACGGTCGGATAGAGAAAAAAATTACGAATGTTTCAGTGACAAAAGAATCCCCCGCAACCCTTGAATAGGGGTTGTTTTCATAAAATTCATTAGATTTATCAAATTAGAAGGTGAGGATCCGTTTTAGCCAAGATGAACATTACACGGTCAGATGGAGAAAAAAATTACGAATGTTTCAGTGACAAAAGAATCCCCCGCAACCCTTGAATAGGGGTTGTTTTCATAAAATTCATTAGATTTATCAAATTAGAAGGCGAGGATCCGTTTTTGCCAAGATGAACATTACACGGTCGAATAGAGAAAAAAATTACGAATGTTTCAATGACAAAAGAATCCCCCGCAACCCTTGAATAGGGGTTGTTTTCATAAAATTCATTAGATTTATCAAATTAGAAGGCGAGGATCCGTTTTTGCCAAGATGAACATTACACGGTCAGATGGAGAAAAAAAATTACGAATGTTTCAGTGACAAAAGAATCCCCCGTAACCCTTGAATAGGGGTTGTTTTCATAAAATTCATTAGATTTATCAAATTAGAAGGCGAGGATCCGTTTCTGCCAAGATGTACATTACACGGTCGGATAGAGAAAAAAATTACGAATGTTTCATTGCCAAAAGAATCCCCCGCAACCCTTGAATAGGGGTTGTTTTCATAAAATTCATTAGATTTATCAAATTAGAAGGCGAGGATCCGTTTTTGCCAAGATGAACATTACACGGTCGAATAGAGAAAAAAATTACGAATGTTTCAGTGACAAAAGAATCCCCCGCAACCCTTGAATAGGGGTTGTTTTCATAAAATGCATTAGATTTATCAAATTAGAAGGCGAGGATCCGTTTTTGCCAAGATGAACATTACACGGTCGGATAGAGAAAAAAATTACGAATGTTTCAGTGACAAAAGAATCCCCGGCAACCCTTGAATAGGGGTTGTTTTCATAAAATTCATTAGATTTATCAAATTAGAAGGCGAGGATCCGTTTCTGCCAAGATGTACATTACACGGTCGGATAGAGAAAAAAATTACGAATGTTTCATTGCCAAAAGAATCCCCCGCAACCCTTGCATAGGGGTTGTTTTCATATAATTCATTAAATAACTCTTGTCTGTATCGATGATTCCAGATATTTAAACAGGCGACTATGCCAAAACAGCAGAAAAGTACGACGTTTCTACAAGACAGCTCGGAGCGATTTTAGCGAATTATTATCGTTATACAGTGCGATTTCAGTTAACGTCGTAGTATTTTGTATTTGATTGTACAATAAATAGTTGTACCTAGTATATCAATATAGCCAGGAACCCCGTTTTTGTAACAATACGGAGTCGTTTGTCTGAGAACTGAGACAAAATAAAGATTTTCAGTCCTGCAGACAGGTGTATTAGTAGTAATTTGCAGACAGGTGTAGTCCTGGAATGAGAAGAGAAACACACTGTATAATATCTATAACAAATAATTCTAAATCCTATACAATTTGAGTTGTACCCATTTGATAAAAAAATCTAGTGTTAACAGTTAAAAGTTTATTACAAAATAAAAATGTATGTTCATAATTTGAATAACTTGGTATCTATAAAAATAAATGTTCTTCACATGATTCATAACATAATATTATAACTAAATCAAATAATTATAAATTCTATACAATTTGAGTTGTACTCATTTGATGAAAGACAGTTGAAGGTATGAAAATAAATGTTCTTCACATAATTCATAACATAATATGATAACTAAATCAAATAATTCTACATCTTAGACAATTTGAGTTGTACTCATGTGATAAAACAATGCATAAATAGGTAGGAATTAAAATAGAAAATATATGCACATCTTCACATGATTCATAACATAATATTATAACTAAATCAAATAATTATAAATTCTATACAATTTGAGTTGTACTCATTTGATGAAAGACAGTTGAAGGTATGAAAATAAATCTTCTTCACATAATTCATAACATAATATGATAACTAAATCAAATAATTCTACATCTTAGACAATTTGAGTTGTACTCATGTGATAAAACAATGCATAAATAGGTAGGAATTAAAATAGAAAATATATGCACATCTTCCCTTTTTATGTTCACTCTTTCCAAACATGAGCAATTTCTCATCACGAATATTTTCCGAGAAAACCTGGACAACGATGCGCTATTCAAACTTAGACTTCGAAGATCGTCTCTGATGATGAAATTGCGTGCACTTCCAGTAATTTTGAAGGCCTATTCAGTCAGCCTGTCTACTTCTCCCTGTTATTTGAAGATTGAGTCTATTCTATGAAATGGAATGAGACGCATCCCACTCATTTGTGGAGGCCTATTCAATTAGCCTGTCTCCACCTCGTGCAATGGCTTTGCCACTATTCCAAGTATAACCTCAGCATAGCTTATTAGATAATCATTTGCTTATAGGGTAGTCAGTATCCGTTCGACATACAAAGTTAGATATATAATAATTGATAATAATGATACCCTATATACCTAACTTAATAGCTGCCTGAAAATAATGTAAATAACCAGCACCCTAAATCAACAATAGCTAGGTATTAGGTAGGTAAATATGGATATATGATATACTTTAATGACTAATCAGGTAATGCTCACAGCTCAGTTGCAATTATTTCTTACTTATCACATAAAAAGGTACACAAAGATTTATTAAATATTTTGGTGAAATACTTATACTACTCGAAGAATACAGAGTTATTTCGGAGATCGAACAGTCGTTACCGACCGATGATGAACCCTTTACTCCCATATACATACGTAGTAGATGTATATGGGAGTAAAGGGTTCATCATCGGTCGGTAACAACTGTTCGTTACTAACTTATACTATTGTTAATTATCTTACATTTCAGTGTGAATTGGGCTAAGAACTATAATGTCATCATTTCTCATTTCAAAAATACATCACATCATCAGGTATGCAAGTTTGTCAAATCGATACTCTGTGGAGTGGTTACATTTCTGGAGTTGGTTATACAATTCGGGGCTGCATGCATTAAGGGTCCAATAGATTTGTAATTGAATACATCTTAATCCAGATATAAATTTTGTTACCCAATAATGTGATGAGCCGCAGTTGTGGTGAAAACAGTGATGAGCAAGCATAGACCAGCGAAGATTCATGGAACCTTTCATACTTTTGAATACAGTAATTTTAACAAAATTTCCTTCGACTGAAGCTTCAATTAGTTTTTCCAAACATGATGGAAGGAAAACCACATAAGACACGAGGAAGAGTTTTATTACAGACATGAGGAAGTTGGGCATTTGTAATGGAAAGCTTTGAAGACAGACTCGAAAAATTATAAGAATGTTCAGAGCTATGAGTAATTTTCACACAAAAAACAAATTCCACGGTTTAAAAAACACTTTCCTTTGAGGACCAAACACTTCCTATGAATTAATCTTTTGCAGTGTTGGCATGTTGAGAAATTTTCATCTTCTTCCAAATGTCTTGAACACATTAAACATATGTTTTTCATTTCAGATGATTCTGTTAAGATGATATTTTTTAAGTATTTCCTATAATCGCACAAATTTGTTTTTTCTGTGAGGCTTGATTTTTCGACAATAGCTTGAAAAAATTTCAAAATGATCGGTCCGCAATTGTACCCATCTTCTTGTAGAAAATGAGGGTAGTCTAAAACTGATAGGTTTTTGTGTCTCAGTGTATGTCTATGGTACTCGTTGTAGGATTTCATGAACTTTTCAAATTTTTTCAAGTAAGTTGAACTTTGAATTGCTGAACTGCCAAAAGGGTTCAAAAACGTAAATGTCGACTTGACAAAATCAATAATGACTAAACAGAAGTGATTTCCTCCTTGTAGGTATGATGTGACTAAAAAATCTTTTTCTATTACAATTCTTTCTAAGAAACTATCGGGGTAAAAAATGTCCATGTTGAAAATATTGGATGATATGGCTTCAGGAATAACTTGAAATTTTTTATCAGCGTTTAATAGATTCAAAAGGATATCTACAATAAATGTAGTAAACCAGGTGGTACCATCCAAAGAAGCGAAATCAGAAGCCAAAATCTCTTTAACTATAACATCTAAATCATCAAACCTAGCCACAGTGTAATCCCGACCCTCCTTTCTATAATACGAGATATCATTAACTAGCCCATTTTCTAAAAATTGTAAAGTTTTTAATGGTCTCCACTTATATATCTGAGATGGTTCAAATCCTAGAAATACTGGAAGATAATGGAAATAATAGAACTCTTTCAGTTTCATCAACATTATTGCAAAAAATCGAGTATTCCTTTCTATTCGTTGTACAGAAATTCCGCAAAACGTGTAAATGACTAGATCACACCAAGGTCTATTAAGTATTTCTAAAAGCCCCTGAATCTGATGATAATAATTATGAGTTTTTTTCAAGTTTCCGTCCTGATCCATGTACACTAATTTTTTGGTATCGGGTGAATCATTCCTTATATTGTAGGGGCACTTGACTTCAATAATTCCATCATTGTCTATCAATGCATCTGGAGAACCAGCCAAAAATGAATACTTCTTATGAACAACTAAACCAATTTTTATGAACGATTTATTATATCTCTCTGCGTATTGCTGAATTGCTGTTTTCTCGTATTCAATACCATGTTTTGTGGCATCGTTAGAAAACCTATCATCAACTAACAAATCTTTTGTTAATTTATTTTTCGCGTCTGTAGTCTTTGATTTACAGATACGTCCAAAATTAGAACAGGTCAACCTTTTCTTTCTTTCTTCAAACCATAAAGGAGAATTGTGTTGATCTCTTGTTAACATCTCAATATCAATTCTACTGACCATATCTAATCCTTTAAGAAAACTTTGACATTTTTCCATCAAATTCAATGTGGGAGAATCTTCTTCACGTCTGTTGGAAGTAGCATTACAATATGTGCATATGAAGGGGCCACTGTAGCTTTTATTGAGTGTAGGAGAATCACATATCTGATGCACCCATTCGTTGCATAAATCGCAAGCGACCCAATCTGCTGTTACATCCAAACGAGCAGATCCACAATAGATACAGTTCTGTTCTAACTTTTCATTCTCCCTGAGTTGCGCCAAGTAATTTCCAGCAAAATGTGAAGTAGTAATTTTCTTCTTTTTTTTCTGCCAATGTTCTTGTGAACTTGTTTCACTTGTGGGGTCAGATTTAGTTTTTACTTTGGTCAGAGAAGATTTTGGTATATCGAGAATAATCCCAGCGAGCACAAACACATCTCAGAGATGTTAAAAGTAAGAGTTTTTGAGACATCAAACCTCCACTGCGATGTTCTGTTCATACATGAATAGAACGTGTATGTAGGTGCAAATGTCCGCCGCACGCGGCTATTTTTAGGATGTTCCTGGGACATCACAAAAAGCATTTCTTTCACGTTTTTTTTTCAAAGCCTTTTTTAAGACACAACATAACATTTTTAAAGCTTTTCACCTACATTAAATCACTGTATATAAAACATTGTTTGAGATGTTCCTGATACATACAAAATGCACTTTTATCTCGTTTTTTGTCATTGATTGTACAATTCGACAATAGTCAAAATATTAAGAGATAACTTATTTTAATAGGATCAAAGGAACACACATACAAATTTAAACCTAAAATATTTTCTGTTTATACAAATTAAACAACATTTCAAAAATGAAAATATCACTGTAACACTGGTTGTTGTCTGGTTCAACTGAATTTAAACAAAACTGTGAATACACTCTCAATAATACAGTGTCCTTGACTAATCACTTTACATAGATAAGGTATACAATGATTATGATGGTGATTTTACAAGTCAGAACCGGTATATGTTTTTGAGGTTATTTATTTTCTGAATATCGACAGTTCATTCCTTACTTTGCAGTCCGTGATCAACTTGATTACTAAATATAATATTTTGTTTCGACAAAACGCTTCACTTCACTCTAAAACGACTACTTTTACGGAAAACAAAATGTGGTAAATTAAGTCGAAACTAGAAACGGTACTCTCCGTCAACTCAAACATCACTGAGATCACATGATCACATTTGCGATTGCGCAAACGCTAGATATACATTCTCGGTGAACATCTCAAAGGTGAACTATGTTACGCCAAGTGAAAACATCCCCAAGATAACATTTTGTGCACATCTCCGATACATTCCTATAGGCATTTAAAAAAACGCCACAAAGGAACAAAAACAGAACATTGAATATCCTTCAGGGACCTCTTTGGGAAGTACATATTACGTCTCAAAGAAACATCGGCGTGACTACATTTTTGAAACATCTCAAAACCTCCCAGAGATGTTTGTGCTCGCTGGGATCTCTTTATAAATTGCCAGAACACTTTCTCTGCTCTTTCTGAGAAACCTGGAACACTTGAGATTCGTTTCTCCCATTAGAATATTTGTTTTTAGATTTCCGAAATAATTTTCAACGTAAGAGTTGCTAAGTCTGGTCACTCCTTTATGTTTCAATAATATGCCACTCCATAAAATGCAGAATGGCAAATATTTCGTCATCAGAATATTAAAAAACGATAGATTTTGATATGCGTTATTTTCATCAACAATAACTCCTAATTCACAATTTGATATTTTGAGGAAATGTTTATAAAATGGACTCGATCTATACAAACAAGGGTCACTTTCGAAGTTCGGTTCAGTTGAATCAATTTTATCGATGTCGAAGGCAGACATGTTTGTGTCAGTTAGGTTTATTTGTATAAGTTTCATCTCTGCGGTTTTCACAAACTCATTTCTGGTAGGAGCTCTCAATAGAACGCATATGTTTTTGAATAACACGTTAACTGTTTCGAGGTCTGTTGAATTGATACACCTGCCTATTACATTCTTCCAGAAAATTCTCGTTGAGTTATCTTTAAAACTCTCATTGATATATTTCGATGCCATTTTCATCAGGTGACCACAGCATAGGTGGATCGTAACGAACGATTCGGGAATCCTCTGACCATTTGCTACTGCCAAGTATGTTACTTCCAAATATTCAAGAAGAGATTTCATGTTGAATGCATTTGTAATAGCGTGTATTGTTGCAAAACTAAAATCTGTTACAACAGCTTCGATGATAGGCCATCTATTATTTTCAACACAGAATACTCTAAAATCATGGAATATTCTGAATATTGTTTTAGAGTGATGATCGGCAGAAACCATTTCAAAAACTGGACAAATTCTTCCAGACTTCGTGGGAACAACTCCGGCGTATAGTAATACTCTTTTACTGTCGAAAGGTTTTCTGACTATACCCCCTGTTGCATCAAAATACAAAACTCTGAAGGCATTCGAGCTTGACGCTAGTATATGTAGTTGTTCCTTGCTATATGTTTTGACAATGAAAGGTACGCTTACTTCATGTATGTATTCATTATGGTCGAAATGCATTTTCACTAAGTCAATAAAGTCATCTTTATCTCTGTCCCATTCACCTACAGCTTCTGATTTGATTTTGCGAATGGTTGGATCTGACTTTATATTCTGGAGATTTCCAATCTGAATCAATTCGTCATTAGCTTCTAACAAAATGCTTTTTTTATATTGAGAAGGTTTTTTTTTCAAAATATTTTTCTTTGCAATTTTTCGCTCAATTCCTTTCACAACCGATGTAATTTTTTGAATGTGGCAGAAATTATAGGAAGTTGAGTAAACCTCAGTCTTGAAATTTTTTACATTTATTTTAAATTTCTTACAACCCCTATGCTTGCAAATCGCATATATGTTTATAATGTCATGTTTCAAATATTTTACATACTGAATTACCAGATTACATGTATTGTTAATGTATTTCGCTATTCGGTTTTTAAAGTAATATGGGTAAAGTTCCGACATGAGTTTGCCATTTTTGAATATTAATGTCCATGCTTTTTCATCTATTTCGAAAAAACCTTCAAAGACTCTACAGTCACTAAAAGTACTCTTAGTTAAATTTAAATCTAATTCAGTTCCCCTTGGTAGTACTTCCGATTCAAAATCAGTGGAAAGATTCACGAGGATCTTAGGAATACCGAAACTCTCTGGTGTGATATTCTCTTTATTCATCACTTGTTCATCAAAATTTTGTGATATACTGTCTTTATTTCCACTAAAGCCTCTCTCAGAAACCTCTGCTATGAGTTTATGGTTAAGATTATTTGATGAAATGATATTATTCTCAGAAAGGAGTGACTGGTATAATAAAGGCGCCGTAGATGAATGGAGTTCAGTTTCTACTTCTCTTATGGTACTCACTCCAATATCCTCCACCTGATCATTTATTTGTTTACTGAGAGTTATATTTTCATTATTTTCCCACTGAGTATGTTTAGGAGTAGAACAAGCTGCGGCGAAGAAAAAAGGTTCGACATCTATTTCATTCATATCATTCACTAAGTCAAAGTCAATATTAATGTTTCTATCTCCTGGATTTCTTTTTAAATATTCATTGTAATAATAATATATTTGTTTTCGAACGAGTACATTATTATGGTTTTGTCCAAGATATTCACAAATATCGACATAGACTTTGTTAGTCTTTCTCCATGAACCCATACTTTTAAGATCAGTTTCCACTTTACCGAATGCTTCTAAAATCATCTCTTTCTTACTTATATTTACCTTTTTCAAATGATTATAATTTTTCAAAACTGTCTCAAAGTATAGAGAATTCCGTACAATCATTCTGTGCAAATCACTTACACATTTAATTTTTTTTATTTTATTTGTATGTAAATATTCCAAGATATCATGAAATAATAAATCATTTCTATCTTTATGAATTACTTCTTCAAAAGAGCAGTTCGGATTTATCTGAGATATGGCTTCAGCAATATGTTTCAGTATCATATTCTTATTCACATGCATTTTTATGGAGAATTTGAACTAAATTTGCAAAAAAATTAAACTAAATCGGTTCAACATGAATCTACACTGTTCGTACTTACCTACCTCACCACTGTTTTAACAACGACTGCAACAAACCTAGCCAAGTTTTTGCCGGCGTTGATTCCTACCGCCACAGAAATATAAAACGCCTCTGTATTTGCGCAATGGGAACCAGCAGTGTCAGCATCGTATAGATCAGTGGTCGTAAAACTTTTTTAGCCAAGGGCCAACAGAGACACTGTTGGTCACCATTGGGTGATACCTCGGGTCCCATGTTTGTTTTATATATTAATTACTGTCTAGCCACCTAATTAATGTAGCTTCTATATGTTTCACCCGCATGGTAGGTGTAGTATGTTATTGGGTAGATAAGTAAAAAATACAATTAGCTAAAGGTATTCTGGATTTTCATTTAAATTATAGAATTGACTTAAAAAGTCAATGTCATTTGTGGTGTTCTTTTTTCAGCAACTCGTCTATATTTGCACCTTTTGGGCTAAATGCAATCCTCATTGGATCTTCTGTTTCTTTTGAATGGCTGAACAGACGATTACGATATTTATTTCTAAGGAAAATCATAAGTATGTTGAAGGAAATAATGTCAAAATAAATGGATCTACGTATTGTAATTTCATAATATCTAATGAATTATATGAAAACAACTCCTATTCAAGGGTTGCGGGATATTCTTTTGGCAATGAAAAATTCATAACTTTTTTAATTTGAAAAATCTAATGAATTTTATGAAAATAACCCCTATTCAAGGGTTGCGGGGGATTCTTTTGGCAATGAAGAATTCGTTATTTTTTTCTCTGTCCGACCGTGTAATGTACATCTTGGCAGAAACGGATCCTCGCCTTCTAATTTGATAAATCTAATGAATTTTATGAAAACAACCCCTATTCAAGGGTTGCGGGGGATTCTTTTGGCAATGAAACATTCGTAATTTTTTTCTCTATCCGACCGTGTAATGTACATCTTGGCAGAAACGGATCCTCGCCTTCTAATTTGATAAATCTAATGAATTTTATGAAAACAACCCCTATTCAAGGGTTGCGGGGGATTCTTTTGGCAATGAAACATTCGTAATTTTTTTCTCTATCCGACCGTGTAATGTTCATCTTGGCAAAAACGGATCCTCGCCTTCTAATTTGATAAATCTAATGAATTTTATGAAAACAACCCCTATTCAAGGGTTGCGGGGGATTCTTTTGGCAATGAAACATTCGTAATTTTTTTCTCTATCCGACCGTGTAATTTACATCTTGGCAGAAACGGATCCTCGCCTTCTAATTTGATAAATCTAATGAATTTTATGAAAACAACCCCTATTCAAGGGTTGCGGGGGATTCTTTTGGCAATGAAACATTCGTAATTTTTTTCTCTATCCGACCGTGTGATGTTCATCTTGGCAAAAACGGATCCTCGCCTTCTAATTTGATAAATCTAATGAATTTTATGAAAACAACCCCTATTCAAGGGTTGCGGGGGATTCTTTTGGCAATGAAACATTCGTAATTTTTTTCTCTATCCGACCGTGTAATGTACATCTAGGCAGAAACGGATCCTCGCCTTCTAATTTGATAAATCTAATGAATTTTATGAAAACAACCCCTATTCAAGGGTTGCGGGGGATTCTTTTGTCACTGAAACATTCGTAATTTTTTTCTCTATCCGACCGTGTAATGTTCGTCTTGGCAAAAACGGATCCTCGCCTTCTAATTTGATAAATCTAACGAATTTTATGAAAACAACCCCTATTCAAGGGTTGCGGGGGATTCTTTTGGCAATGAAACATTCGTAATTTTTTTTCTATCCGACCGTGTAATGTACATCTTGGCAGAAACGGATCCTTGCCTTCTAATTTGATAAATCTAATGAATTTTATGAAAACAACCCCTATTCAAGAGTTGCGGGGGATTCTTTTGTCACTGAAACATTCGTAATTTTTTTCTCTATCCGACCGTGTAATGTTCATCTTGGCAAAAACGGATCCTCGCCTTCTAATTTGATAAATCTAATGAATTTTATGAAAACAACCCCTATTCAAGGGTTGCGGGGGATTCTTTTGGCAATGAAACATTCGTTATTTTTTTCTCTATCTGACCGTGTAATGTACATCTTGGCAGAAACGGATCCTCGCCTTCTAATTTGATAAATCTAATGAATTTTATGAAAACAACCCCTATTCAAGGGTTGCGGGGGATTCTTTTGGCAAATGAAACATTCGTAATTTTTTTCTCTATCCGACCGTGTAATGTACATCTTGGCAGAAACGGATCCTCGCCTTCTAATTTGATAAATCTAATGAATTTTATGAAAACAACCCCTATTCAAGGGTTGCGGGGGATTCTTTTGGCAATGAAACATTCGTAATTTTTTAATTATCCAACCGTGTAATGTTCAACTTGGTAGAAATTGATCTTCGCCGTCCAAATTGATATCCAATGAATTATATGAAAACATATCAACCCCTATTCAAGGGTTGCGGCGGATTTTTATAGCAATTAAAAATTCATAATTCCTTTCCATATTCAACTGTGTAATATAAATCTTGGCAAAAACTACATTTCTTCAGGAAGTTTGAAAACAAACACTTGTTGATAAGGCTTATTTTGAACAAGAAATGAGATTTGTCTCATTCATGTAATGCCTAAAATTTTAGTTGAAATGAAATTCCCCAACTGATTCAATTGTTTTGAGTACATTCGTTTGAAAGAAATAAAAATACGGCGCCACTGAGCGTTCGGGTATTGTCGGGAACTCTGGCCGCCAAGTTTGGCTGCCAACTTCACATAGGTCTCAAACATAACAATAACAATAATTTTGTCATTTCTAGTGCAGCGTGCAGCCTGCAGAGTGCAGCTGCACCTAGAGCAACGACTGTAACGCGCAACTCATGTCGGAAGTCGGAAGACGTATTTTAATTTCAAATTTGAAGCGGGTAAATCTTCATGCAAAAAAATTATTTTAGATACTGGATGTTGTATATTATTGTTTGATACGAGGGATTGGGGGTATGCATTAAGTTTTGATTAAGGAAGAGAAATCCTAACTTGTTTTAGTAGTTAAAGAAGTTATTCAAATATCATTCTCTATCATTTTTATTTGCAAAGTCTGAACTCTACGTATTCGTACCTATTTAGGACGTACGTAAAACAATGTCATTGAAGGAAAATATTTTCCTTTTAATAAGTATTTCTCTATCAATAAGTTGAAATCATCTTTCTGTCATACCTACCTAGTGCCTAAATCTTGAGGCGGGATTTATAGGTAAATTGGCATTGGATTATTTATTATTTATATAATGCTCAGCTTAGCTGAATTTTAAATTAAACAACAGATATATAGAGAAACTCACCTGATGAGTATTTTTTTGTGTCCTTAATAATAGCCCAGAGTGTCTATTATGGAAATATCCGATTGATCTTGTGCGAATTTGTCATCTATTACGTCAATCATCATATATAGACACTGAGAACTGATGAATTGATTTGTTTCACAATATTCACTATCACACACAAAAACTATTATAAAAATATGAAATATACCAATTAATTTATTAAGTTAATCAATTCACGTTGAAAAAGCATTTCCTTGACACTTTTGACAGCAGACAAACTTTGCAATTGACATGGAGTTTTACACGACCAGTGCAACCAACGTGAATTTCCCGCGAAAAAAAATATGAATTTATATGAATTGCAACTTGTGACGTCACAAGTTGTGCGTAAACGAACTATAGTACAGCTTTTCTCCGGGAAAACGTCGTTTTTCGAAAAAACGCTTTTACAGTTCGATTCAGCGTGTTGGAAACTACAATTCAACAAATTTTGGAGAAATTTCATTTTTCATTCCGATTCCTCATTATAAAATCCTGTATTACTTCATTTATTCCTCTATTTTGTTGCCTCAGTGAACTCGTTTCTGCAATTTTTTAAAAATAAATGACAATTTTTATCAATTATTTTAATGCTGTGTCTAGAAAATAAATGGATTTATTTACGCCAGTTATAAACCAAAATTCTCTCACTAGATGTGAAAACATTCAAAATAAACAGGTCACACTGTTCACGGATGCAAATACACGTATGTTTATGAATTAGTTTCCCGATTTTCAGTTTAATTCCCAATGTTTTAGCTAATTTCTGGTTTCTGGGAAATGAGTGCATTGAGACATTTGCAGACGAATAATTCTTGCATTGTGGCACTGGACAATTTTTTCTTGGCTTACTTGTCACATCAAAGCCATGATTCTTCCATTAAATCGAAAAAATTTAACCAAATATAGAATGATAAAGAAATAATAATTAATTTATTAACACGCGATCTTATGGCAGAATGTATTCCCGGAGTTTTATATACTAATTTCGAAATGTAGATGTCGCCCACTCCGTGGTGACCCTAGGGTCACTGAATCTAGAAGGCCGTGCCGTTCTTACGGGTATGGCCAATGGGCGTGGTCCAATACTTGAAATAGTTCCAGTATTCAAATAACCCACAAAATCACCAATTAGAGAGCAAGTTTTATGGGTTATTTGAACACTGGAACTATTTCAAGTACTAGACCACGCCCATTGGCCATACCCGTAAGGACGGCACGACCTCCTAGATTCAGTGACCCTAGGTGACCCCGAATAGGACAGCATTAAAATCAGGGTTTTTTGAAGAAACCTGCATTAAAATGACGTCAAATATTCATGTTTGTAACTAATCACGCTAGATGACTCTCGCGTTTGGGTCCAACTAGGGTCACTGAATCTAGAGGGCCGTGCCGTCCTTACGGGTATGGCCAATGGGCGTGGTCCAATACTTGAAATAGTATTCCAGTATTCCAATAACCTACAAAATCACCAATTAGAGAGCAAGTTTTGTGGGTTATTTGAACACTTGATCTATTTCAAGTACCAGACCACGCCCATTGGCCATACCCGTAAGGACTGCACGACCTTCTAGATTCAGTGACCCTAGGTCCAACGCCTTTTCCACAGGCATTGACAATCTTCTATTCAAACGATGCTTGAACCATTGCCTAACTTTAGACAATGCTTGAACAATGCTAGTTGCCATATTGAGCGAGCGTGTACTAAATCGCGTCGGTTGCGACATTAAATTGATCGAACTTATAAAAATATGGAAATCCACGTTTTTGCAACGCTTGAAAATATTGTTTGATCAAAAATAAATAAATCTGAAAGAAAAATAAAAAAATATTGCTACAGCTGATAAATATATTTACACAAAATTTTACATATTTGCAAAAACACTTTACACAAACGGCGCCTCATATAACTGCCGCCCCTTCGACCACATACTTTTTGCGATTAAAAACTGAAAAATTACAGCTAAATGAATCTTCACCACAGGCATTTTTAAAGAAGCTCTCCAAAGTTGAGAGTCAGAAGTAAGAGTTCAATATTTGAAAAAATATCAAAAAAGAAGAAACGTTGCTAGTTTACTCTCTTTGAAAGAACCCTGCATTAAAATGACGTCAAATATTCATGTTTCTAACTAATCACGCTAGATGACACGCTGACACTCGCGTTTGAGTCCGACATTGTCTAAAGAATTAGGCAATGGTCCGATATCACATAACTTAAACACTTTAAGTTCTGTGGCCCAATTGTACAGTCAGGGTTTAAGCTTAGCTCAGCGTTAAGCTTAGTTCAAAATTCAATTTCAGTTGTACAGAGCAGGTTCAGTGCTGAGCTTGGTTCAGTGGTTGTCATTTTTCATTTTGTAAACTTAACTTGAGCTGTGGATTTTGGTAGTAGCTTAAACCGAGGTTTGCTGCGTCGAACGTTCAACCTTCAACCTCTTAAGTCTGAGAACTGGTAGCACTTATGGATGATTGTTTAATACTGTAAACTAAAACTGATTCAAAGTTTTATCTTTTTTAATTGATAGTTATTTTTGTTCTCATCGTTGTGTGCTGAAATAATAAAATAATTGGATCAACAGATAGATATGATATTCTTCTGGAACTAACAGATGATGAAGATTTTGTGGAAGCAGTAGAATTAATAGTAACTGAGTTTGAAGATGAAGGCCTTGATAATAAACAGAACACTTATGCTACCTTCCTTGACTTGACAAAAGCGTTCGATTGTATTTCTTTCGAAATCCTTTATAAAAAACTAATTCACTACATTTTTCATCAAAGCAGTGTAGCTCTTGTCAAGTCTTACCTGGAGGAGAGGGAGCAATTTGTTTTTTTCAATAATGTGGAATCTAAAAAACAGATGATTCAGCATGGAGTTCCTCAGAGGGTTCTGTGCAGGGTCCTCTGCTGTTCCTCACTTACATAAATGACCTGCCTAACTTCACCAATGTCATCACTCTCCTTATAATCTTGTTTGCATACGATACCACTACATTAATGCGTTATCACCCCTCAGACCCAATACTTCAGTGGACCCAAAATAAAGACGACCAGATTAAGAATTGGTTGGTTTTTGGCTAACAAATTAAATCTAAATGCCGACAAGACACATAATATGAATTTTACTTTGCTAACTTCTTCATCAAACCTGGAAAGTCAGGCATCGGTTAAATTTTTGGGGGTCTATACTTGGATCCAGGGTTGACATGGAACGTTCACATCAATCATCTAAGCTCCAAGCTGTCTGAAATAACTTTCCTAATAAGAAGTCTTTCAAAAAATGTATCCAGGGACACCCTATACTGTCTGCTTACCATGGATACTTTAATTCTAATTTATCCTATGCAATCTTTAAACTGGGGTCATTCCCCCAATACTGTTCAAATATTTAAATTACAGAGACGTTGTGTCAGAATTATTGCAGGTTTAAAATATCGAGATTGTTGTAGAAATAGTTTTGCAGAACTGAGACTCCTTACACTTCCATGTACTTTTATATTCCACTGTACATAAAACTGAACCTAGTAAACTTCAGATCACATTGTGATGTTCACTCAACTAGAAATAGAGATAATTTGGTCCTCAGCTACCACAGGTTGGCACAAGAAGGGGCGCCGATTACTACGGCATACATTTTTTTAATGCTCTTCCAATAGAGGTCAAAAACCTAAATTTTAACTATTGTGGCGAAGCTGCGAGCGATGCCGGACCTGAACTCTCACGTATAGCTTGAAACAGAACGTCTCAAGGGATATTTATTTTAGGTCCGGAAATTAGAGACTGGAGGAGACTGGATGAATGTATTAATATGATCAGTGCTGGAATAAGAAAAACACCAGGTACAAAAATCACGCTTATTTGTAATAACAAATATTTCGACCCTTCTGAAACCAACGGCTGTTTGTCAAATTCGACACGTCATATTGACCGATAAACAAATCGAAACAATTCGTATCCAACTCGGTTTTATCAAATGAACAAAAACTACTCGCTAGATTCAAGATGATGTTATGACAGATTATAAATTATACAGGGCGAAAATTCCACTTCAACTGCTCCCCCGAAGCCGCCAATCCTTTTTTATTTAGGTTGGTGGCTTTATTCCCTAACATGAAATTCTTTCAGGTGGCTGGCGTGGAAAATGCCCCGTTCTACGCCACTTTCTGGATTTTCCAGAACGTAGGTGGCAAAACTTACAGACTTTTTTACACGAAAAGGACCCTCAAATAAAAGCGGAAACTTTTTAGTCTCTGAATTGAGCACGGATGATCGAGTATTTGCCCTCAAAAGGGCACCTGACTTGAAATTTGTATGTGGTCGACCCGGATTACGTGCTTTTCTACGAGCAGCCTTACCCTCTAATGTTTCTCTCGCCAATACTAATTTATCCTTACAGCCAATGAAATCGGAGTTTGGTGGTCGAAGCCTCGGTGGTAAAATACTTTCTCGCACTTTTCCGAAATGAAGTTCGTTGGGAGTGAAGCCAGTTGCTTCGTGAACCACATTATTAAGAAAGTTACCAAACCTAACGACTTCGAATGCCCAACGGGTATGTTTATCATGGCAATAGACACGAAATAAGCGACCCAATTCCCTCATTATTCTTTCCGAAGGGTTGGCTTGGGGGTGCCGGACAGAAGTATAAATAACCTGCACATTGAGTGCATTGAGAGTGGTTTTCCACTTAGGTGAAGAGAATTGGGTTCCCTGATCAGAAATTATTTTTTTTGGTACTCCACAGTGGGGAAAATAGTCGGCTGTCAATCGATGTAAGCACGAACGAGTAGTGGCGGATCGAAGTGGATAAAGGGCCACATGTTTAGTAAAAAGATCTACAATGACTAGCAAATAGCATGCACCACTGCGGCTACGTGGAAGAGGACCATACAGGTCCAGCGCGATTATGTCACCTTTCGATGTGGCTACAATAGGATTAAGGGGAGGTTTTGGCAATGCAGCTATTTTTGACAGTTGGCAGATCTCACAAGTTTTAATAAACCTTTTCACGTCTCGCGACATATTAGTCCACCAAACTTCATGTTTGAGGGCAGACCAACATTTATAAGACCCAAAATGCCCCAGAGCCTCGTGAAAAGCCTCGACAAAATTTTTCCGAAGTGCTTCTGGAACGCACAATAAATTATTGTCTTCATCACTCTTGCAATGATACAAGATTTCATTATGAATCACAAATTTGGCCTGAAGAGACAAATCGTCAACGAGACACTCGCGTATATCCCGTAATTTGGCGTCATCTAGTTGATAACGTTTTATATCTTTTAATAAAAGTTTGAAGTTTTCTGGTAATTTCAAACTCAAAACTTGAAATGATTTAGTTTCCGGAGTAGGAAATCGAACGCAAGCATATCGCGACAGACAATCTGCTACGATATTATCGGTTCCTGGTAAATATTTTATCTTGAAATCAAACTCTTGGAGAGCTAATGCCCACCGCGTAACTCGGGGTGAAAGCAAGCGGCAGGTATTTAAGTATGTAACCGCCTTATTGTCGGTATGGACTACAAATTCGCGTCCCAAAAGATAAACGCGCCAAGTGTTTACTGCGAATACTAGGGCCAATACTTCTTTTTCAAAACTGCAAAACCGTCGCTCGCGATCTAATAGTAATCGGCTCGACCAAGCAACGGCTTTCCGTTTACCGTTTACTACTTGAAAAAGTTGTGCTGCAACCCCCCAGATCACTGGCGTCCGTCTCGAGGTGAAAAGGGAGATGAGGTTCAGGATAGTACAACAAAGTAGCATTTTTTAGTTCTTCTTTAATTCGATTGAACGCGTCATTTTGTGCTTTTCCCCACGACCACGGATTTTTTTTTCGCAATAAAAAGGTTAGAGGTTCTGCCGTAACAGAAAATTTAGGGCAAAAAGAGCGGTCATATTGACAAAAACCCAAAAATTTTTGAAGCTGGACGACGTTTCGGGGAACCTGGTAATCTATAATAATTCAATTCAATTCAATTCAACTTTATTTCATCCATTGAGCTATGAAGCTATCAGACAAGTCAGGTAAAACAAATATATGTATGAGACTTAAAAACATAAAAAATATATACAATTGTGAACAAACGAAATTCGAGTTCATCGAATGTTGTCAAAAAACTCATTTAAGTTATAGGGACAGATGTCGAGGAGTAGTAATTTTGTTCTTTTTTTAAAGTTATGTAGGCTATCCAACAATTTAATGTGTTCGGGAAGAGCATTGTATAGTCTGAGTCCTAATATATCGCATGAATTTTGAGATACAGTTAAATGAACGTTAAATGCACGGAAACTGTTTTTCGATCTGGTATGATGATCGTGAATTGAACTATTCTTGACGAAAGTTTCGCGACGCTTATGTATATAAGACAAAAGTTCCATTATATATAGTCCACAGAGTGGAAGTATTTTGTAATGCTTGAATAATTCCCGGCATGAGGTGCGGTTCGGAGCATTAGCCTGCACCCTGTTCGGGTCTGGCCGAAAACCCTCTTCTTCCAAAACATAACCAAGAAAGTTGAGTTGTCTACAACAAAATTGACATTTTTTCAGTTTCAGAGTGGGCGTGCCTCCCTCAGCTTTGAAAAAACTAAGCTCAGATGATTCAAGTGATCTTCAAAAGTATCACTCAATATCAATAAATCATCAAGGTATGGCACCAAGAAGTTTGAAAATTCATTCCCAAAAATCTGATCGATGAACCTAGTGAAGGAGGAAACTGCATTTACCAAGCCGAATGGCAAAACATTGAAGAAATAACTTCGATTTCCAAAAATAAAGCCCGTATACTTTCGGCTGTCTGGCTCAAGTGGAAGTTGCCAGTAAGACTGGTTCAAATCTAGGATACTCTTAAATTTGAATCCTGTTATACTGCGCATGATTTCATCTATTTTACGAGGATGTTCATGGTCTTTTTCCGTAATAGAATTTAGTTTTCGCGCATCTAAGCATACTCTGACCGATCCGTCTTTTTTCAACGTGGTCATAATCGGAGAAATAAATGGTGTCGCACCTCGCGAAATTACTCCCCACTCCTCCATATGGTCGATCTTTTTTTGTACCGCTTCGCGGTGGGCCAGTGGCACCGGGTACGGTTTAACAAAAAACCCAGATTCATCTGTTACTTTTATTTTATAGTGAAATAGATTAGTTAGTCCGGGTGTCTCAGAAAAAACTGAGCCGAACTTTTGAACAAGTTTCAATAATGATTCTCGTTCATTTTCCGTAATACACCCAGTATGGCCAATCTGTGAATTCAGGTCTTGAAAATCACTCGATGAAGGATTTTTATCGAGAATATTTTTTCTCTTTAGAATCGCCTTCATCTTCAGTGTATCTGGCGGAGTGTCATCATGAATACCATGAATTTGGGGTAAGATTATTTCTTCGTGCTTGACACAGAAAAAATATTCATCATCGTGAAATTCTAACTTGGCATCGTACGATCTTAAAAAATCTACACCTATAATAAACGGGTACACTAAATTCGGCACCATCAAAAACTCAAAAGTATATTTTTCCCAAGTAACGAGAAAGTTAAATCTGCCTGTATATTTACTCTTTGTTGCTTAGCTTTAAACGCTCCAGAAATCCTTACGCCAGTGCAAGGAAAATGAGGAATAAGGCCGTGAAAACTTGTAAGTTGAGACCAGACAGCATCAGAAAAACAACAAACTTGACTACCAGTATCTATTAAGGCAGGAAAACTGAAATTAAAAACTTCAATCTCGGTGACAGGTGATTTGTCGTTTGACAAAAAATGCTGAAGTCGCAGTCATCGACCAACAAGTCCTCTCGCGGATTATTTTGTAGATGAGAGACACCCGCTGGAATTGCATATAATTTGAGGAGGAGAACAACGAGGCAAACTGATATTCCACCTGTAAGGGTAGCAGATACAAGAGACGTTCTGTTTCAAGCTAGCGAGAAGAATCTGGACGGTTCGGTGAGTCTGGGCGATTCGAAGGAAAATTCTGGAGCATTCAGAGAAGTCAACGTCGGATATAAAAAGAACTACGCAGCGGACAGTCGGACAGTCAGTGAAGTGAAAGTCGAATATAAATACTAGAGTGATTGTTATGTAAATTAGAGTACTGTGAATCATTGTATTTCGTTAAATAAATTATTTTAGTCAGTTAATTGGAGTATAAATCTACTACAGTGGTGTTAGAAGTGCGATGTTTGAATAAAGAGTGTTCGTGTAAGTAGAAAGTTTGTGTATTTCGAACAATCATTTTCGCGTGAGAAATAGACAATAATAATAATAATAGACTGGTGGCCGTGGAATAGAATGTGTGAAATAGACAATAATAATAGTAATAGACTAGTGTCCGGGAAATAGACTGTGTGAGATAGACAATAATAATAATAATAGACTGTTGACCTGTGAAATATACTGTGAGACATAGACTAAGACAAAATGTGTTCGAGGAAAGTTCGCCTGGTTGAATTGAAGGTTGCGGAATTGAAGCAAGAACTGGAGGAGAGGGAACTTGACACAAGTGGTAAAAAGGCCGTACTTCAAACAAGACTTGCCGAGGGATTAGTTCAGGAGTGCGAGGACCCAGAAACATTTCTATTCGAAGTTTCTGGAATAGATATGAGTTCCATAATGAGTAAACTCGACGGAATGGAAGACAAAATTCAGGAGAAACTTCTCGAAAATTCGAATAGCCTGAAAGAAGAATTTCAAGAAAGTTCGAGAAATTTGGAAGAAAAACTCCAAGAAAGACTTCTGGAAAATTCGAATAGTCTGAAAGAAGAATTTCAAGAAAGTTCGAGGAATTTGGAAGAAAAGCTGCTAGAAAATTCGAATACCATGAAAGAAGAACTTTGTAGCGTGGCGAGCCGATTAGAAGAAAGAATGGGAACTGTTGAGACAGAGATGGAGAAAATCAAAGATGAAATTGAGGAAGAGATGGGAAAATTGAAGGAAACAATCAGTGATGAAATCAGAGGCGGAATCGAGGAAGAAATCAGCAAAATGAAAGAAACAATCAGTGAGTTGAAAAAGCAAATTGACACTACCCACACCACAGAATCTGTCAATGAAAATTCAGTGCTGGAACTGAGTTTGAACTTAGATGATGTTCAAAAGGGTTTGAAAGATGTGAAAATCAGTCCGGAATCAGGAAAACTCTCTATGAAACCACCTCAGTTTGATGGGAAAACACCATGGGCAAACTACCGCCGACAATTTGAAGCTGCAGCAAAGGCGAATGGATGGAATGCAGGAGATAGAGCTGTGGCACTAACACTGGCGTTGCGTGGAGAAGCAACAAATATCTTACAAACCCTCACGGCTCAAGAACAAGAGGACTACGAGCAGCTGATTAAACATCTCGAATTACGGTATGGACAGACCCATCTAGAACATGTATACCACTCACAGCTCAAGAAGCGCTGCCAGAAATCAAGCGAGTCCCTACAGGAATTTGAAGCAGACATTGCACGTTTGGTTCGCCTTGCATACCCAGCCACACCGGAAAAGGTAATGGAACGACTAGCAGTTCAGGCATTCTTAGATGGACTTCGTGACCAGGAAACCAGACAAGCATTGACACTAGCTCGTCCAACACATCTCGTGGATGCACTGGCACGCGCTTTGGAATTTGAGGCGGCAAAGCAATCCTACAGAAGCCAAAGTAAAGTCCGATTTATTGAGGAAGATCCACAGGAGCCTGCTGACCTGGAAGCTGCCATAAGGAAGGTCGTCAAGGAAATGTTGCCTGAGAAAAGACTAGTGAGATGCCGGAACTGTAGGAAACTTGGACACGTGCGTAGTCAATGTCCAACCCTCAAGAGGTCGAGACCAACGAAGGTTGTTGAGAAGGGGCAATCGTCGGCCACTACTCAGAAAGACCCGGTGAACAATGCATATGTCGCTGTCCTCCAACGACAGAACAAAGGAGCCTTCGTAGACGGTTTCATCAACAACGAGCCTTGCACCATGCTGCTAGATACAGGTGCGACTAGGACAATCCTTGGACCTGCTTTTATTAAAACACCAGAGAGAATGGAACCATCATCCTGGAAGCTACGCACAGCAACAGGAGAGTACTGTACATGGTGAGCTACCGATTGAACTGCTTCTAGGCAGCACAAAAGTGAAACATCGGGCATTAGTAGCGGACATTGAGGACGACGCAATTATTGGAATGGACATCATGAATTCCAGAGGGTTTGAATTGAACTTCAAAGATGGCGTCCTACGTGTGAACGGAGAAGAGCTGGTGCTACATGGAAGAAGTGAGGAGATGATTCGTGTTCTGCTGGCTGAAGATGTAAGTGTACCCGAGAGGGCTGAGACCATACTGGACGCTCGCTTGGATGGAGGTGCGAGCAATGGAAGCGTGGTTATGTTCGAGCCCAAGCTTCATGATGAGAAAATTGGACGAGGGATTGCACTAGGCAAGACTTTGTTGCGTGCTGATAAAATTGTGCCAGTAAGGGTAATGAATGTCAATTATTACCCAGTGACTTTGAAGAAAGGAACTGTTTTGGGGCACTGCTCGTCTATTTCCTCTGTGATCAGGAGTGTACACAGTACTGTTAGTCAAGACAACAACCTGACAGCGGAACTGGATAAATTGGTTACCCTCTCTTCCAAGGGCATTAAACCAGCCCAACAGCCCAGATTGAGAGAATTAGTCAAGAAGTACCAAGACATCTTCGATACCGGACAAGGAAAAGGGGGTCGAACGAATGTAGTCCAACATAAAATTGATACTGGGGACGGTCGACCAATCCGACAATCAGCTAGAAGACTTCCTCTTGCCAAGAAGGAAGAGGCTGACAAAATAGTCAGTGATATGGGGAAAGATGGAGTTATTGAACCGTCTGACAGTCCATGGTCCTCTCCAGTCGTTCTGGTGAAGAAGAAAGATGGATCAACACGCTTTTGCGTAGACTATCGTCAACTGAACAACGTGACGAAGAAAGACAGTTACCCTCTTCCGAGAATAGATGACACCCTAGACACGTTGGCCGGCTCCACGATTTTCTCGACCCTCGATCTGAAGAGTGAATACTGGCAGGTAGAACTGGCTCCAGAAGATAGAGAAAAGACAGCCTTCACCATCGGCTCAGGACTGTGGCATTTCACCGTCATGCCATTCGGACTTTGTAATGCTCCAGCAACATTCGAGAGATTAATGGAGACGGTTCTGAAAGGACTCTCATGGAGGACGTGTCTGGTATATCTCGATGACATCATTGTAGTTGGCAAATCGTTCGAAGACCACGTTAAAAACCTGGAGGAGGTATTCCTGCGACTGAGAAACTCTGGATTGAAGCTGAGCCCCAAGAAATGCCACCTATTCCAAAAAGAAGTACGTTACCTTGGCCATGTTGTCTCTGGGCGTGGAGTAGCAGTGGATGACGAGAAGATTAAAGCAGAGAAGGAGTGGCCTATCCTGAAAGATATACACCAACTACGTGGTTTCCTTGGTTTGTGCCGATATGTGCTGGGGTTTGCCAACATCGCTAAACCACTGACCAGGCTCACGGAAGGTCAAACAAAATTCCAATTGTCCGAAGAATGCCAAGACTCGTTCAGGACACTGAAGGGAGCATTGATCAATGCACCGATTCTAAGTTATCCCCTTCCGAGTGGAAAATTCATTTTGGACACGGATGCCAGCAACGTGGGACTTGGAGCTGTCTTGTCCCAGATCCAGGATGGGCAAGAGAAGGTCATCGGATACTTCAGTAAAACTCTCAGTAAACCGGAGCGTAACTACTGTGTCACCAGACGAGAACTGTTGGCTGTTGTCAAGGGAGTAGAACACTTTTATAAATACGTGTACGGGAGAATATTCCTGTTAAGATCCGACCACGCAGCCCTTAAATGGCTCCTACAGTTCAAAAACCCCGAGGGCCAAGTAGCACGTTGGATCGAAAGACTCCAAGAATTCGACTTCGAGATCGAACATCGAGCAGGGAGTGGCCACAAGAACGCAGATGCTCTGTCAAGGAGACCATGCCCAGGCGACTGCTCACACTGCCGACGAGCAGAAGAGAAGGAAGCAGCGATTTGTAGAACCACGGCAGTTGACAACAACTGGAATGACAACGAGGTCCAGAAAGACCAAGAAAGCGATCCAGATCTTGGTTTAGTCGTCGGCTGGAAAAAGAGTAATCAAAGACCGACATGGCAGGAAATCGCAAGATATTCCCCAGCAGTCAAATCCTACTGGGCCCAATGGAATTTCCTTACCCTGGACAATGGGGTCCTGAAACGTGTATTGGACTACGAAGATGGTGGGGAAGACAGACGTCAGATAGTGGTGCCCAAGAACAGAAGGCAGGAAGTACTCCGAGAGATCCATGATGGAGTTGCTGGAGGACATCTGGGTGTGACGAAGACCCTGCAGAAAGTAAGGCAACGGTTTTACTGGGTCAATTGTCAAGTTGATGTCAATGACTGGTGCAGAAAGTGTGCTGTTTGCGCTGCCAGCAATGGACCTCGGACACGACCCAAGGCCCCGATGCGTCAGTATAACGTAGGTAGTCCATTCGAAAGAATTGCCATTGACATCGCCGGCCCGTTCCCCGTATCAGATAACGGAAATAAATACATCCTTGTGGCAATGGACTATTTCAGCAAGTGGGCCGAAGCCTATGCCCTACCCAACCAGGAAGCCATCACCGTCGCGGACGTCTTGGTGAAAGAGTGGATATGTCGATTCGGCGTTCCCTTGGAGCTGCACTCGGACCAAGGCAGAAATTTTGAATCCAATTTGTTCCAAGAAATGTGCCAGATGCTGAACATCCGAAAGACGAGAACCACAGCTCTACATCCACAGTCCGATGGAATGGTTGAGAGGATGAACAGGACTATCAATCGCCACTTGTCCAGGGTAGTCTCTGACCATCAAAAAGACTGGGACCAGTATCTCCATTTGTTCCTGATGGCCTACCGTTCCGCAGTACACGAGTCGACCGGCCAAACCCCTGCAAGTATAATAATGGGCCGAGAGCTGCGACTTCCCTGTGACCTAAAGTTTGGGATGCCACCAGGACAGGATACCGCGGGAGAGGACTACGTCAGCAAACTCCGGCAGCGAATGGAGGGCATCCACGAACGAGTCCGTTTGAACATCCAGAGTGCCAGCGACCGAATGAAAGCGACTTATGACATCAATGCCGATGCTGGAGGATTTCAGGTTGGTGACCTAGTTTGGCTGTACAACCCGATGCGTCGCCGTGGCCTGTCACCAAAATTACGGAATTCATGGGAAGGTCCGTACAAGATCGTCAAGAGGATAAATGACCTGCTTTACCGAATCCATAAACCACCCAGAGGTAAACCCAGGGTCGTGCATTTCAACAGATTGGCTCCTTACGCTGGGAACCATGACCAAGTCTGCACCCTCAGACCACCAGAGGATGCGATGACGTTCCAGAAATTCATGTCCTTATACTCAAATGGACAGAAAGTGTCACACGGGGTAACTCGAGAGGAGCCACGGGACCTTTTCAAAGTGCCAGTCGATTACGCCCTAGCACACTGCGTCGCAGAAGATCTTCGAATATCCAGGGGCATCGCTGTAGTGTTCTCCAAGAAATTTGGTCAACTCCAAACACTACGGAAACAGAATCCAGAAATTGGAGGTGTGCTACAGCTGAAGAAGGGCCAGAGGAACATCTACTACCTGGTGACCAAGAAGCGTTCTCAAGATAAACCGTCCTATGAAGATGTCTGGAGGAGCCTCACCCAACTGAGAGATACGATGGCGGACCAGAATCTGGTGGACTTGGCAATCCCAAAATTATCCTGTGGTATTGATGGGCTGGATTGGAGAGTTATAAGAAGTATGTTGGAGACGATATTCCGATCCAGCGGAATCCAGATTTTGGTTTGCTGTAATCCTATTCCACGACCTAACATGAAGACTGTGGAGTGTTACTTCTATCGAACTTCACGATGCAGATATGGGGAATCCTGCAAATATCGACACACTCCAAGGATGACATTTCGGGACGAAATATCTCTAAGAAGGGGGCAATGTGGCGAAGCTGCGGGCGATGCCGGACCTGAACTCTCACGTATAGCTAGCGACCAACCGCGGGAGACTGTCGATGCGCTTGCACCAAGAAGAATCTGGACGGTTCGGTGAGTCTGGGCGATTCGAAGGAAAATTCTGGAGCATTCAGAGAAGTCAACGTCGGATATAAAAAGAACTACGCAGCGGACAGTCGGACAGTCAGTGAAGTGAAAGTCGAATATAAATACTAGAGTGATTGTTATGTAAATTAGAGTACTGTGAATCATTGTATTTCGTTAAATAAATTATTTTAGTCAGTTAATTGGAGTATAAATCTACTACACTATTTTAAAACCAAAGTCAAAACGTATCTTATAAAAAAAGCCTTCTATTTTATCGAGGAATATCTAGAAAGTGGTTTTAATATGTAAATGTATTTGTTTCTATATTTTAATGTTTGTCTTCCTCTGTATTGCTACCATTAGTATATTACATAATAAACTTTATCTTACTATTGCCAATTTTTATACTATTTGTTACATTTTTCTTTCTCTTTCTTTTTTTATATCTGACTTGTAAAAGCACTTTAGTGTAATACTTTACTAATAAATAAACGCTAGAAGACAGTCAAATAACTATAGAGATAGAGTGGATCATTTTGTAAAAAGGAATGATAAGGAATTTGTAGAAGACCAACATGAAATATTGTTTCTTGAACGGCGTTTAGTAAAACCGAGCTCAAATATGGAGTGTACAACGGAAAAATTATTTCTGAACCCGGTTCTTCTCTGAGCTTAGTTCAGTTGAACCTGGGGTTAAACCATGACTGTACAATTGGGCCTGTGTCCGATACCGATTCCACAGGCATTGACTATCTTACTTCTAACTAACTTAAACAATGCCCGAATTAGAAAATGGCACGGTAGGGTCATTGAATCCTAGAAGGCTTTGGCCTTCTTACGGGTATGGCCAATGGGTGGAGTCTAAATAGCTCCAATGTTCCAAAAACACGAAAATTAGGTCCGATGTTTGAACTAGTGACACATGTCAAAAGTCAATTTTATGTCATTGGAAATGATCAAAAATAGTTTTAGCAGATTCACAGAAAAAAAAGCAGATTGTTCCCCAACTCCCCAAGATCTTCTGATGAGCCCTGCTTTCACTGGTTCAACCTCATCCTTGGAGTGTGTCGATATTTGCAGGACTCCCCATATCTGCATCGTGAAGTTCGATTGAAATAACACTCCACAGTCTTCAGGTTAGGTCGTGGAATAGGATTACAGCAAACCAAAATCTGGATGCCGCTGGATCGCAATATCATCTCCAACATACTTCTTATAACTCTCCAATCCAACCCATCAATACCACAGGATAATTTTGGGATTGCCAAGTCCACCAGATTCTGGTCCACCATCGTATCTCTCAGTTGGGTGAGGCTCCTCCAGACATCTTCATAAGACGGTTTATCTTGAGAATGCTTCTTGGTCACCAGGTAGTAGATGTTCCTCTGGCCCTTCTTCAGCTGTAGCATACCTCCAATTTCTGGATTCTGTTTTCGTAGTGTTTGGAGTTGGCCAAATTTCTTGGAGAACACCACAGCGATGCCCCTGGACATTCGAAGATCTTCTGCAACGCAGTGTGCTAGGGCGTAATCGACTGGCACTTTGAAAAGGTCCCGTGGCTCCTCTCGAGTTACCCCGTGTGACACTTTCTGTCATTTGAGTATAAGGACATGAATTTCTGGAACGTCATCGCATCCTCTGGTGGTCTGAGGGTGCGGACATGGTCATGGTTTCCAGCGAAAGGAGCCAACCTGTTGAAATGCACGACTCTGGATTTACCTCTGGGTGGTTTATGGATTCGGTAAAGCAGGTCATTTATCCTCTTATCTCGTACGGACCTTCCCATGAATTCCGTAATTTTGGTGACAGCCCAGGGCGACGTATCGGGTTGTACAGCCAAACTAGGTCACCAACCTGAAATCCTCCAGCATCGGCATTGAAGTCATAAGTCGCTTTCATTCGGTCGCTGGCACTCTGGATGTTCAAACGGACTCGCTCGTGGATGTCCTCCATTCGCTGCCGGAGTTTGCTGACGAAGTCCTCTCCCGCGGTATCCTGTCCTGGTGGCATCCCAAACTTTAGGTCACAGGGAAGTCGCAGCTCTCGGCCCATTATGACACTTGCAGGGGTTTGGCCGGTCGACTCGTGTACTGCGGAACGGTAGGCCATCAGGAACAAATGGAGATACTGGTCCCAGTCTTTTTGATGGTCAGAGACTACCTTGGACAAGTGGCGATTGATGTAGAGCTGTGGTTCTCGTCTTTCGGATGTTCAGCATCTGGCACATTTCTTGGAACAAATTGGATTCAAAATTTCTGCCTTGGTCCGAGTGCAGCTCCAAGGGAACGCCGAATCGACATATCCACTCTTTCACCAAGACGTCCGCGACGGTGATGGCTTCCTGGTTGGGTAGGGCATAGGCTTCGGCCCACTTGCTGAAATAGTCCATTGCCACAAGGATGTATTTATTTCCGTTATCTGATACGGGGAACGGGCCGGCGATGTCAATGGCAATTCTTTCGAATGGACTACCTACGTTATACTGACGCATCGGGGCCTTGGGTCGTGTCCGAGGTCCATTGCTGGCAGCGCAAACAGCACACTTTCTGCACCAGTCATTGACATCAACTTGACAATTGACCCAGTAAAACCGTTGCCTTACTTTCTGCAGGGTCTTCGTCACACCCAGATGTCCTCCAGCAACTCCATCATGGATCTCTCGGAGTACTTCCTGCCTTCTGTTCTTGGGCACCACTATCTGACGTCTGTCTTCCCCACCATCTTCGTAGTCCAATACACGTTTCAGGACCCCATTGTCCAGGGTAAGGAAATTCCATTGGGCCCAGTAGGATTTGACTGCTGGGGAATATCTTGCGATTTCCTGCCATGTCGGTCTTTGATTACTCTTTTTCCAGCCGACGACTAAACCAAGATCTGGATCGCTTTCTTGGTCTTTCTGGACCTCGTTGTCATTCCAGTTGTTGTCAACTGCCGTGGTTCTACAAACCGCTGCTTCCTTCTCTTCTGCTCGTCGGCAGTGTGAGCAGTCGTCTGGGCATGGTCTCCTTGACAGAGCATCTGCGTTCTTGTGGCCACTCCCTGCTCGAAGTTCGATCTCGAAGTCGAATTCTTGGAGTCTTTCGATCCAACGTGCTACTTGGCCCTCGTGGTTTTTGAACTGTAGAAGCCATATAAGGGCTGCGTGGTCGGTTCTTAACAGGAATCTTCTCCCATACACGTATTTATAAAAGTGTTCTACTCCCTTGACAACAGCCAATAGTTCTCGTCTGGTGACACAGTAGTTACGCTCCGGTTTACTGAGAGTTTTACTGAAGTATCCGATGACCTTCTCTTGCCCATCCTGGATCTGGGACAAGACAGCTCCAAGTCCCACGTTGCTGGCATCCGTGTCCAAAATGAATTTTCCACTCGGAAGGGGATAACTTAGAATCGGTGCATTGATCAATGCCCCCTTCAGCGTCCTGAACGAGTCTTGGCATTCTTCGGACTATTGAAATTTTGTTTGACCTTCCGTGAGCCTGGTCAGTGGTTTAGCGATGTTGGCAAACCCCAGCACATATCGGCGATAGTATGTGCACAAACCAAGGAAACTACGTAGTTGGTGTATGTCTTTCGGGATAGGCCACTCCTTCACTGCTTTAATCTTCTCGTCATCCACTGCTACTCCGCGCCCAGAGACAACATGGCCAAGGTAGCGTACTTCTTTTTGGAACAGGTGGCATTTCTTGGGGCTCAGCTTCAATCCAGAATTTCTCAGTCGCAGGAATACCTCCTCCAGGTTTTTAACGTGGTCTTCGAACGAATTGTCAACTACAATAATGTCATCGAGATATACCAGACACGTCCTCCATGAAAGCCCTTTCAGAACCGTCTCCATTAATCTCTCGAATATGGCTGGAGCATTACAGAGCCCGAATGGCATAACGGTGAAATGCCACAGTCCTGAGCCGATGGTGAAGGCTGTCTTTTCTCTATCTTCTCGAGCCAGTTCTACCTGCCAGTATCCACTCTTCAGATCAAGGGTCGAGAAAATCGTGGAGCCGGCCAACGTGTCTAGGGTGTCGTCTATTCTCGGAAGAGGGTAACTGTCTTTCTTCGTCACGTTGTTCAGTTGACGATAGTCTACACAAAAGCGTGTTGATCCGTCTTTCTTCTTCACCAGCACGACTGGAGAGGACCATGGACTGTCGGATGGTTCAATAACTCCATCTTTTCCCATATCACTGACTATTTTGTCAGCCTCTTCCTTCTTGGCAAGAGGAAGTCTTCTAGCTGATTGTCGGATTGGTCGAGCATCCCCAGTATCAATTTTATGTTGAACTACATTCGTTCGACCCCCTTTTCCTTGTCCGGTATCGAAGATGTCTTGGTACTTCTTGACTAATTCTCTCAATCTGGGCTGTTGGGCTGGTTCAATGCCCTTGGAAGAGAGGGTAACCAATTTTTCCAGTTCCGCTGTCAGGTTGTTGTCTTGACTAACAGTACTGTGTACACTCCTGATCACAGAGGAAATTGACGAGTAGTGCCCCAAAACAGTTCCTTTCTTCAAAGTCACTGGGTAATAATTGACATTCATCACCCTTACTGGCACAATTTTATCAGCACGCAACAAAGTCTTGCCTAGTGCAATCCCTCGTCCAATTTTCTCATCATGAAGGTTGGGCTCGAACATAACCACGCTTCCATTGCTCGCACCTCCATCCAAGCGAGCCTCCAGTATGGTCTCAGCCCTCTCGGGGACACTTACATCTTCAGCCAGCAGAACACGAATCATCTCCTCACTTCTTCAATTCAAACCCTCTGGAATTCATGATGTCCATTCCAATAATTGCGTCGTCCTCAATGTCCGCTACTAATGCCCGATGTTTCACTTTTGTGCTGCCTAGAATCAGTTCAATTGGTAGCTCACCATGTACACTGACCGGCTCTCCTGTTGCTGTGCGTAGCTTCCAGGATGATGGTTCCATTCTCTCTGGTGTTTTAATAAAAGCAGGTCCAAGGATTGTTCTAGTCGCACCTGTATCTAGCAGCATGGTAAAGGCTCGTTGTTGATGAAACCGTCTACGAAGGCTCCTTTGTTCTGTCGTTGGAGGACAGCGACATATGCATTGTTCACTGGGTCTTTCTGAGTAGTGGCCGACGATTGCCCCTTCTCAACAACCTTCGTTGGTCTCGACCTCTTGAGGGTTGGACATTGACTACGCACGTGTCCAAGTTTCCTACAGTTCCGGCATCTCACTAGTCTTTTCTCAGGCAACATTTCCTTCACGACCTTCCTTATGGCAGCTTCCAGGTCAGCAGGCTCCTGTGGGTCTTCCTCAATAAATCGGACTTTACTTTGGCTTCTGCAGGATTGCTTCACCGCCTCAAATTCCAAAGCGCGTGCCAGTGCATCCACGAGATGTGTTGGACGAGCTAGTGTCAATGCTTGTCTGGTTTCCTGGTCACGAAGTCCATCTAAGAATGCCTGAACTGCTAGTCGTTCCATTACCTTTTCCGGTGTGGCTGGGTATGCAAGGCGAACCAAACGTGCAATGTCTGCCTCAAATTCCTGTAGGGACTCGCTTGATTTCTGGCAGCGGTTCTTGAGCTGTGAGTGGTATACATGTTCTAGATGGGTTTGTCCATACCGTAATTCGAGATGTTTAATCAGCTGCTCGTAGTCCTCTTGTTCTTGTGCCGTGAGGGTTTGTAAAATATTCGTTGCTTCTCCACGCAAAGCCTGTGTTAATGCCACAGCTCTTTCTCCTGCATTCCATCCATTCGCCTTTGCTGCAGCTTCAAATTGTCGGCGGTAGTT
Source organism: Chrysolina oricalcia (assembly GCA_944452925.2). Lineage (NCBI taxonomy): Eukaryota > Metazoa > Arthropoda > Insecta > Coleoptera > Chrysomelidae > Chrysolina > Chrysolina oricalcia. The sequence goes on along the minus strand of OX101815.2, from coordinate 35,068,431 downwards.
TGCCCATGGTGTTTTTCCATCAAACTGGGGTGGTTTCATGGAGAGTTTTCCTGTTTCCGGACTGATTTTCACATCTTTCAAACCACTTTGAACATCCTCTAAGTTCAAACTCAGTTCCAGTACTGAATTTTCATTGTCAGATTCTGTGGTGTGGGTATTGTCAATTTGCTTTTTCAACTCACTGATTGTTTCTTTCATTTTGCTGATTTCTTCCTCGATTCCGCCTCTGATTTCATCACTGATTGTTTCCTTCAATTTTTCCATCTCTTCCTCAATTTCATCTTTGATTTTCTCCATCTCTGTCTCGACAGTTCCCATTCTTTCTTCTAATCGGCTCGCCACGCCACAAAGTTCTTCTTTCATGGTATTCGAATTTTCTAGCAGCTTTTCTTCCAAATTTCTCGAACTTTCTTGAAATTCTTCTTTCAGACTATTCGAATTTTCTAGCAGCTTTTCTTCCAGATTTTTCGAACTTTCTTGAAGTTTTTCTTCCAGATTATTCGAATTTTCTAGCAGCTTTTCTTCCAGATTTTTCGAACTTTCTTGAAGTTTTTCTTCCAGGTTTCTTGAATTTTGTTGCAGTTCTTCTTTCATTGATTTGGACTTTTCATCGAGTTTATTCATTATGGAACCCAAATCAATTCCAGAAACTTCGAATAAAAATGTTTCTGGATCCTCGCCCTCTTGGAGTAATCCCTCAGAAAGTCTTGCCTGAAGCACGGCCTTTTTACCACTTGTGTCAAGTTCCCTCTCCTCCAGTTCTTGCTTCAATTCCGCAACCTTCAATTCAACCAGGCGAACTTTCCTCGAACACATTTTGTCTTAGTCTATGTCTCACAGTCTATTTCACGGGTCACCAGTCTATTATTATTATTATTGTCTATCTCACACAGTCTATTTTCCGGACACTAGTCTATTACTATTATTATTGTATTTTTCACACAGTCTATTCCACGGCCACCAGTCTATTATTATTATTATTGTCTATTTCACACGCGAAAATAATTGTCCGAAATACACAAACTTTCTACTTACACGAACACTCTGTATTTCAAAATCGCACTTCTAACACCAAATGTAATATATTTATAGTCCAATTAACTCTAAAATAATTTATTTAACGAAATACAATGATTCGCAATGCTCTATTTTACATAACAATCACTCTAGTATTTATATTCGACTTTCACTTTACTAACTGCCCGTCTGTCTGCTGCGTCGTTCTTTTTATATTAATTGTTGACTTCTCCGAATGCTCTGGAATTCTCCATCGAATTGTCCGGATCCATCGAATCATCCAGATTCTTCTTGGTGCATAGCGTATCGAAGGTCATATGCAGGCTGCGTGAGTGTTCAGGCCCGGCATCGCCCACAGCTTCGCCACAGTATAAATGCACATGTATTGATGTAATATCTCCAGTTATGATTATTATGTGATGATGTGAAAATCGAAATTTATCAACGGATACAAAATCTTTTAGTGGAAAATAGTGTGAAAAAGTGTGAAAAAAATTGTGAGTGAGCAGTTTGGAATTATAGAATTCCTATACCTTTCTTATCAAAATAATAATAATGAAAAGACAGGCGACAATGAAGGACTTTCTTGGGTTTGGGTCAAAAATCCCTAAAACAAACAACAGTAGCAGAGACACCTCTTCTAGAAACTTCAGGGGAAATGAACATAACATAAATTTGGTAAGTATTTCTAACATTTACGATTCTATACACAGTGACTGAAGCTCCGTGTATTTATTATAATAACAATCATATACGTCGAGAGAAATAGGTTGAGATGTGATTTATTCAAGTATTTATCAACAATTAACTTGAGATATCACATCAATCCTAACCTCTTATAGTAGAAGATCCGAACCTAAGTCGACCTTCACCGAGCTGATAATAGAACAAAACTTATATTATAATAAATTTAATATATTAGAAAGGATATTAAAAATGGGTTTGCTAAAAAGATCCTGGAGGGAATATTTTCAATTAATTTTTAAATTATTATTATTATTTTTTGAAGACAACCCTATATCAACGTGTTCGCAATGAAATAGCGGTTATGTTGATATACATTTTTTTTCTATTATCCTATCAAGTGAAAGTAGCAACCCCATTTTTAATATCTTTTCTAATGTACTAAATTTATTATAAAATAAGTTCTATTCTATTATCAGCTCGGTGAAGGAGTGAAGGTAGAGTTAGGTTCGGACCTAAGACTGCAGGTATTATGTCATGTGCCAGTTGAGCTAGATTAATTTAATAAAACATTTTTTTATAGGCGCGACCAGTTCTAGAGGCTCTAACAACATCGTCGGAAACGCCATCTAATGGATCATTGCAGCAGGCTCCGACTCACTTATCCAGTGACATAGGATTCTATGCTGGGCTGAATAATATCAGCGATTATTCAAAAGCTGCCCTACTTAACAACCCTTGGATGCCTCCCGAGAGCTACAATTTTCCTTATAATGAAGTTATGAAACAGGGGAAACTTACCAGAAAATATACCCAGAGATCTCATTTTGATCATTTTCCCTGGTTAGTTCTCTCCGATAAAGACCGGGGACTATATTGTAAATATTGTGTGCTTTTTGCGACTGGCCTAGGATGTGGTTTACAAAAGAATGTTCCTTTCGGAAAACTTGTGAAAGAATCTTTGAGACAATTTAACAATCTCTTAGGGAAGAGAGGTGATTTGGTTGTACATTCCAGACTTCAATACCATACGGATGCTGTCCAGGCAGGGAAAGACTTTTTGAAAGTATACCAAAATCCTTCATTGGAAATAATCAACCAAATTGATTCGCATCGTCTTAGACAAATAGAAGAAAATAGGCAACGCTTGATCCCAATTATACAAACTATAATCTTCTGTGGGAGACAGGGTATATCTTTAAGAGGTCACAGGGATGACAAGAAAATTAGCAGTCTGCTAGGACCGGCTGAAGATAGTTCGGGAGAAAATATTGGAAACTTTCTAGAGTTGTTGCGGTTCAGAGTGGATGCTGGTGACGTTACATTAGAAAGCGCTGGTGGAAATGCTACATTTACAAGCAAAACCATTCAAAATGAGCTCATAGATTGCTGTAAGGAAGAGATGCAAAGTACCATTATAAAAATGGTGAAAGAGTCAAAATTTTTCTCTATCATATTTGATGAGACTACTGACGTGTCCAAGATTTCTCAATTGAGTATATCAGTGCGATATCTTTACAGAGGTACAATAAGAATCCCCGATTTCACACAACATGTACAACTCAAGATCTATGAATGAGAGAATGAGTGAGACTCAGGTCAAAGTAAGTTAAATTAAGCAGAGGGCGGTAGGTTAAGTTGAGTGAAGTCAGGTCAGGGAAAATTGCATGACCCCCCCTACGATTTCAGTCTAGATCCGCCCTTGCCTTGAGAATCAATTTTGAATAGTTTAGTGGAAACATGTGACAGAAATTAGGACTAAAACTAAATTCAAAAATGAATTTAAGAGATGTATACTTAACAGAATTCCTATAATATAACCATGTTTCACCTTTGATTGTTTTTACTTTGATATAATTAACTGAAGGTATTTACTCATTTCACAAATTACTCTCATCATTCCTTTTCTAATAATTGTTTGATTTCTTCATCAGTTTGTATCAAATATGTATTGCTCTTATACAATTTATGTAAAATGTAATCCCTCTTTAAACAGAAATGTTTCTAGGGATCAATAAATAAATTAAAGTGCAGTGTAAGTATTGATATTTTTGTGTTCACTAGGACTGACAAATTTTTTCTGAATTGTTCAGATTATCAACCCATTTTATCAATTTTCAGATTCATTTTGGAACCAAAGACCAAAAAATGGTCTTTGAAAAAAAAGCACCTAGAAAAGAAAAGTTGTAAATTGCAAAAGTGGAACCTTTTCTTTCGAACAAGATTAAAAATTCTATATGGACTTTTATCTTGAGAAAATTGGTTAAACCATATAATATAAAAGATAGTGTTAGAATATTGGTAATCTCTTTATAACAGCTATTTCATTAAAGTGAATGGCTATATTTTCTTGTTTCAGCCATGCCATGTGGAGGTCATAATTCATATTTAGATTTCGGAGATATTTGTGAAAACTGGAATTGTCTTTGCTGGATGTTTTTTGGTTATTTATACACTTTCTCAAGAAACTTCATAATTTATGGTAGGAATACAAAAAAAAACGAATTCATTAGGTATATAAAGGAACTTTCGTACTCATACAAATAAGAATGTACAAAAATGAAAGATTGTAAATGGGTGAGTAAGAAATGTAGTATTTCAATCATGTCAATATGTTTTGGATGTATTAATGTATGTCGGATATTAATCTTTGCCAAAGCTTGATTTCATCTGAGAGGCTTTCAGCAAATATATTTGACATGTGTTATGTTCGCGAATTTTAGGCACTTCTGAGATTCAAAATCGATATTATTTGGTTTTTGAGTTATTAGCAGAACCTCAAATGGATACGCAATTTTGAAAATTTGTGTTGATCAAACAATGGTATACCTATATTAACTAAGAAGTATTTGGGACAATACTTTCTAATTTTAAATAATGAACCCAATTAATGGAGAAGTTTCAGTGTTTTTATAAAGGGTTTGTTAACTCTGTGGATATCTATAATCAACCATCAGCATTGGTAACTTTTACACATCATTCTGAAAACAACACTAGGTTCTGCCCTTCTAAAAGAAACTTTTGTATCTGCAGCAGAGATGGTCCACGGCTGTCTTGTCTCCATGTTCCATAATGGCTGGTGGCCGGGCCACATAACATCGGGACCGTACACGGAAGTCGGCGCTTTTTTGTAATTTGAGTCAATTGTACACCTGACAATTTCCTTCCATAAAAAAATTAGAATTGATATCTATCCATTGAACTAGAACATGATATAATATAATAACAAGGGCGGGGATTAGCGCAGTGGTTAAGCGCTCGCCTGGTAATCGAGAGATTGCAGGTTCGATTCCCAGACGGTGCGATCTTTTTTCATTTTCAGATGTGAAAGTCTGAATGACTGAGGCTCGTGTCGGCTGGGAATAATCCTCCACGATTCACTGTTGCGTTAAAAATTAACAGTGTTGCTCCTAAAGGGCGTATGGAGTTAGTAACAAGGCCTGACCAGAACACATGGCTAATGACCATAGCAGTCGATGCCAAAACACCAAGGAAAAAAAAATATAATAACAATTTACTTTATTTGACATTCTGACTTTCAAAAGAAACTTATTTGTAAGACCCTTACTTCCTGATTGGCGCTTTTGTGGGTTATTTGTAACATTAGAACTATTTAAAGAGATTTTGACTATTAGACTCCACCCATTGGCCGTACCCGTAAGAAGGCCAAAGCCTTCTAGGATTCAGTGACCAGTGTTGCCGCGCCCAACTTATAAAGTACCATTTTGGTACATTTTTTCAAAACAGCATAACAAATACACAAAATTTAATAGGGTACAAAATTTGTCATTTCTTATTTTTTTTTAAATATCTACTGATCAAACTGGTTTAAAAAGGATTTTTTTTATTTATTTGTTTTCGATTGTATTTGATCCGGAATAAACAAAAAGATTGGAGAACTCAAACACTAGCTAAATTCGCGCGAAAAAATACCAGCATTTCATTGGACGAATACGAGTGACGTCAACGTCTCCTGGATAAATGTATGTAGAACAATACAAGTGACGTCAGTGCGCGAAAATGTGGCGTATGGAATAGTTTGTAGTCGAATGAAATAAATTAATAGTTTCGTAGAGAGATTTTACTTGCATCATATATACAGATACGATCGTTTGTTACATTTGTTACATTTTATATTACAGTGTAATTGTATATCTTAGACCTCAGATATAACCAGTATAACACAAGAATCTAATGATAAGAAAAAAAAATGTTTTCTGTATTTTTATTAAATAAATAAAAGTATCTAACTTGTTTGATTGATGATCTATTTATTTTGTGGAAGTTCATGATGAAATAAGAAAAGGAAGAAAAAATATAACTTTTGTCCAGTTTCCACTAACACTTTACTACTTGAAAATGGTGTAAAAGCCGAAACCGGTCGTAATAAAGTAGTAAAGTGTTAGTGGAAACTGGACAAAAGTTATATTTTTTCTTCCTTTTCTTATTTCAAAATAAAAGTATAACTCTTTACAAAACAATAGAAAAATAAACGTTTGAAAAAATAAACAAATAATATGCGAAACAAATAACCTGACTAATAAATAGATAAATAAATAATCTAATAAAAAGAATAAAATGAGTAAAAAATTAAAGTAATCTGACTAGATCATCTGGTGGGGTCCAATTATAACAACTGGTATTTTCAGTCACTAGAACTTTGACTAGTAGTAATGCATCGCATGTACTAATTTCCAGTCTATTTCTATATTTGGTTTTTATGATGTTTAATTGTGAAAATAGACGCTCAGCCGCTGCACTACTATGAGGCAAACAACTTATTGCCTTAAAAAAAGTAGTTAAGTTAGGGAATAAATGTTCCCCAATCCCATTTTTTTTGGCTTCCATGTAAATAATAAACTCATCTAAATTCATTTTTTCATTGGCAGGTTTAAAATTACTTAGTTGTTTCCATTCTAAATCTAAATTTAAAATGTTGTTTTTGTCAATAATATTAGGGAATCTGTCAACTAATTTAGCAAGACTTTCTTTATTATCAGAGAAAATTGTTTTGGGATCTAATATCTGCATCATATTGAGAGTTTCGTCCGAAAAATCAACCCTGCTTCTAATTTCCGAACAAAGTGTCGAGTAAAAATGTAGACATTTCAGTTTTATAGAATTGATTTTATTTTGGTGAATAACATGCGAGAGTAAGAACTGTTCAACTTCTATACCTAAATAAATGTTTTCTATTTGCAAATAATAATCTGGATTTGTCGGATTAATTTTACTTAGTGGTATTTTGGAATTCACGATTTCTGATTTAATATAAAATTTCATAATTGTTTTGTATATATTAGTAATATTTTCTAGAAATATATGAAATCTGGGGGTTTCTGATTGAAAAAATGTATTTAACTTTGTAACTAATGACAAAATATGCTTTAAAAACTTAAAGTAAATGATATTTACCGGATTATTCAAGCAATCGAGAATGAATACTGCATTTGATGTTTTCTTCCAGAACTTCTCCTTGAAAATAAAGAGTTAAGGCTTGCCATTGTTCACATATTCTCTCGACTACCATATATAATGACAACCATCTAGTTTGTGATGGACGAAGGATCTGATGGGGTTGAGTGTCAGCAAATACTTGAAAATCATAAAAACTTTTTTGTCGCTTAGCGCTATGAGCAAAATACTTGTAAATTTCGTGACTAAGTTTTTCCAAGTTATTAGGAAGCACTGTACACGCTTTTGATGCACATAAGTGCAATGAATGAGAAATATACGGCATTACAAATAAATTGGGTATGATATTCAAAAATCTAGCTTTTACACCCTTTATATCTCCCATCATTACAGATGCGTTGTCACTGGCAAATCCCATTAGATTATTAATATCAACTTTATTATCTTTAAATAAATCGCAAATAACAGAAAATATTTTTTCTGATGTAGCTAAATCCAATTCTACAAGAGCAAAATGGTAATCTTTAACTCGCCCTACTTCATTATCAAAAAAACGCACTGCTATTGCCAAAGATTTTTTAGTAGACACATCAGTAGTTTCATCGATTATGATAGAAAATTTACTGTTGTTCAATTTTTTTGTCAAATTACCTCGGACATATGGTGCAACTTTAGTTTTTATTATTTCGGTCATTTTAGTTCTGGAACAGTTCAAATTTGCCGCTACTTGTGAATCCGGGAAACAATGACTATAAAATTTATTTGCATGTTCCATGTACGCAAATGATAAATTGTGTTCCGCTAAGTGAACGGCCATCTTCAACTGAGCTTCTTTCTTGAGTAACATTTGTCTCTTTTTTTCTTTGGTAAGTAAACATCTTTCAATGGACTCAGTTCCTTTCAATTTCCTTGCATTCTTGTTGTGCAAACTGGACGATTCGTGACGTTTCATGTGCTTACGACCTCCTTCCAAATATTTTTCACAAAACTTGCAATATGCCTTGTTATTTTTGTTAACGAGACAAGTAAATTCTCTTTGCCATTCATCTCGACATTTTCTCATATTTGAATATTTTCTTTTCTTAATTGTTTTGGCAGGATCTTGATCGGCCTCCTCGGTTTCAGGATTCGAATCCCGACAAAATTCTTCTTCGCTCTCCGATCCCGAAATTGGTTCTCGGGAAGTCGATGGCTCGTTTTCATGAGATTTAGGTGTGAGTTTAATAAGAAACCTAACGTAAAACATATATTTCAGTAATAAAAATAGAGTTTTAGAAATAAATTTTACTCACTTATCCATCCTTATAGATGTGAAAACGGGAAGAATAAAAACGTTCAATCGGCGCCAAAATCACAGGTCGGGTATGAATTCAACTTAAGATACACTTTCGAGTACGAAAAGAGAAACAATCTCAATCAGAATTATTAGAAATTGAAATACATGATTCCCCTGGAATATTCGAGTACATTGCACCAACCTAAGAACAGAATATTCACCAGATGTATGTACGATACATCTGCTGAAAATTCTGTTTTTAAGTTGGTACGAAGTGGTTCGACAATTCGCCACCAGAGAAAGGATACCCGCTACCCGCTAGATGGTACGAGCGCGAAAGAGTATAGGTAGTAGCATTGTTTATATAACAGAACTATAATAGTTCTGTGGTTTATATAGAATATAGTTAGTCAACCTTATTGGATTATGATTGGATCAAAATGGATGCGACATGTAGATGGCGATAGTGAGCTCGCATCCAAGTCATGTCGTAACTTCAGTGATCTGGCCTCCAAGTCATGTCGTAACTTGATTAAAACAATGGGACAGCATTAATCAGGGTTTTTTGAAGAAACCTGCATCAAAATGACGTGAAATATTCATGTTTGTAACTAATCACGCTAGATGACACTCGCGTTTGCGTCCAACACCAATTACACAGGCATTGACTATCTTACTTCTATATAAACAATGGTAGTAGCGTTGTTTATAGTCTTCTTTCTCTATAAACACTGGTAGTAGTGATAAGCGCCCGAATTCCATAAAGACCATGGTGTATAATTTTATTCTCATTCAAATTTGAATAAATTTCTAAAGATGTCAAAAGTTGAAATAAGTTTATCAGACATTTTCATCTACGTAGGCATTGCCACCTTTTGCCAAACTGTTTGATTCCAATTGGAAAATAACGTAAATAAACTTTGTGTTTGGTATTATACAGATTGCCCAAATAATTCTTCTATGAAACTATGAACACTTCAAGAATATCACTTGACTCAATTAGTCGTCCAAATATCGATTACTGATGCGAAAACAGTTGAAATGAACTTTTATTTACTTTTTATTAGTTCAACCAAATGATTATAGATGGCATACCCTTTGCGCAAAATGCGAATTACAAAACACGCAGATCTATTTCGGATGAAAAGAAGTAGCACATCACGTGCCTAGTTCTTTCACTACACAATAGGTGGTTCTGCTGACTAAGTATCCAGACGGAATACCAACAACGATTAAATGAACATAATGTAATCTTGCGATATTTTATTCATAGGTGCCGACAAAATGTACCAAAAATGCCTTAAATTGAAAATGTAGTAACAACGTACCAAACAGAATTAAATGTACCACATTTGGTACAAATGTACCACCGCGGCAACACTGTCAGTGACCCTATGGCACGGAGTTTTGTAGCGCCACCTGGTGCCAATTGTGATCACGAATAAGTGATACGCATGTGCCATCTAAACCATTGTTTATATAGAACATAGTCAACCTTATGGGATTATAATTGGATGAAAATGGATGCGACATGTAGATGGCGATAGTGAGCTCGCATCCAAGTCATGTCGTAACTTGATTGAAACAATGGGACAGCATTAAAATCAGGGTTTTTTGAAGAAACCTGCATTAAAATGACGTCAAATATTCATGTTTGTAACTAATCACGCTAGATGACACTCGCGTTTGAGTCCAACACCAATTACACAGGCATTGACTAACTATCTTACTTCTATATAAACAATGTCTAAACCCTTCCCGCCATTATGAATAGATAAGTAGATTTCTACAAACATATTTAAGCTCAGGTTCAGCTTGATATGGTCAGATGTCTTTTACTGCTCGATATATCGAATTTACCTACCATACCATTACAACATTGCCATTTCCATTGAGTAATGAGAATGGGTTATGGAATATCAAAATATTAGGCAGAACAAAGAATATGACTTGACTAAGAAAAATGGGATGGAGGATTGATTAGTGAAACGCTTTATAGGTAGCTATTTCACACACGCACTAAATACTAATCGATCATATTTTTTCATATGAGTATAGTTGGAATGAAAAATTATGTAGCCCCCAAACTTCTGAAAATTATCAAACTGTGTACCTACCTATTTACGAACGCAAGGGGTGGTCTTGAGACTTCAGGAGAACATTTATGTAATGATATATATGGTTGGAGTATGCTTATACCTATACCTTCAAGGTTCCGTCAAACCAAAGCGGGACGCGGGAGCAGGAACGAAAAATGGGAACCGTGCTAATTGCTAGAAAAACAGTAAACCATATATATTTCTCTGCTTGTCTGCATTCCGGAATACAAATAATCACACCGGTATGTATTTTTACATATCCCACTATCAAATTTAGTCTCGCATTCATCCCGATCCCGCTCCCGCGTTCCCGTGTTGGTTTGGGGAAACCTTCATACCCAAGCGAAGGATGTTAAACATTATTAATTTTTATTGTTTGAAAGTTTGGTTTTGTGGAGGACATTCTTTTCTTGACATAGCTTTTTGGGAATTTTAACTTTCCACACTTGTACAGATTTTATATTAATACTCACTTATAAATAAAATATCATTCTTTTCGAACCCATTTGAGTACGAAAATTTAACGCACAAATCCAAAAAATAATATCACCTTTCACCATCCATACTGGAAGCATACCTACATATAGCTAGGTATGAAAACAACAATTCATTCATAGGATATTAGATATTAGATGAGGTGCAATATTTTTTTCACCGTTTTTAAAGGGTATACCTACCTGTACATCAGGATGGGTAAATAGATAGGTAGGTAATTTTTAATAGGAAGGAATCGAGATCTTCCACGACTGAATCAACACTTTTTACATAATTAATAATGCTTTTGAGAATTAGTTAGAAGTACCTATCCATAAGTGTGAAAATTGATTAGAGGCACTTGCAAGAAATTGATTATAAAGTCACTACAAATATTGTTACCTTACGTAGGTAGGAACTTGTATATTTTGAGAGTCTACCCCTGTCTGAAATATAGGGACTCGCACAATAGAACTAACTACTGTTCTATTCAAGTATTCATACTGAGGACTGAGAGGGTGAAGACATTCCTCACCACCTGGCATGGTCCATTCATTCATAATCTGGTAGTAAAGGAATGAAACAATAATAAATCACTTTAATTTCGTTATGACAATTTGACGATTATTTCAAACATCCCGCCAATTGACCATTCCGTTCTAAAGTTGGCCGTGAAATATCCATCTTTCAAAGCGCAGTCGCAGCTGTCAAATAGAGTTTCCGCTGCCACTACCAGCCTGCCCTGCCACCCAGCACCCTGCCAGACAAAAGTATTCGGCTTCAGTTGGTCGTGCGGCAAGTGCTTCATTCCTTCCAATATTTTAGTGGGTAGCTCTCCGTGTGTGAAGTGATTTTTAACTAAATTTTAATCAATATGAGCTGGCAGGATTACGTAGACAAACAGCTTTTGGCTTCAAGATGCGTTACGAAAGCTGCAATCGCTGGACATGATGGAAATGTGTGGGCCAAATCAGAAAATTTTGAAGTAAGTACATATTACTTGAAAGAATTTTTGAAGAAGTTTTCACCAAAATAATAAATAATTATTATTATAAAGTTTCAAAACCGAATTTTTTTTTGCAAACAAAAGGTTGTTAAGGGCTTGGCCACATTCTTGAACTCTTTGTTTGTCCAAAGAAAACTACAGTTGCATTCAATTTAAGAGGAGAATGAAGGAATATGGTTTTCATAGTGTAGTACTTGATTCGTGACAAATTTCTTTGTTTTTCGCAGTTGTTTGACAAATATAGCCGGTTCAAAATCCAATATGGCCGCCTGCGAATGCGACGTGTAGGATAAAGTTGCGGTCGCGATAAAATTTTGTCGTTACCGGTTTATTATTTAGCTGATCCAGCCAAACCGTGTCCTGAAAACCACTTCATACAATCAGTACATCATATATAAAAAAAATTATTACGCCAGTAACTATCCCAATAGATTCTTTGTATCACATTACCTACTCTGCTACATGAAAAACAAGTGACTAATGAACCTAGAACGATTGGTTTTCAGCCAGAAGTCTCTTCTAAGATATTTTTGAAAGAGATGTAGGTTGGTTGAGTTAGTAACGGAATACTAGAACCAGTTTTGAACTTTTGAAACTCAAATACCAACCTCGCTAAATACCTGCTGATGTCGATATGCTGGATTCAAAGTCGTCTTGACCAAATTCGTATGTAACTACTTACCTATCCACATACTCTCGAGAGTTCATTGAGATTTTTATCAAGTAGGCTGGCATTATTGAACTGAAATGAATGACTTCGATTGCATAGAATTTATCATATTGCTTGAAATGATTGAGTATGTTAGCATGTTTAGCATAGGTAGATGAGTACAGCTCGTTCAGGTAGGTTAGGTATGTGGATTGAAAATCCACCACTTATATAAAGTTAGCGAGACAACTTCGAAAAAGTTGATAACAGGTTATTCCATAATTTGTCGTCTTTTTAGCTAATTAGTTGTGGAAAACAAGAATTTCTCTCTTTTTTAAAAAAATTATGCGATGTTTCACTCACTTCATATGAAGTTAGCGAAACAATTTCCGTAATTTCTATTTTTACGCAGTTCTGAAGTATCCATAATTTGCCGCCTTTTTGTCTTTTTGTCGCTAATTACCTAGTTGCGGAGAAAAACAAAATTTTCGTTCTATTTTTAAAAAAATGTGCGATGTTTCGCTAACTTCATAATTTCATATGAAGTTAGCGAAACAACTTTCGTAATTTCTATTATTTCACAGTTCTGAAGTATCCATAATTTGCCGCCTTTTTGTCGCTAAATATTTGCGGAGAAAACAAAATTGTCGATTTTTTTTTAAATATGCGAATCTTTTCTCACTTTGAAGTATCCAATCTGCCTGCCGCTTTTTTGTCGCTAATCAGATGCTGGGAGAAAAATCTTGTTTATTTTATCAAAAAAATATACGATGCGACAACTTATTTTTAAATCTTTTCTTACTTTTTAGGTATCCACAAATTGCTGCATTTTTGTCTATAATTAGTTGTGGCAAGAAAATATTCGTCACTCATTTCTTTGAAAAAATATGCAATTTTTTGCTAGCGTAATTTTTTAGTACCTATTATAAATGGTTTTATTCGGCTTAGAGTTTTGTTTGTTTGTGTGGGAAAACTCTAGTAATTGAAATTTTATCCCCTTCCGGTTGAGGAATTGATCGGAAATTTGGTGCACTCCTTTAGTTCTGATGACAAAACAATTATGTATATTCACCAGCAATGTAAATCCAAGATGGCTTCCGCCACAAAGTGCGGACGACATATTGTTTCAACCCCCTCAATATGGGTATCAAATGCCAGTGCTGAAATGAACTAAAAGCTACACCAGCATTTATGGCACACTCAAAAAAACTATTACATAATTTTGTACACATTTATTACAAAGCGTCCCAAGCAAAAAAAATTGTAAAGTCCCCGTTTACCAGGAAATGGGCGTGGGCTAACTTTTGAGTAAAACTTCACGACACATTCTGTATTTTGAAAAAACACGCAATTAAGTATTCATGACAAAATAGCTGCTAACGTTTCTTACACATTTATTACAAATCATTGACGTGTTGAAAATTCCAAAATTTTCATCCCCAGGGCTGAATAACCCTTATAGTTAGAAAATTCCCTAGTAAATATAGATCCCAACGTGGTCGTTGTCAGAATTGTTCACAAGATTGTTTATAATCTTTTTACAAACTATTGAAGTGTTAAAAATGAAGGGCACCCAAGGGGTTGGACACCCCCAATCTTCTCAAAATTCCTATTACATAATCTATTGCGGTATTGCGCGTATCGCTAAAATTGTCCACAAAACTATTCAAAAATTATTAGAATCTATCGACGCCGACGTGTTGAAAATTTCAGAATGATGATATCCATGGGGTTGAACACCCCACACAGCGCATAAACTTATTTCACTGCATTGCAAAGTGAACGATTTCTGATTTTCGTATTATACCGTTAAAAAAATAACCTCTAAGGAGTTGACAGAAAATTCAGGATTTATTACAGTGTCTCCTACAAGCATCTCCTGCATTTTTTTTGAGCGAATGGATTTTATCAACCATAGAAATTGAAATTGTGAAGAGTGGGTTGTGTTAATTAATTTTTGTGTTGCGATATGATAGGAAATCCGACGTGAACTGTATTTCATCGAGTATTAGCATTCTTTACAGTATCCCACACGCTTCTACTGCTTGTCTTCAGTTGCTCATGGACAATATCAACCATGGAAATCAATATTTTGAAGAGTGGGCTGAGATAATAAAATTGTGTGTTGCGATATGATAGGAAATCCGACGTGAACTATATTTCATCGAGTATAGAATTCTTACAGTATCTCACACGGTTCTACTGCGCGTCTTCAGTTGCTCATGGACAATATCAACCATGGAAATCAATATTTTGAAGAGTGGGCCGAGTTTATAAATTTTTGTGTTGCGATATGATAGGAAATCCGACGTGAACTATATTTCATCGAGTATTAGAATTCTTTACAGTATCCCACACGGTTCTACTGTGTGTCATTAGTTGCTCATGGACAATATCAATGGATATCAATATTTCGAAGAGTGAGGTGTGTTAATACATTTTTGTGTTGCGATATGATAAGAAATCCTACGAACTGTATTTCATTAGTTGCTCATGGACAATATCAATGGATATCAATATTTCGAAGAGTGGGGTGTGTTAATACATTTTTGTGTTGCGATATGATAAGAAATCCTACGAACTGTATTTCATCGAGTATTAAAATTCTTAACGGTATCCCACACGGTTCTACTGTGTGTCATTAGTTGCTCATGGACAATATCAATGGATATCAATATTTTGAAGAGTGAGGCATGTTAAAAATCTTTGTGTTGCGATTTGATAGGAAATCCGACTTGAACTGTATTTCATCGAGTATTAGAATCCTTTACAGTATCCCGCAAGCTTCTAATCTCGTCTTTAGTTACTCATGAACAATATCAACCACGGATATCAATATTTGGAAGAGTAGGCTATGTTAATAAATTGTTGTGTTGCGATTATGATAGGAAATCCGACGTGAACTTTATTTCATCGAGTATTAGAATTCTTTACAGTATCCCACACGGTTCTACTGTGTGTCATTAGTTGCTCATGGACAATATCAATGGATATCAATATTTTGAAGAGTGAGGCATGTTAATAAATCTTTGTGTTGCGATTTGATAGGAAATCCGACTTGAACTGTATTTCATCGAGTATTAGAATCCTTTACAGTATCCCACAAGCTTCTAATCTCGTCTTTAGTTACTCATGAACAATATCAACCACGGATATCAATATTTGGAAGAGTAGGCTATGTTAATAAATTGTTGTGTTGCGATTATGATAGGAAATCCGACGTGAACTTTATTTCATCGAGTATTAGAATTCTTCACAGTATCCCACACGGTTCTACTGCGTGTCTTCAGTTGCTCATGTACAATATCAACCATGGAAATCAGTATTTTGAAGAGTGAGTTGTGTTAATAAATTTTTGTGTTGCGAGATATGATAGGAAATCCGACGTGAAATGTATTTAATCCAGTATAAGAATTTTTTACAGTATCCCACACGGTTCTAATGCTTGTCTTTAGTTGCTCATATACAATATCAACCTGGGAAATCAATATTTTGAAGAGTAGGCTGTGCTAATAAATTTTTGTGTTGCGATATGATAGGAAATCATCGAGTATTACAATTCTGTACAGTATCCCACACGCTACTACGTGTCTTTTGATGCGCATGAATAGACGTATAATAATGTTCTGACGTAACGACAACTAAATACTTTTTTGCAACAATTATCAGTTTTACAAAAAACACGTGGAGCTTATTAATGAGCGGTCATCCCCTTAGACAATATTATTTTAACGGTATAATATAAAAATCCGAAATAGTTTACTTTGCAGTGCATTGAATTAAGTTTATGCGCTGTGAGGGGTGGAGTGGAAATCATCATTCTGAAATTTTCAACACGTTGATAGATTCTAATGATATTCAAATAGTTTAGTGGAAAATTTTAGCGATAAGCGCAATGTGATAGATAATGTACCTAATAGGAATTTTGAGAAGTTTGGGGGCCCTTCATTAGGTAATTTTTACCTTTTAGATAGTTTGTACAAAAATTATAAACAATCTTTTGAACAATTCTGGCACCGACCACGTTGGGATCTATATTTATTAGGGAATTTTCTTTCTATAAGGGTTATTTAACCCCTAAGGGGATGAAAATTTTGGAATTTTCAACACATCAATGATTTGTAATAAATGTGTAAGAAATCTTAGCAGCCATTTGATCATCAGTAATTGCGTATTTTTTCAAAATACAGAATGTGTGGTGCAACTTTACTTAAAAGTTAGCCCACGCCCATTTCCTGGAAAACGGGCGTGGGACACAAATTTGTAACAAATGTGTTCATTGTAACAAATGTATTCAAAATTATGTAATAGTTTTTTTTGGAGTGTGCCATAAATGCTGGTGTAGCTTTAGTTCATAGTGTTGAACTAGTATAAATACAGTATTCCATAAAAAAGTTAAGTAAGTTAAAATTGTAGACTTGTCCATAAGAGCCGTTTTACACTTCAGAAATTACTCCGAAAATTCTAACGGAAATAATAGCGAAAATTTCTCTGATAATTTCAACAATGACTAATAAAAAATTCATGTTTTATACAACAAGAAAATTATGGCGAATTTTCTTTCATGCGCATGCGTATTATTTCGATTTTGCTGGTGGAATTTTAAATGTCACAGTTTCTCTATATTATTTTATGATGAAATAACTGTCATTAGATCATTATTTATAACTAAACTTCTAAACCTACGAATTGATAATGCCGAAAACCAAAGAAATGTGTGTTGCTACAATTATTTCCTTACATGTTTTATTGATATATGTAATATAAAAAAGGATTCAAGCAAGAAAGCGTTCGCTTTGGTGTAAAACTTGGCTGCAAAGGAGAAATGAAGGTAGAGGTATAATTTCTCTTCTCAATAACGAGTTAAAGAGTGAGGATCCTGAAGCATATAGAAATTTCCTCAGAATAAATGATTACCAGTTTGCCAAACTGTTGAATGAAATCAAGGATGGTATCACAAAGCAGGACACTTTCATGAGAGATTCTATAAGTACTAAACATAGGTGGGTGTTGAAACAAGAAGTGTTTGACAACCTATTTCTGATAATTCTGTTTTATTTCAAGACTGGACATTACTCTTCGTTTTCTGGCTAGAGGTGAAACTTATCGATCTCTTATGTACAGTATGACCAAGACATTTTGTTCTTTTATTTTATGAACCATATAAACAAAAAGCAATACCCAACACACTATAACTGCCAAACGTCAAACGTCAATCGCACAGATCATCGAAATAAGTTTATGCGATCTATGATCAAACCATTCCTGTGTCTTTGCGCAAATTCTCGCGCATATTACTCCCAAACTTTATAAAAATATAGAACATGCCCTATATTTTTCCTCGCAAAATATTCACGGTAAATTTCACTATAATTTTCGCAGTATTTACACTGTTTTACACATCCCAGTTTTATAAAAACAATTTTTGGAACCAATTTTCGTTAGAATTTTCGGAGTAATTTCTGAAGTGTAAAACGGCTCTAATTCGTGGTTTTTAGTAACTCATCAAAATTGTGGAAATACACATTTATAAAAAAATGCGATACTTAATAAATACAATGTTGAGAAACAAGTTTCGTAATGTTTGTCTTCCATTAAATTCAAAATATTCATTAATCTCCGATTTTACGTTGCAAAAGTGTTATTTTTGTGTCTAACAAAACAAAAGTGATATTATTCATGGGTTTCTGGATAAGAAAACAACTCTCTCAACTCACTATTCATCCTCGTATTCTATAGCATTTTCATCAAAATAACCTACAATATTATAAAAAAAAAATATTTATTTCTGACTCATTTTTACTAAGAATAAAAACAGAATGATGAAACCTCAAAAGTACTTACATTACATATTGGAGTGAAACCAGCAAGAGGCAGACATGCTACGCTTCGATAAAATTGTCCTCGGTGTCGCGGTAGCATATGGGTATTCATTTTATCAAGTTTATTTTCGTTCGTGTTGGTGAAATATTTTTATACAAACATGCTGCAAAAATGAAAACCTATTACCATGTACCCTTCATAGAACTAATGAAAATTAATCAATTTTGGCTTCACTTACATAATTACGCTAGCAAAACATCCCATACTTAAAAAAAATTGCGAATTTTTCTTTTCTCCGCAACTAATTAGCGACAAAGAGGCGGCAAATTATGGATACTTCAGAACCGTAAAAAAATAAAAATTACGGAAGTTGTTTTGCTAACTTCATATTAAGTTAGCGATACAAGATCGACAAATTTTTTTCTCCACCGCAAATAATTGTCGACAAAAAGGCGGCAAATTATAGAATAATCCGTTATCAACTTTTTCCAAGTTGTCTCGCTAACAAAGGCTCGTCACTCCAAGTGCATGAGGGTCTGAGTGCAAGTGCAATAGTCCGCTCGAAACAATGGGTAAGTTCATATCTACTCATACAGCTGGTTAACGGAAAAAACTATTTTAAACAACAATTTAAACAATACACTGTGTTATTGATCCATTCAATGTGGTCAATGAGCTTATATACCCTTAACCTTTAGTTATCAATCGATATTTTTATAATTATACATTCAGTCATAATAATGATAAAAAAGTCTGTTGTTTTAACGAAGCTTTGGTGAAAACCTTTCCTATCGAACATGATTTCAGATACATTTTTTTCTCCCGCGGATAGTTTGGTAGAATTCAAATCAAATGGAGGAAATGCCTTTTACTCTGGAGGGCTGTATATAATCTTTTTTCTACCTTTCAAGCCAATTTTTAAGAATTGTCTTTATATTTTTTGTTATTGAATAATTGTAGTTGGTATTGAATTTTTGAATCAATCCCAATAATTTGAAGCTGTCAAAATATAACATTTGAAATCAGTTATGATCATGACTGCATTTCTCCCAAAAGAGCCGATGAACAAAAAGTTATGAATATTTGCTCGTCAAACTGAGTGAAATTGCAAGAAACTTATTAATAAAAATTTGAAAGAAATTTTATATTATATTATATTCAAAAAGATATTTCAATTGATATGCTCGGCATATGTAGGAAAAGTAGTCCTGTGCTCCCTAAAATCCCTGACGAAAACCAGATTTTCCATGGAGATAGTAGAAATTATTAACAAAAAAATATTTACCTATTTGCTAAATCCGCCTAGGGAGGTGGGTACCAGAGCTGTGTCGAGCACTAACAAAAAGTACTCGCGAGGATTTATTATTCAAAAAGTTCTTATAAATTTCGAAAACTAAGCACTTTTGAATAATTTTGAAAATTGAATATAATGGAACACACCTATTTAACGTATGTATCTATCTCATTTTGATTTATAGTGTGGAATAATACCAATAAAAATATTCCAGCAAGACAAATATTGTTATAGAAATTGCCAGCTGTCCTTTTTCTGAATTGTTGACAATACTCTGAAAAATAGTTGTACAGACAACAGAAAGAGGAGAAATATTGATGGCTTCTCAATTGTGGTCATTGTGGAAATCTAAATTACGGATATCTAAATTGCGGACACCCTTCAAACCCCACTCGATTGCGGTCACCACTTGATCAGTGAACTCGTTGCGGGCATTTTCCATTAGATATCGATATTCTAATGACAATAATTAAAATTTATGTATTCTTTTTCCACGCACTCAAATGTCTAGGTAAGGTTTGTTCGTTCTGGTTCAATTATACTAAGTAATTACTTTTCGCCAAATGTATATATTCAATTTTCATGCACTCAAATGTCTACGTAAGGTTAGTTCGTACTGGTTCAAGTATACTAAATAATTACTCTTTCTTTTTTTAGATTCAAATAATTTAAACCCTGGACTGGATTTCCTAATAAAGAATTGAACCTAAAAGTTACAATTTTAAAATTACTTTTCTCTACGACAGTGCGTAAATTAAGCTTTTACGCACTGCTGACAGTGCGTAAAGTAATACTTTTTTCTTCAACTGTGCGTGAAGTAATGTTTCATCATACATTTATGTATTTTTGAAAAATACAGTATTTTGCGTCATATATAACTCGGAAGTCTTTATTTGATATTATGACGAAAATTCATATCATTAAACATTCAAATTAATGATATAATTGCTACAATTGGGCAATATAATAACTGCCGAAGAAAAAACTTTGTATGAAACACTTTCGTAAAGGGCTTTTTTTGTACTCGCGTGTTTGTTGAACTCGGCTGCGCCTCATTCAACAAACTTCAAGCTCATACAAAAAAGTCCTACTTTACAAACTTGTATCATAAATAGCTATATTTGTGTTCTCAATTTAGAGTTACCTGAACCATCAAGTACAAGGTGACCGCAATCGAGATATGTCCACAATCTGGGTGTCCGCAATTAAGATACAACCGAAATACTCATACCTAAACAATTTATATGGCTTCGAGCACCCATTTGAAAAAATAGTACTCGGTAAGCGTGGTCAGTCCAGGGTTGCGACGATTTGAATCAAATTTTTTTGTTAAAATTGTTTTTTCCGTTAACCAGCTGTCGTCCCCTTACGAACGGCAGCCCTCGTAAACTTGTGCGAGCCAAGGATTAACGAGGTCTTACCTTTTTACGTGCGATTCCTAGCACGATCCGAGGAGAATATCGAAAGGAGAGCCGTTGGTCACCCATCCAAACCCCGGCCTCGCCTAGCGTTGTTTGGCCTCAGATATCGGTGAACCGGCGCTCTCCGTTCGAGCTATCCCCGCGGATGAAATGATTTATATCATGACTGATTGTTTCAATTTTAATCGTGAATTAAATCATATTATAAATTGCTGTAGAAACAAGTCGCCAAAGCAGTTTCCCCAACGAAATTCATAAAAAGGAAGATATTTTATTTAAAACTAAGTTATTTAAATCCAGTCCTGATCCTGAACAATGGACTAGTTTTCATTTTTTTATTATGGATTAATTCTAAATATGTAAGTGAGATGAAACAAAAATGTGAAAGAATCATTGAAATATCTTTAGAAATGAAAAATTTATGGGACTTTGAAGTTGCGCTTGGAAGAATAATTTCATAGTAGTACGCAGCGCTCTAGTGTGTGACGTCACGCCATATGAACGAGGCGACTGGTATTTGCGGTTTCGCAGAGTGCTTACAAATTTATCGGTGTACAATCACTTGCGCCGTTCGTGTCGTGTATTGTTCATTACACGATGGCTGAAATTAAAAAAATTTACTACATATATTGTATTTTGCCTATGTGTAAAAGCACGACTATTAAAAACCCCAATAAATTGTTTTTTCATATACCAAATGACATGAATAAAAGGAAGAAGTGGTGGAAACTAATGAGGCGTGACTTAATTGGACCTAAAAGTACTACACATGTGTGCCTTGACGCGGCTAAGGATCTAATACGTAATTATTTGTGGTGTGGCGATCTCAGACATATGGCGTGACGTCACAGACCAGTCTGAGACCAAAGACGTTCCGCGCTAAAATACGTAAATTAAATTAATCTATATCTCAGTCATTTATTGGAGGATTTAAAAAAAACACTGATTTACTACTACTAGTATTTTAGTCCATTAATACTGATACTGGCAATATTAGTACTATCACTATTTTCAGTATCTAATATAACTGCTTGGATTGCTTCCGGACATACCTCCCAGTGTCTTTCCATCTGATTTATTCCATTTTTCAATAAAATATTGCCAAAAAAAGTCTTTTTTTCTACCATTACTTCGGGTCATCACAGCTATATTTTGAAAATACACTACACTACGATTTGAACAAAAAAGGACAGGATCATGAACGTATGGGCCGACTAAGTTGAGAAATGATCGGTCTCGCGTCATTATAGAACAGTGCTGATGCATTTTTGAGATAAAAAAATTATTAACAGCCTGAGACCTACTGGAGTGGAACAAAATATTGTTGGAATGACGGAAAAATTAAATTGGGGCCGAAAAATGGAGAAGGGTGGAACGGGGTGAACTTTTAGGGGTTGAAAGCGATATTTCACGGTTTTTTTAATTCAAACGAAAGTTGACCTCCTATCAAAAAAGTTAAATGGCAAAGTTGTTGATAATAAAAAGATCTGGAACTTTTGTATATAACATTTTTTCACATAACCTCAAATTTTTAGAAAAAATCTGAAAAACCAATTTTTCGTTATTAATTTTTTTCTTGCTTAAAACTAATTTTTTTTTCACGAAATTTGGTAGAAATATAACTTATCATGTTTCAAGTACAGTTTGGCAAACACCTGAGATTGTGAAAGGACCCCGCACTTTTTATAGGTAAAATGGTTCTCGGTGAAATTGTCTGAATCTTTAGTATAATGTAGTATTCGATGTACTGATTGAACGTGCAGAATCGCAATGTTATAGAGGATAGATTTTGAAATAAAGGGCGTTCAAGTTACAAATCAGTCATTTTTATTTAATTATTGTCTCGGGATTTGATAGTGCCAACTGCATTTTTTTCGCTCTCATCATCAACGTGCATTCATATTACTAAATATCATTAAGATGATGCAGATTATATCGTTATGTACAGAGTGAAAAATAAAAACATTTTAGTAATGTCTGAAATTTCGATTTAATAATGAAATATTGATAAAATTATTTTGGCTTGCAATATACTATTGTTATTCCATCATTAATCACAATTCATGCATTTCGTACAGGGTGATTTAAAAAATTGGTGAAATATATGGCCGGTTCTTTCGTACACATCCCGTATATTCAATTGAATTATCATCCTCCGAAGATAGGTGATACCGTATAAACATTATTTTGTTGGGATATACATGGTTATCATGAAAATATCCGATGATAAAAATGACAAAATATCAACGTTTCAGAAATCACCCTGTAATACACGATTTACTAGGTTAAATTCCTTTATTATTATTTAATATATTCATCATTCTCTTCTCAACACTGTCCCAAAAATTCAGTTTCCTACTATGACTAGTGTCATAGTTATTAATTGAGAAACTTATTAACATTTGCATGACGAGTTGAAGGAACTTGTTTACGCGTACATTCTATTAGTGGCCAAGATTTTTCACAAATGGTGAAACGTGAGAATATGGAGATCGAATTAAATGTAACATTATGTGCAGGGTGATCACCAATGACGGTCCAACCGATTCCATCTACCATTTAGGAACTTACTGACCTATATTAATGAAATATATAATAGGTGTCTATATGTTTCTATTAATTTAATAGCCAGCAAATATAAAAATCATGAAACCTCTATTCGAGTGGAACATGAATTAGAAAAAACCGTCCCAGATTCAAATAAAAGCGTTCTATCAATCATTTTCACTTTTCCCAGATGGTTCGTTTTTTATTCCGACAAAGCTCAAACCATCAAAATTCACTTAACTATCTGTACCTTACATCATTAAATTCATATATCTGATGTGATTGTTATCTCTAATCTTCAGTCTCTTCTACATTTATTTTGATCTCCACATTCTCACGTTTCACTATTTGTGAAAAATCTTGGCCACTAGTAGAATGTACGCGTGAACAAGTTGCTTCAATTCTTCATGCAAATGGTAATAAGTTTCTCAATCAATAACTATGGAACTAGTCATGGTAGGAAACTGAATTTTTCGGACAGTGTTGAGGAGAGAATGATAAATATACTAAATAATAATAAAGGAATTTCACGGAGTTAATCGTGAATTACGGGGTGATTTCTGAAACGTTGATATTTTGTCATTTTTATCATCGATTATTTTCATGATCATGCTATATATCCCAACGAAATCAAGTTTAACGGTATCAGCTATCTTTGAAGAATAATGATTCATGGATTACTCCATGGCAATCCCAAAAAACTGAAGCAAGAACTTTTCCAGCAGATTTTTGGACACGAAGCTTCTTGGGTCTTGGACAACTGGAGTGTCGTCATTCCATCGATTATTGCTTTGTTTCTGGTTCGTAGAAATGTACCCAAGTCTCATCCATAGTAACAATTCGGTTTTAAGAAGTCTACATCGTTTTCAAATTGAGCACAGATCGAACGCGATGCTACTACCCTTGCACGCTTTTGGTCAACATTCAAACATTTGGGGATCCATTTTGCAGCAATTTTTCTCATGTCCAAATTGACGTGAACTATATTTATGATGAACGCGTTCGTATGAAATATTCAGTGCTTCAAATATCCGTTTTAGCCCAATTCGACGGTCTGTTAAAATCATGTCATGAACTGCATCGATATTTTCGGGGACTGACACAGAAACTGTCCTTCCCGATCGGTCATCATCTTCAATGGAAAATTTACCTCTTTTGAAGCTTGCAGTCCAAGGGTATTGAGCATTTCTTCGTAAATCTGCTTACCTTTTAACCCTTTTAAATACAGGTACTCGATGATGGCTCGATACTCCAATTTTTCGATTTTCACAAGTTCGGTGGACATATTTTTTCTTTTAATTTATTGCGTAACTCTGGTTTACTTTTTTGACATCAAACTTTACTCTGACACTTCTATAAGTTATTGTTCGTTGCTATGGTAACGCAATATTTTGTTTATGCAGGGAACTGGTCTAGGCTAACTAGATATCAATACATCCTCGTAAAGACGAATGAATTTTGCTGTTCAGACAGGAAAGCCGCAGCACGCTTCACGCTGCCGAAAATTTTCATGTCAGCACAAGTTTTTTTGTGAAATTAAAATATGTGTAACTTAATAACAATAAATATACAAACGAAACATAAAATAATACAAAGTATGATATGAAAGAAGCGATTGAGTGTCTTCCTGCTCATAGAACAGAACATAGGCATCTCAGTTTTTGTATGTTGCCGGCGAGATTATTGGCAACTGTAAATCTAGACAACAAATGTTTTTTGGCGAATCGAGAAAGAAAATGAACATACGTGATTTTAAAGTTCGTTATTTCCATCCATATTTAAGGAAAAAACAGTTGAAAAAAATCACGATTTGATCGAAAATATCAGGTTTCTTATTTTTTTTCAAAAATATCGTGATATTTTGCAACTCTGCTTACAAAAGTGATAGTACTGATATTGCCAGTACCAGTACTGTAGTTCTTGTTCAGATTCAGGACTAGATTTAAATAACTTAGTTTTATAAATTATCTTCCTTTTTGTTAAATTTCCTGGTGAGTGAGTTTTTACATTGGTATTTGCAGCAATTTGTAATTTGATTTAAATCACGATTGAAATTGAAAAACTAAGTTGATAAATCATGATTTGAATCATTTGATTCAAATGATCGCAACCCTGCTCTAATTTAGCTAATTGATTACCACATTCGTTTTTTTTACTCTTAGGCTAATGTAATGTTCATGAAAAATTTGATCAAACCAAGTAAAATGACAATATTTGCGTATTTTAAATTTTTTATTGGAATTCAATTCAAAATTATTATAGATTTTACCATTTTCGATTTTTTCAAGATGTTTTCGAAGGAAAACAGGAAGGAAAAATGTTAGTGGATATCGAAATACAAATTTATTACGATTTCAAAAAACAAATTAGGTGTGTTGGCCTGCTGGAAGTAGTGCAAAGCTGTTTTTATGGCGTGCCACTTTTTTTGGGTCGTTTTAAAAACTCATTTTGGAGTTGAAACTGACGTCGGTCGTAGACATGTATTAAAACTAAATGCAAAGGTCTCGCAATAGGTATAATGAAACCATGGAAAGGAACAGTTCAAAGTTGTTAGTTGTCTTTGGGTGATATGGAATATTGGAGAAATTCGTGGCTAGAACTCGTGGCTGCTTTCACACTGATCCAAATATGATGATTTTTCAATAAGGTGATGAATTCTCGGATAGAGCCTAAAGTGGCAAGTGGATTTGTTCTGATGTGTTTCTTTATGGTTGATACTAGCGTTACTGAAAAGCTAGCTGAACCCAAGATTTAAATTAAGCGTATGCAAGGAAAATTTGCGGTTGAGTAAAAAAGTGAGACTGAAATTGTGGTGTGCATTTTCATAATCATTCGATTAGCTTTTGGTACAGCCCAGGTAGCAGAATCCACGATTTTTCCATCAATGGGACATACAATCTTATAATCGAATTTTCACCCAAAACAACTTCAAATAATTCCTTCTGTTTATAAATAAGTAGTATTTCAATATACGACATGAAAACGAATTTAAAAGAAACCTTTACGATTGAAAAGGAAATTTACACCCTTTTCAGACTTGTTGCCATTTGGCAAGAGGTTATTTATTGCCTGACAAGTTTTCGAAAATCTGTCAAATTACTCTCAATTTATTCTCTCTTGATATCACAACTTATTATTAAACTCGTTACAAAGTACACTGTTTTGTTTGAAAATACATGTGTTGATTAACAAAAAGTAGTGTGTATTACCTGAAATGTATTCCACTTTTTCGAAACAAATTATGTTAGGTACTTTTGAAAATCACACTTGACTCGAGTTGTTTGGTATCAATGGTATCAAAACATATTCAATTTCACGCCAGATTGATGATCGCGAAAATTATATATTTTTAAAACAATGTCGACATAAAACAAATGTCACGAGACGTTAATTAGTTTTTCTTAAACATGGAAAGAACATGGAAAGAACATGTATATATATATATATATATATATATATATATATATATATATATATATATATAAGTGAAAATAGAGTATATTTCGTTTTAATTCCGAGAGTTCTAACCTTTGACAGCTGTTTCGTGCTAACGCACTCATCAGAAAGGATTTATGGATCTCTCGAAATCAAAACGAATCCACTCAAGAATTAATACCGTGAGGCAAAACAGAATACAACAGGAAGTTATTCATGACATCTACAGTCACTAGTTGAAACTTAATTTGACACGAACCAAGGAATCCAAAAGTAGAGGTTTGTCCACAAATTGACAGGCAGCCAACAATTCGTTGTTCTAACCAACCCAAGGTTCAATCAAGTTTCTAATACGTTATGAGGAACGCAAGCAGAATCTAAGTGAAAATAGAGTATATTTCGTTTTAATTCCGAGAGTTCTAACCTTTGACAGCTGTTTCGTGCTAACGCACTCATCAGAAAGGATTTATGGATCTCTCGAAATCAAAACGAATCCACTCAAGAATTAATACCGTGAGGCAAAACAGAATACAACAGGAAGTTATTCATGACATCTACAGTCACTAGTTGAAACTTAATTTGACACGAACCAAGGAATCCAAAAGTAGAGGTTTGTCCACAAATTGAACCTTGGGTTGGTTAGAACAACGAATTGTTGGCTGCCTGTCAATTTGTGGACAAACCTCTACTTTTGGATTCCTTGGTTCGTGTCAAATTAAGTTTCAACTAGTGACTGTAGATGTCATGAATAACTTCCTGTTGTATTCTGTTTTGCCTCACGGTATTAATTCTTGAGTGGATTCGTTTTGATTTCGAGAGATCCATAAATCCTTTCTGATGAGTGCGTTAGCACGAAACAACTGTCAAAGGTTAGAACTCTCGGAATTAAAACGAAATATACTCTATTTTCACTTAGATTCTGCTTGCGTTCCTCATAACGTATTAGAAACTTGATTGAACCTTGGGTTGGTTAGAACAACGAATTGTTGGCTGCCTGTCAATTTGTGGACAAACCTCTACTTTTGGATTCCTTGGTTCGTGTCAAATTAAGTTTCAACTAGTGACTGTAGATGTCATGAATAACTTCCTGTTGTATTCTGTTTTGCCTCGCGGTATTAATTCTTGAGTGGATTCGTTTTGATTTCGAGAGATCCATAAATCCTTTCTGATGAGTGCGTTAGCACGAAACAGCTGTCAAAGGTTAGAACTCTCGGAATTAAAACGAAATATACTCTATTTTCACTTAGATTCTGCTTGCGTTCCTCATAACGTATTAGAAACTTGATTGAACCTTGGGTTGGTTAGAACAACGAATTGTTGGCTGCCTGTCAATTTGTGGACAAACCTCTACTTTTGGATTCCTTGGTTCGTGTCAAATTAAGTTTCAACTAGTGACTGTAGATGTCATGAATAACTTCCTATATATATATATATATATATATATATATATACATATATATATATATATACATATATATATATATATATATATATATATATATATATATATATATATATATATATATATATATATATATATATATGTATAGCCAACAATTCGTTGTTCTAACCAACCCAAGGTTCAATCAAGTTTCTAATACGTTATGAGGAACGCAAGCAGAATCTAAGTGAAAATAGAGTATATTTCGTTTTAATTCCGAGAGTTCTAACCTTTGACAGTTGTTTCGTGCTAACGCACTCATCAGAAAGGATTTATGGATCTCTCGAAATCAAAACGAATCCACTCAAGAATTAATACCGTGAGGCAAAACAGAATACAACAGGAAGTTATTCATGACATCTACAGTCACTAGTTGAAACTTAATTTGACACGAACCAAGGAATCCAAAAGTAGAGGTTTGTCCACAAATTGACAGGCAGCCAACAATTCGTTGTTCTAACCAACCCAAGGTATATATATATATATATATATATATATATATATATATATATATATATATATATACATATATATATATATATACAGGCCGTTTTTTTTAGCTGATCCCACTATTGCTATCTCGGAAACGGAGAGACCTACAAGGTCGGTTAAATGGGAAAAAAGTTTCCTATTTTGGGGAGCAATAATAAGCTTTTTTCAGATCTTAAATATCAATGATTATTTTTGAGATATTCAACAAAAACTAAATTAGTCGAATTTCGTTTTTTGGCTCTACCGCCTCCATTTCGAATGATATAAGAAAAAGTCAGGGGAACTTTCAATAGTGTTTCATATTTTTCATAATCTGATATGAACCAGTTTTCAATGCGATGTTTCGTTCATTACATCCCATCATCAACTTTATTTTTGTAAATACGGACCTCTAGTTTTTTTCATCGATTTTTGTAGCCACTTTCATAACAAATTCAGCTATGTATTACAATATATGTGTTTCTCGACGTTTCACTCCGAAAAAACATCATCAATATTTGGTCATACAATTCCCGTCAGTGTAGTCTCAAAAAAAAGTCAGAGGAACTTTCAATACTGTTTCATATTTGTTATAATCTTATATGAACCAATTTCCAATGCGACGTTTCGTTCATTAAATTCCATAGTCAACTTTATTGTTTTAAATATGGGCCTCAAGTTT
This sequence comes from Chrysolina oricalcia, assembly GCA_944452925.2. NCBI lineage: Eukaryota > Metazoa > Arthropoda > Insecta > Coleoptera > Chrysomelidae > Chrysolina > Chrysolina oricalcia. The sequence goes on along the minus strand of OX101815.2, from coordinate 35,038,697 downwards.
TTTTCATCAATTTTAGTAGCCACTGTTTTAACAAATTCAGCATTAATTACAATACATGTATTTTTCGACGTTTTTCTCATGATCAGTGTATAGTCAAACAATTCCCGGTCAGATGAACTACCTCAAAAAAGTAAGTACCAATATTTTTTGGGGCTAGAACTCAAAGATATACATAAACTCCAATATCAAAAGCAAATGTAATATACCAAGTAACAAACAGAAGAAAATGTCAAAATACTCCTAACCGTCAACGTCGTTCACGATATCTTATTTAAATGTTCGAATTGCCGTCCATCGTTTCTTAAACACATATTCGCTCTTTCTATAGTATGTTTATGGCAATTTATAAGCATTTGTGGAGTTATAGCCATGCAAGCCCACCTTATCGTTTCTTTCAATTGGTCAATATTGCCAAAAGTTGATCCGAATACCTTGTCTTTAATGAAACCCCACAATGAAAAGTCCAAAAGGGTCAGGTGAACGTGGTGGCCATTTGATAGGACCATTGTTTCCTATCCATCGTCCTTGCATAGTCGTATTGAGGAAATCTCTGCAAATATTTCTGCGATGTGGCGGAGCTCCATCATGTTGGAAAAACTAATATTTTCGCAGAATATTCAAAGGCAAATCTTCCAACAACTCAACTAGAGTCAACGTCAACGATGTCTCAAAAAAGTAGGGACCGATAATCTTGGTGTCTAGAACACCAAGCCAAACATTAACTCCAAATCTCTCTTGGAAATATGTAGCTCTATGTAGAAGGAATTTTCTTGTCGCCAGTGATAATGTATATTTCTGTTAAACCATCCGTTATTTGTGAATCTACTCTCATCACACCATAAAATTTTATTACAGATTTCATTATCCCGACGATGTTGTCTGAGTAGCCATCTACAAAATATTTTTCTCCTATCATAGTCCGATAAATGCAAATGGTGGATTTTTCTGACTTTGGATGGTCTGAATTTATTTCTTCTTAAAATTTTTCGAATTGACGTAGTCGATATAGCATTATTATGTGCAATCTCTCTCAATGATACTTCTTTGTTCTCAATTTTTCGGTATTCCACAAATCCTGAATCAAATAAATATCACTTGATTACTATCGAGAATGTCTTCTGAACTTACCCAAAACGCCAATTTCAGTATCGCCACCTCTGTTAGTTACTCTTACTCGAGGGTTTTTCAAATGAACCATGATTCCGTAAACTCCTCTCAATGCGTTGAAAATATCTTTCGGATGGCTGATGCCTCTCAGGGTACAATTCCCCATACATAGCTAGAGATCTAGTAGCATTTCTCAAACATTTCGCGTATACGAAAAGCATATCAATTTTCTCGGCATTAGAAATATTCATTGTTTCCACGTCACAAATTCACACTAATCAAATGATTATTTATGTACTAGATTTGACACTTTATTATTCTGTTAATTCATGGCTCACTTTGAAAAAGTCAATTCGTTTCAGTGCTCTCCGAATTTTTTCTCCAAGATTTCTTGTTTGCCAGAAAACATCAGAAACAAACATTTATGTTCCATAAAAATTGACTTTTGAACAGTTCTTCCATATTCATACAAACACCCTGGAATGCATGGGCGTTCACGTCTACTTGCAAATTTTCAAAAGATGTGTGGAGATGATGTATTTTTGAGTTCTAATATTTTGGTTTCTACCTTTTTCAGACTACACTAACAAAAATTGTTTGACCAAATATTGATTATGTTTTCTCGGAGAAAAACGTCGAAAAATACATGTATTGTAATTAATAGTTGAATTTGTTACAACAGTGGCTACTAAAATTGATGAAAAAAACTTGAGGCCCATATTTAAAACAATAAAGTTGACTATGGAATTTAATGAACGAAACGTCGCATTGGAAATAGGTTCATATAAGATTATAACAAATATGAAACAGTATTGAAAGTTCCTCTGACTTTTTTTTGAGACTACACCGACGGGAATTTTATGACCAAATATTGATGTTTTTTCGGAGTAAAACGTCGAGAAACACATGTATTGTAATACATAGCTGAATTTGTTATGAAAGTGACTACAAAAATCGATGAAAAAACTAGAGGTCCGTATTTACAAAAATAAAGTTGATGATGGAATCTAATGAACGAAACGTCGCATTGAAAATTGGTTAATATCAGATTATAACAAATATGAAACATTATTGAAAGTTCCTCTGACTTTTTTTTGAGATTACACTGACGGGAATTGTATGACCAAATATTGATGATGTTTTTTCGGAGTGAAACGTCGAGAAACACATATATTGTAATACATAGCTGAATTTGTTATGAAAGTGGCTACAAAAATCGATAAAAAAAACTGGAGGTCCGTATTTACAAAAATAAAGTTGATGATGGGATGTAATGAACGAAACATCGCATTGAAAACTGGTTCATATCAGATTATGAAAAATATGAAACACTATTGAAAGTTCCCCTGACTTTTTCTTATATCATTCGAAATGGAGGCGGTAGAGCCAAAAAACAAAATTCGACTAATTTAGTTTTTGGCGAATATCTCAAAAACAACCATTGATATTTAAGATCTGAAAAAAGCTTATTATTGCTCCCCAAAATAGGAAACTTTTTTCCCATTTAACCGACCTTGTAGGTCTCTCCGTTTCCGAGATAGCAATAGTGGGATAAGCTAAAAATATATATATATATATATATATATATATATATACATGTTCTTTCCATGTTTAAGAAAAACTAATTAACGTCTCGTGACATTTGTTTTATGTCGACATTGTTTTAAAAATATATAATTTTCGCGATCATCAATCTGGCGTGAAATTGAATATGTTTTGATACCATTGATACCAAACAACTCGAGTCAAGTGTGATTTTCAAAAGTACCTAACATAATTTGTTTCGAAAAAGTGGAATACATTTCAGGTAATACACACTACTTTTTGTTAATCAACACATGTATTTTCAAACAAAACAGTGTACTTTGTAACGAGTTTAATAATAAGTTGTGATATCAAGAGAGAGAATAAATTGAGAGTAATTCGTGGATTCTGCTACCTGGGCTGTACCAAAAGCTAATCGAATGATTATGAAAATGCACACCACAATTTCAGTCTCACTTTTTTACTCATCCGCAAAGGACCCCGCACACCTTATATGGGAAAATGGCTCTCCGTCAAATTTCTTGAATTTTTGATATGTTGTAGAATTGATCATTCCGATGAAATGTTTCAACGGGCGCAACACGATCCTATGACTAGTTTTCGAGATACAGGGTGTTGAATATGAGAAACATTCACTTTTCATCACTCTGTATCTGCCAAGTTACGATTTAGTTCGGATTTATCTTTTGTGGGATCATCATCACATCCGTGTATGATGAATTCATGAGAAATTCATTTCCAAATCTTTTCGTAGTACAGGGCGATTTCACTTGAAAACAATGCTATTTTGAGACTTTCAAAATTTAGTTGTTTTATAAAGAGAAAATGCGAGAAAAGGTAGAATTATCACATAATATTATAAATTCATTTCATCTAGCATCACAGTTGATACAATTCATACAAGGTGATTCACAAATATGGAAACAAAACGAATTTTGGTTTTTAGGACACCTTGTAGTAATAAACCAACCTAAAATGACAAAATTCACTTGAAGAATGTTAAATGATATGTTTCATCGTATACAGAGTCGAATGATATCAATTTGAAAAATTAGTTATACTTTAATAAATAAAAACCTTGATTTTTTAAATCACCCTATATCTCATAAGGGAGTCCGAAAAGATAGCGATATTTTTTCACGGGAGAACTCGAAATACTTTCATTCATATCGTACAAAATTTTCAGCGGAATCCCATGACGGGTTTTTCATATACAAGGCGAACAATTTCTGAAAAAGTCCATATATTTCACTATTTTACGCTAATAAATGACCACTCTACCTATCCATTGAAGTCTCCTGATGTGATTGAGAAGATACTTATTTGACATATATTCAAAACGTAAAAGTAAGGAATTCAGTGAAGTGAAATCAACATTATTTCAACTCATAACAACTTGTACGGCCTTGCCAGATGGCACACATAATATGTATCCCATGGCTATTGGGAATTCAAGATAAGGGATACTCCCTCTGGTGTCGGGTTTTGAATCTATACTTACGTGAAAATGAGGTTGAAACTATGATTTTGACATTTTGAGCATTTCTACAACAATAGCACAAAGGACAACGAGGTTATGTTCTTTCGACATAAATACGCGAAAGAGGTTCCATTTTTTGCCACTTTGGCGCTGGCACCTAATTTTGAATTCCCAATAATAAAGACAGGCATACATTATGCGATTTCCGTGCAATGCAAGTCCAAACTACATTAACGCGCTTGCGCGCGTGTAATTTCCATGCAAGTTTTGAAAATAGCATCTGCTCTATTTTTCATGCAAGTTTTATGCAATTCTAGTAATTTTTCTAGTGGTAACAGCGTCACCAACGTGAAACTTCAAAAACAGTATTATTATCTTCTAGCTATTTTCATTGTGTTGTGACTGATATGTTGAGCAGAGTGTATCTCTATTGATTACGTGTAACCAGGCATCTTAATTACGTGATTTTGGTCATCATCTGGAAAAAGGGACGAAACAAGACATGTTCATTAATTTCAGTGATGTCAAAATGTCAAAACAAATCAGAATTGCACTGAAACAGCATAATGTAATGTGCGCGGCAAGAGATATGCAATAGCTATGCAAGAATTTCTTGCATAGCACCAAACTTGCATTGCATGGAAATTGCATAATGTATGCCTGTCTTAAAGATGCCCGTCATGGATAATGCAGGAGGTTCAAGATGTCTGCTAAATAGTTTGAATGTAACGATATAAGGAACATTTCAAGTGGATAAATCTCAGGCACATGTCATTATGGAGGTATGTCGTAGGATACTAGTGTTATCAGTTGATACCTTAGTAATAAGTAATCTGAAACAGCTGTTTAATTTAATGAGTTCTATAAACAGTGAATATATATATATATATATATATATATATATATATATATATATATATATACAGGGTGTTAATTAAGTACGTTGACAAACTTCGGGAGGTGATTCTTTGAAGGTTTTCAGGACGAAAAGTTCATATAAACATATGTCCCAAACGGCTTGGTTTTCGAGATACAGGGCGATAAAAATACATTTTTTTCAAGATTTTTTAGAGTTAACTTCGACATTTTCGACAATAATCAGTTCAAATTAGGCAAGTACAATCCATTCAATAGGGCGCACGATACAAAATAATGCATTTCTTAAATAATTCACAGGGTCCTCCTTTTTTCAGAGACAAGCTTTGTTCAACCCTTCAGAATTTTTTTTCCGCCGCCACTGATATATTATGAGAAAGGAATAATCAATGTTGTTTCATTTAACATCTTTTTGATATCTTGCATTTTTTCATTTACTTGTACGGTTCAGGGGCTATAATGAAAATATTAATTTAAACATTTTCCAGTGTGGCATAACATTAGAAAATTTGAAAATTAAACATTTTCAATTATTGTAAATTGATGGAAATATTTTTTCAGAATTAGAAAAATCTACGATGAATAAAAATTATACAATAAAAAATATAAAGACAAGCTTTTATACAAATGCACTGAAAATGAAAAAATAATTTGTTTCATTTTTTGTAGGTTATTCTGTGAGTATCAAAATCTGTCTGTACAAGATTACCTAGATCAAACAATGAAATGAATTATTTTTTCCTTTTCAGTGTATTGCATGAAAGCTTTAAAATGTTTTTTTTTATAATTTTCATTTTTAACATTTTAGTTTATTTTTTATGTGAAACTGAAAATCTCCAACCCAAAAACCATCACATACAAATTTTGAACAGAATCGGATCATAATCACAAAACTCGTCCGCCATATTGGAGCCGCCATTTTGTTTTTTAACAAACATTTTTTTAATGCATTGTCACCGGAATTACGGAAACCTGCCAAATTTCAAATTAATCGGTGTATTAGAAGTGGGTCAAATTCAACTTTTATTAAATTGTTTGTTAGTTAGTTACAAGTGAAGCTGAATAAAAGCTTGTTATTGTAAAGATGTGATTTCTTTTTGTGATATCTAACAGAAAACTACTATCTCCCCGTTACTGCGGTACGCTGGATATTAAACTAGATCTGACAGATATTTGGAAAACCTTAACTTTCAACCTGAAGATTCTGATGGTAAAAATGTGCATTTTCATTGAGATATTTGATTAAAAATGTTTTTACCCATCAGTCTTGATAGAGAACTCATACAAATTTTTTGTTATTTAAAAAAAATATATTTTTTAGTTTTCAATTGAACGTTTCCTTTTCAACATAAAAAACTTCCGAAAGGTAATCCTGTAATGGAAGATAGTTAATAGTAATAGTCGCAGATCATTACACATTTGATTTTCATTTATGAATCTCTGGTCATAACTCCGAAAAACTAAATCAAACAAATTTTTGTTTCCGTACGGAGTACATTATTTTATCAGAAATTTCGGCTTGTTTTTTCTTCTGCAGTAACGCAGAAATTTTGTAATCAATTTGAATTCATAAAAATAGCAAAGTGGGCTTTGATATTAATTCATTTATTTAAATATCAACAACTTGACAGTTATCGAAAGTTGAGAAACTGTCTCATTGTTAATTCTTCATTAGTGCAAGCTATAAAGCAGATTCATTCAATATTCCTTTGGATAAAATGGTTGAATATACAAATTCAGAAATGGCAGACATGCACTTAATGTATGGAATGGCTGATGGTAACGCTCGTGCCGCCAGACGAATGTATCTAGAAAGATTTCCACAACGTCATATTCCCAGCACACAAATGTTCATCAATATTCACTCCCGTCTTCGTGAAACGGGTACTTTCAAGAGGTCTGCTGTTCTCATAGGAAGACCCAGGAGAGTTAGAACAGTTCAGATAGAAAAAGCTGTACTTAACGAAATTGAGCAGCATCCAGACACCAGTACAAGACAAATTGCGGCACAGTTTAACGTAACCCATGTATTGGTATGGCAAATTTCAAAAGAGCAACAACTTTATCCCTATCACATACAGCGTGTTCAAGCTCTTCTGCCAAGGGATTTTCCAAAGAGATTAACTTTTTGCACTTGGATTCGAAATAAATTGTTGGAAAATCCATGGTTTTTATCTCAAGTGTTATTCACCGATGAGGCATGCTTTTCCCGTGAAGCCAATATTAATTTTCACAACAATCATATGTGGGCTGATGAAAACCCACACGCCGTGATTGAAAACCATTTTCAAGAGACGTTTTCTGTGAATGTTTGGGTTGGAATTGTAGGGAATTTCCTTATCGGGCCACATTTTCTGCCTCATAGACTCAATGGTGACCATTATCGACATTTTCTTGAATTCATCTTACCTGGACTCCTAGAAGAGATCCCACTGAGGGAAAGAATTGGAATTTGGTTTATGCATGATGGTGCTCCAGTACACTTCAGATTGGTTGCACGCCAATATTTAGAAGAGAATTATTCTGATCGCTGGATTGGGCGTGGTGGGCCACAACTTTGGCCACCAAGGTCACCCGATATGAATCCACTTGATTTTTTCCTCTGGGGGCACCTTAAATCATTAGTGTACCGAACTCCAGTTCAAAGTGAAGAAGACCTGAGGAATCGCATACAGGAGTTATAAGAAACACTCCTGGTATTTTTGAGCGTGTCCGCCAGTCTATGGTTAGGCGCATAAACGCATGCATTGAAGTTGGCGGTGGCCATTTCCAGCAGCTGCTCTGACATATCAATTTCAATAATGGTCCTTTTCTGAACTCAATTTTATTCCTAGGGAATTTATGTTACTTTGCTCTAGTATTTGATAATAAAGTTATTCACTATTGAAAATGTCCAAAATTATTTTGCCATAATTAACTTTGTGCAATACATATTCAACCTGAGTTATGGTAAAAAATGTATGGGAGCTCCATAACATTACATTTTCTCTACACGAGCAGAAAATAGCTATTTGTGTAATGAGAACAAAATGACGTATTGCGTCACGCGCTAATCTTTGGAGAGTGGCAATGACACTATTTTATATCATGCGCACTATAGAATGGATTGTACTTGTCCAATTTGAACTAATTTGGATCGATTATTGTCGAAAATTTCGAAGTAAACTCCAAAAACTCCTAAAAAATGTATTTTGATCACCCTGTACTTCGAAAACCAAGCCGCTTGGGACATGTTTATATGAACTTTTCATCTTGAAACCTTTCAAAGAATCACCCTTCAAGTTTGTTAGACTATTTGCTTCTCAAATTTCTTTATGTTATGCGTTACTGGAAAATGTTTGCGTTAATATTTTCATTGTAACTCCTGAACCGTACAAGTAAATGAAAAACATCAAGAGAGCAAAAAGATGTTAAATGGAACAACATTCATTATTCCTTTCTCATAATATGTCAGTGGCGGCGGAAAAAAAATTCTGAAGGGTTGAACAAAGCTTGACTCTGAAAAAAGGAGGACCCCGTGAATTATTTGAGAAATGCATTATTTTGTATCGTGCGTACTATTGAATGGATTGTACTTGCCTAATTTGAACTGATTATTGTAGAAAATGTCGAAGTTAACTCTAAAAAATCTTGAAAAAAATGTATTTTTATCACCCTGTATCTCGAAAACCAAGCCGTTTGGGACATATGTTTATATGAACATTTCGTCCTGAAAACCTTCAAAGAATCACCTCCCGAAGTTTGTCAACGTACTTAATTAACACCCTGTATATATATATATATATATATATATATATATATATATATATATATATATATATATATATATATATATATATATATATATATATATATATATATATATATATATATATATATAACAGGAAGTAACTTGTGACATCTACAGTCACTAGTTGAAACTTAATTTGGTACTAACCATGGAATCGAGAGCAACCATAAAGCTGTCCTGATGAGTGGGAAACCACGAAACAGCTGTCGACAGATGATGGTGGCTCTCGGAATCAAAACATAAATCACTCTATTTACTTCTATATATATATATATATAATCTATACATAAATTGATAGAAGTTCAACGGGATGTGATATATCTTTCGGATATTGGGTTGGCACGAGCATGTGCATGACAATACAACAAGGAAAATACATGATGGATAACTCAATTTTTCCCTAATCAAAAAACATTATCAAATACGAATTAGAAGGAGATTCTTACCAATAACCAATAAAATTAAACTATTTCTGGACCGATATCCATGTCCTCTGGAAGCATTCTATTTGCAGCATCTCCTATGGAATCTAAAAGACGATTGGATGGAAAATGTATGTTTTCTTGATATCTAGCGTACCCCAAAAACCATATCACGCTAGCAACATGCGCACAAGTTCCTAAAGTCCTAGCACCGGACTTACAAGTACAATAATACCCCGTAATGGGGAGAGCAGGATCTTCTAGATTTTCGTCACCTCTTTCAGTGAAAACAACCCAAAGCATGTGTTTAGCAGCATTCCTGAACCGAGAAAATATTCTGAATCTTAGGAAATTGGGTTCCCCATGTAACTCATCGACTTCTAAAATGTTGTCTACTTCACCATCTCTACGAGTTGTATCTTGGATATATGACGCAGCCAAGTGTAAATGATATGTTCCAGTAAGTAATTTTAAATATTCAATATCAAGGCGAGGAAACGATTGTATATGATATTGATTTAAACGAATCCATCGACCATTCCTAGTTCGGAGGTTTTCAGCTTCAACTCGTGCCTGAACAATGTTGACATCATCGGAATCAACCAACATTTGTGTGGCCGTATCCAACGTTCCAGGCATATTTATCAATGGATGGAATTTATTTATAAGAGCGCCAGCAATCAGGTAATAGTCATGTAGCTTCGCAGCATGTATTGCTGTTATGGGTTTCTAGCTTCAACAATCCATCTAGTAGTGGTTATTAAACGTGCCTGATTGGCTTCATTTGTCGTTAATTGCCTTTGATTCGGCGGTAGAAATGGTGGCATATAGTAATGCAAGCCAAGTTCTTGTAGACTATTGATTGAATCTCTGTAGCCTCTATCGACTATCACAATATCTCCTTCTTGAAACCATGTTTTCATTCCATTCAAATCAACTTGTAATTCGTGATTTAGAACACTTGCATCATTATTCCTAGCATCTGCGAAGTACGGCCCGTTGATTGCTAAGATATATCCATCGGGGGCAACTATGATCTCTGGTTTGACCAAGTGTTCATTCTTGTGGAAACAGCATGATTGCCTCAATACCCGGAAGTTACTGCTCTTTTCTATTTTATTGTAGGTACAATCTATATAAACTATTGCTTTGGGAATATCTGGTGTGGGATTGTACAGTTGATTCGTATAAGGGGATACATGACTGTTAATATAATTTTCTCTTGTTATTGAATTAAATCCAATATTGTTCGGTACGAACCTTTGTAAAAGAGATAATCTCACATTAGAAATAATGAAGCTTGCTGTTTGTCGAGAAGGATAACTGAACAATATTTTCAAAAACTCATCTGAAACTCCATGTTTCATTTTGATCAAAAATGTCAGCAAATGTTTTCTTTCGACATTTCTTCTCTTGCCACCTTGTTCAACAATATCACAAAATTCTAGTAATTGTCGAAAATGATTTTTTGAGATTGATGTCAGATACTTAAATTCGTCTTCAGTGAAACAATTGATATCTTCCCAGTTACGGAGTGGCCTGTTTCTATTAGCAAATGTCCTCATTCTTTGAAGAAAATGTTGAAGATTGGAAATTATGTATGGTTTATTCACAAAATTCAAACCTCCATGCAAGTAATTTGGAAGGAAACCTTGATGATCAAGATGGTGACCACAAATTCTCAAGAAATCTGGGACATAGATATCAGAAGCAACAAAAATATCCACTCTACATTCTAAAGAAAGTCTTTGAATATTTTGACGAGCATTACAAATAATGCACGCACGACTTGATACGCGGGACAACACATTGAGACGAAGGCAATTCGGGTTATTTTCCATAGCAATAATGTCATTCATTATTGTGTTATTACAATTGAAACATATTTTTGTATCATCCTGAATATCAATAGGTGGATTTCTCGCAGTTTGTCTTCGATATGTTGCAATTTGCAAAACATCAATATTATCTCCTCTATTCAAACGCATTGAGAGTCTAGGAATAACATTTCGGTCACAAACATAACAACTCACTCTATTTGCGAAGGCCATATTGTTCAGCAAAGTTCAACAAACACTGAAAATCACATAAACTTGAACAGTAAAAAAGAAACTTCAATTAGTCCAATAACCCAAAAAGAGTTCTCGGGCTTTATGACAACAAGAAAACGACTATTGACATAAGAATTTTGTTGATTTTATCCTCTTTGAATTGTTCTCCATGCCTACTACGAAATAAGAGGAATATATTAATAAGTAGGTATTCGAAGATGATTCAGATGATGTTTCAAATTCAAGAAAAAGAAAGAGAAACGTTCTCTGAAAGGGGGTATATACTATATACAAACATATATACGATTCGAAGATACAAGAACATAATTGAAACATAAAACGTTAATTTGGTGTAAAAATATGCCGAGAATTTGATTTAATATATATCTATATAAGCCGATAGAAATAATTACATACAAATTATGATTTTTTTCTGATTTAACCTATGTGGTATTTTCGTTATGTGACATTCATGAGATATTCATGTCCAAATCTTTTTGTAGTACAGGGCGATTTCCTTTGATAATAATGCTATTTTGAGACTTTCACTATTTTATTGTTTTATAGAGTGAAAATTCGAAAAAACGAACTTCTGCGGATGTAATAAGTATAATATAACTTCTGAGAAACACTAAGCATGAAAAAATAACTTTTCCATTGAATCGCCTACTAGACGATGCATGTTCTAAAAAAGCTGGACCCCAGCTTTAAAATACAAACACGAACCTACGAAACCTTTATACAAAACAAGTGCCCTATTCTAATAATATTGAAATAATTACAAAAAATATATTTTTCTGGATCCTATTATGTGGTACACACACCGCGACGGGATCTGGTCCTGTTGACACCATAAGTTTCTTCAGCTCTGGCATTTCTACAGTATTCCGTATCCGGTAACACAGCTCGAAATTGAACGGGACTGCATCGTTTGGCACCCTGGGTACTGGCTGTCGACAAACATTCATCGGTGGGACTGGCAGCTACGGTAGGCGTTACCAGCGCTACTACATTCTGGGACTGCAAGTATTCGGAATCACAGCATCTGGAACATCCTTCGGGGCAGTTTCAGGAATATCAACGGCAAATGTCTGGTGTCTCTTCTGGGCACCACTGGTTCAGGAAGCTGAGTCGGCTTGGAAGTTTTCGACCTGGATAATCTTCTGGAATCCTTGACAAACTCACGTTTCTCCATTCTCCATTTATGACTTTAGGAGGAAGCATCTGGATTACTCAGTTCGTCCAGTGCTTCACTCCTTGTTACAGCCTTTCCATCTTGATTTGCTGTCGACCTTTGAAACCTTTCATTCCCGATACTTCCTGGAATTCTCACCGGACTCACGTTCAGAATCCTCATTCCACTTCTGGGGAAGGAAACATCTGGATTACTCAGTTCGTCCAGTGTTCCAACCCTTTCTGTACCATATTGGATATCGCAGCTTCTCACTTTCTGTTATTGTCAGCCATGTTGGGTGTCCAAATTCTATAAGTACTCGAAATGCCAGACTGGGTACTCGGTTGTCCTGATCTCTTCTCTCAAATCGTCAATCACATTATATGACAAATTTCAAATTAGCAATTTAGACCTCTTGATCACTTTTATGACACACATAATTTTCATCTATTAAATGTTCTGTTTTGCAGTTCAAGTACATACTTTGAATTTCGTATTCACACTCTTTACAATTCCTCATGACTCATTCATACAGAAAACTTTCTCCGTGCAACTATTTCTCATATATTTCTCAACTATTTCTCATATATCGACATCTCACATTATCGCAATTCATCCATTTTCTCGGCAACACATCGAGAAAAAACAACATCATTCACCAATGATTCTCTTGGAACCCCATCAAGAGCATGTATATCACTATATACCATTTACCAAAAAATCTCAAAACTTTGGCAACACTTCAAGAGTAAGATACTGCAGAGAAACGCTCAATCCCACTTTGAGGATTTTCTCCCACGTCACTCCTGCAAACTCCTTCACAACAGCCTCTTCCGGCCGTCATTCAATTCTTCTATAACTCCGTTATAGACATAGGTAACCTATTACCCTATAAATATTCTCATATCACGATATTCCATTAAAAAGTCGATCATACACCAATTGCACCAAATATTTCGAAGACGTCATGAGCATAATTCCAAGAGCATGCAAAGCAGAACATATTTTTCAAAAACAAAGATCAAAAACTTCAAAATATATCATTTACAAGTGAAGCAATTCAAAATTTAATTTAAAAATGAGACATCATTTTTGTCACAAATAAAATTCTTCGCCTTAAGGGTGTTTCAAAAATACCTTCAACTCTTTCATATAACTACTTTCACTCAAAACCATAATGCACAACAATTGAGGCAAACTCCTCATCCTCAAAACTTTCAAGGAAGATTAAAAAAAAATCCAGGCAAATATGCAGCTTCCATATTTCATTCAACTCAACATTTCTCAACATGCCCCTTTCATTCGGGCATTCATCTACATTTTTCTCCACAGTTTTCTCAATACAACTCGCATTTTTACACAGTGACATATTTCTCATGAAGGTATTTTCGACATCAATATTCTCACATTTATTCATACTTTCAACATTACTTTCTCATATTCATTCAAACAATCATCTCGCCTATCATTTTTGCATTCTTTCATTCACATTATTCAGTTTTTATTATACTTGCAATATTTTTCATATTCATCGTGTACCTCTTGGTCCTTGTTGCTATCGACGGTTCCTACTAAATAAAAAAAATCATTATCTATTAAAAACAACAAAATAATTATTTCCCTTTGTACCGAAGATGAACAATGTTCATTTATATCCTTCTCCTGGATATATGTTCAAGGTTTGGTACAAAATTACTCTGTATGAAAATTCCATTATAGTAAAAGTTAATAAGAATATTGAAAACTTTCCATTAAATTTAACTGAACATCTCATATTGAAGTTTTTCAAATTGCATACCTTTTCCTTAATTCGGTATACAATTCCTGTGGCAGGAAAAATTCATAAAAGTAGCAAAATTTTGCTCCTTTCTATAACAGTCGAGAACAAATTACTAAAGTTGGCCTAACTCAGATTCGTTTTGAATATTTCCACCAAATATTCACGAAAATAGCTAGTGAACTTCTATAATGTTAGTAATACACTATAGAAAAAAAAAATTTGCTCTATATGACAAAAAAATATTATTTTAGATTCACCCAGTTCTATGTTCACATTTATATTTTCCTGGCTAAGAGGAAGATACCGTGAAACATTTTGTACACCCATCTGAAAAGCTGAATTATTACGAACTAACCCCCAGGACGAGCAAAGCCCATCCATTATAGTCCTTAGGCTATGGTTGGGGTGAAACGGGGCAGAATGGGGTTAATTATGGAGAATTAACCCCCCGGGACTAGCAAGGCGCCTCCACCATAGTCCTGGACTATGGGTGGAGTAATTATGGGGGTGGAAGGGGTTAATTATGAAGAATCAACCCCCCGGGACGAGCACTGCGCCTCCACCATATGTCGCGACTAGGGCTACTATAGTAGCATCCTGAGCCGTATAAGGGGTTGCTTCCCTTACACAAAATGCGACTTAGGGGGTAGCTACAGGTGGTAGCTATATTAAATCAAGGGGTAGTAACAGAACATAAATATTTATTAAATAACAACTGGGATACGGGGGGAAAGTATAAACACATTGCAAAATAAGGGGCATTCAATAATATAATAGGGAACAAATAACTCTTACCTAAAACCTATCACTCAACTAATACTTACAGCTAAGGCCAAAAGGGCCTAGCCTATAAGGCTAACAGAGCGCTAGGGCTCTCTCATCTACAGGAGTCTATTACTAACTATCTCCCCTGATGCAAATCACCTTATATTTATATATAGATAGAAATGTTTTATTTTTATTTGGTGTGCACTGTCACGGTCATATAATTTGCTAGTCATCAAACCCGCAATTGTTAATGACCTGCGATCATGACCTAATCAATTAATAACAAGAATCAATAGATCAGTGCACCAAAACGATTCAAATGGCATTGCTCGATATCACGACAATATTTTGTCGGGCAGGATTTAACCCCCACCATCAATAATAATAATTTTCAAAATAAATTAATAAGTTCGTCACAGATTACGTAAGTGGGGATTTTTTGCATAAATCGATGAAACAGAAGGTGATCTATAATATCTATTCGTCAAAATATTTTGTCGGGCAGGATTTTTACCCCCACCAGCGATAATAATAATTTTCAAAAAAGTTCATAAGTCCGCCAAAGTTTTCGTGGATGGGGGTATTTTTGCATGAATATGAGGATTTTTTTGCATAGATCTATACTATAGAAAGTGCTCTAGAAGATCCACGTTTCAAAATATTTTGTCGGGCAGGATTTTACCACCACCATCAATAATAATAATTTTCAAAATAAATTAATAAGTTCGTCAAAGTTTACTTAGGTGGGAATTTTTTTTGAAGAAATCGATGAAACAGAAGGTTATCTATGATACCTACTCGTCAAAATATTTTGTCGGGCAGAATTTTTACCCCCACCAGCGATAATAATAATTTTCAAAAAAGTTCATAAGTCCGCCAAAGTTTTCGTGGATGGGGGTATTTTTGCATGAATATGAGGATTTTTTGCATAGATCTATACTATAGAAGGTGCTCTAGAAGACCCACGTGTCAAAATATTTTGTCGGGCAGGATTTTACCCCTACCATTAATAATAATTATTTTCAAAATAAATTATTAAAATCGTCAAAGTTCACGTAGGTGGGGATTTTTTTGCAGAAATCGATGAATCAGAAGATGATCTGAAATACCTATTCGTCAAAATATTTTGTCGGGCAGGATTTTTACCCCCACCAGCGATAATAATAATTTTCAAAAAAGTTCATAAGTCCGCCAAAGTTTTCGTGGATGGGGGTATTTTTGCATGAATATGAGGATTTTTTTGCATAGATCTATACTATAGAAAGTGCTCTAGAAGATCCACGTTTCAAAATATTTTGTCGGGCAGGATTTTACCACCACCATCAATAATAATCATTTTCAAAATAAATTAATAAGTTCGTCACAGATTACGTAAGTGGGGATTTTTTGCATAAATCGATGAAACAGAAGGTGATCTATAATATCTATTCGTCAAAATATTTTGTCGGCAGGATTTTTACCCCCACCAGCGATAATAATAATTTTCAAAAAAGTTCATAAGTCCGCCAAAGTTTTCGTGGATGGGGGTATTTTTGCATGAATATGAGGATTTTTTTGCATAGATCTATACTATAGAAAGTGCTCTAGAAGATCCACGTTTCAAAATATTTTGTCGGGCAGGATTTTACCACCACCATGAATAATAATAATTTTCAAAATAAATTAATAAGTTCGTCAAAGTTTACTTAGGTGGGAATTTTTTTTGAAGAAATCGATGAAACAGAAGGTTATCTATGATACCTACTCGTCAAAATATTTTGTCGGGCAGAATTTTTACCCCCACCAGCGATAATAATAATTTTCAAAAAAGTTCATAAGTCCGCCAAAGTTTTCGTGGATGGGGGTATTTTTGCATGAATATGAGGATTTTTTGCATAGATCTATACTATAGAAGGTGCTCTAGAAGACCCACGTGTCAAAATATTTTGTCGGGCAGGATTTTACCCCTACCATTAATAATAATTATTTTCAAAATAAATTATTAAAATCGTCAAAGTTCACGTAGGTGGGGATTTTTTTGCAGAAATCGATGAATCAGAAGATGATCTGAAATACCTATTCGTCAAAATATTTTGTCGGGCAGGATTTTTACCCCCACCAGCGATAATAATAATTTTCAAAAAAGTTCATAAGTCCGCCAAAGTTTTCGTGGATGGGGGTATTTTTGCATGAATATGAGGATTTTTTGCATAGATCTATACTATAGAAGGTGCTCTAGAAGACCCACGTATCAAAATATTTTGTCTGGCAGGATTTTACCCCTACCATTAATAATAATTATTTTCAAAATAATTCATTAAAATCGTCAAAGCTCACGTAGGTGGGGATTTTTTTGCAGAAATCGATGAAACAGAAGATGATCTGAAATACCTATTCGTCAAAATATTTTTTCGGGCAGGATTTTTACCCCCACCAGCGATAATAATAATTTTCAAAAAAGTTCATAAGTCCGCCAAAGTTTTCGTGGATGGGGGTATTTTTGCATAAATATGAGGATTTTTTTGCATAGATCTATACTATAGAAAGTGCTCTAGAAGATCCACGTGTCAAAATATTTTGTCGGGCAGAATTTTACCCCCACCATCAATAATAATAATTTTCAAAATAAATTAATAAGTTCGTCAAAGTTTACTTAGGTGGGGATTTTTTTTGCAGAAATCGATGAAACAGAAGGTGATCTATGATACCTACTCGTCAAAATATTTTGTCGGGCAGAATTTTTACCCCCACCAGCGATAATAATAATTTTCAAAAAAGTTCATAAGTCCGCCAAAGTTTTCGTGGATGGGGGTATTTTTGCATGAATATGAGGATTTTTTGCATAGATCTATACTATAGAAGGTGCTCTAGAAGACCCACGTGTCAAAATATTTTGTCGGGCAGGATTTTACCCCTACCTTTAATAATAATTATTTTCAAAATAAATCATTAAAATCGTCAAAGTTCACGTAGGTGGGGATTTTTTTGCAGAAATCGATGAAACAGAAGATGATCTGAAATACCTATTCGTCAAATTATTTTGTCGGGCAGGATTTGTACTCCTACCAGCAATAATAATAAATTTCAAAAAAGTTCATAAGTCCGCCAAAGTTTTCGTGGATCGGGGTATTTTTGCATAAACATGGTGTTTTTTCTGCATAAGTCTATACCACAGAAGATGCTCTAGAAGATCTATTTGTCAAAATATTTTGTCGGGCAGAATGTTACCCCCACCATCAATAATGATAATTTTCAAAATGAATTATAAGTTCGTAAAACTTTTCGTAAAAGGAAATTTTTTGCATAAATGTATACTACCAAAGGTGCTCCATTAGGCATACTTGTCAAAATATTTTTTCGGGCAGGATTTTAGCCCCCACCGCCATAACTTTCCTCTTCAGTAGAATATAATAAGTATTTATTCTTCAACTTTTGAAAACATACTAATTCCGGCGAAGATGAAAGGACAGACAGGCATAATGTTTTCTTTAATAGCAGCGCATGGCAAATGAACAGAAGGATTAGGTCATTTAGCATTGAATATTCAACATTCGATTCCAGAAGGATTCGCAATATTTCAAATAGCTTGTACTAGTAATAAATGTACTTTCCTAGCAAAGAAGTACCTATCCAATCATTCGCACAAATACTACAACACAGGCCGGTGTTGTTTTGGAGAACACGAGTCAACAAAAGTACTTGAAATGTAATATTGGCGGGGAATTATTTCCAGGCCTGTTATTGTTTCAACTTTGAAGTGAAAGAAGATAGTTGGCTGTCCTGGAATTTTGATCTTTGTGGAAACAAAGCATAGATGGCCATAGTAAATTTCGTTACAAAGTTATATCGTAAATAAAATACACAGGGAGACAAACCTACGTATACGTCGTAACTTGATTCACATATAATGTTCACGAAAACGGTTCGCGAACTGTATAAATCAGATAGCATTAACGCTATCTCTTCCTTTCGGTAGCACTACAACATAAATCATGTTTATGTAATGGACCGGTAGTACCTGTATTTGGAGCCTAGTTATTAATAGATAGACACATAGGAATTCCTATATGCAACTATATAACTAGGAATTCCTAATATTCACTGACAATGATGTGGCAGGAATCAATGATGAAAACAAAATTCATCTGCCGGCCCTACACGCACCCATTAGTTTGGTCACAATCAAAACAATGAATTAAGAAAATATAAAATTATAGCAGTAATAGCTATTAGTTAATAACCAAGGGAGGGTGCTTTGTCTCTGGCGGATATAGCTTCGCGTCGGGCCTTGATATCCGCAGTAGGAGAAAAATTTTCGTATGGCGGTGTGTACATAATTTTTTCTACAAAAAAAATGACAAGGTTCGCGCATTGACAACAGTATGCGAAGTGGCACTTTTTTTCATTTTCATTCGTTACCATGACACCGTGCGCGAAGTAATGTGCGAAATATATTTCGCACACTGCATGTAAACTATATGGGATTTTCATATTTTAACCTATATGGTCCTCAACTCCTCAATCAAGCAAAAAACAAGAAATCGTTTATTTATTAATGTAGAACAATAATTAAGGCTTTCAAATTGTGAGAGATATTTTTCTGGCTTTATTTGCTTCACACCACTCTTTAAATTGCTGATATGCATTTTCATACTGCCGCCTCGATTTCTCCGGTAAAAGGTTGAAAATTACGGAATTGGCCGCATCTATCAAGTTTGGTGGGGTACTGCTTAGTTCATCGTCGCTCGAAATTTCCATTCTTTTACAATAATAAATATCACGCACGAAATTGACGCGAATAAAAAGTCACTCCAAAATAATTATCAAGAACTGTCACTTTGAAATAATTGTCAACAAATGCCATTTTATTTCCATAGTTACAGTAATTACTTGATTTGGAAAAATTATTTAAGCCAGTTCAATACTATTTTTCATAACATGGTTGAATAGAGAGTATTTTGACCATTCAAAAAATATGAAATCATGTATGTTCATCAACGTTATTAGCGGAGATATATCGATATTACTTCAAAAAACGTAAGGCATTCAACACTCTGTAACTCCTCGTAGAAAAATAACTCTGAAAACTTATTGGAGGCAAAATGACTCCAATATAGTCTAGTTTCTGTAACATGACACACAGTTGATATTTCATTTCTTTTTGTTTACTGGATAGATCGAAACGCAAATTGAAAGATATCTTGTTTTTTTTTCAATTGGAAATTTACGTTATTTACAAAGTTAAGTAAATACCAAGTGTGATATATCATTCGAAAGGAAATTTTATGGCCTTACCAATACTGAACTTGAATGAATGGGTTTCCAATTGAAAAAAAAACAAGATATCTTTCAATTTGCGTTTCGATTTATTCGGTACACAAAAAGTAATGAAATTTCAACTGTGTGTCATGTTACAGAAACTAGACCATATTTGAGTCATTTTGCCTCCCATATATTTTTAGAATTATTTTTCCACGAGGAGTTACAGAGTGTTGAAAAACTTATGTTTTTTGAAGTAATATCGATATATCTCCGGAAGTAACGTTGATGAACATACATGACCATATATTTTTTGAATGGCCAAAGTAAACTCTATTCAACCATGTGAAGAAATATAGGGTGTTCCATTACAAAAAACATGACTTTGGTGTGGTGCACTTTTCAGGGTAACCTTGTATACTTCGGAATATTTTCTAAAGAAACTCTTTCAGGAAGGAAACATGCTTGCCTTCGAAAGAAATTCTTAAGTTGCGCTGTGTAGAAGCTATGGACCACCGGAGCGCAGTTGCAGGGCCCTGTATATGAAATTCTATTGAGAAAAATTGAAAAATCTTTTTTTGTAATACCTAACAGAAAATATCTGATATTACATGTCTTCAATTGCAGACAGGTAAAAATATGGGATACTCAAAAAGAGGTCCCACAGAAAATACATAATGAGTAAATACAAATGACGTTTTCAGTAATATACATAAATTTTTTACCTAAATATATTTACATTTTCCAAATATTTACAAGTTTTGAAAAATTTGTAATTTTGGATTTCCTTTATTTGAACATTGGGATCTTATTTGCCTGTTCGCGAATTTTAATGTGTAATATATTCGCACTCTAGTATATAAAGAAACCAAATAATCATGGGGAAAATTACTACATGGGTGAGAAAATTTTACATTAGAATATTCGTTTAAAAATATCTGTCCTACACCATGTTGAATACAATTAATATTGAAATTTGCAACAAATATATTTTCTAAGCCTATTAGGTATTGTGAAAAATCATTTGTGGGGACTGTTAAGCCACCAAATAACTCACCGCTAGCGTTGTATAAAAGCTTACAACAATATCCACAAAATATCCACCAACATACACCATTGCCTTCCTCTGATATCAAATTCCTGTAATCGGTTGACACTAATTTCAAGATTGGCGATATATTTTCGTATTTATTTAAACGAGTCCGATGTTATAGTGAACAAAATATCGCTACTATCTTTCATACAATTCCTTCTGCCTCATGAAAACACCCTATAGCAAATAGTTTTTTAAATGCTCTAGTGAACTGAATGGCAGTGGGATTTCTAGCGTTTCCACAAGCGTTTCTGATTTGACCAAAGTAATTCTCAAGACAATCCCGATTCAAATTACGGGTCAATAAAAATTTATAATTTTTATTTTCAAAATTTTCCATAATTGTAAAACTGAGGAAATAGTAAGCCTCCAACCGAAAATAAATTTAAGAGAATTTGTTACATTCTTTCCTGCCTTACCTGAAACTTTCAATATTGAAAAAAGTGTGTCCATTTTATTTAAAAATTCAAATTGCGCTGTGGTTCCCATAAAAGCGTGGCATGTTTCCAAATTGCTTGAATTTAATATATCAAACAATTTGTTCATGTCTTCAATAAAGTTAGCAGTTATTTTGGCTTCTTCTGGTATTTTTTCAAAGTCAATATAAGTGTGCATAGCAACGGCCACAGAGTGACTGAATACTTGAGAAGCTAATTTCACCTTCATTTTTTAAAAATTGTTTGGATTTAGGTGTTCATCATGTAGCCTAGGCGCCAACCTATACTGTTTTGCCTTATCAAGGGTATACATCGTTTCTAAATATGATTTATGCGTAACACCATCAACGAGATGAAAGTTATAAGAGAAAAAGTTATTCCTTGTTGATTTTAATAAATGTGGAACATCAAATAGATAAAAAACAATGGATTCTCAAACTTGTTGCCATTTGGCAATAGCCACTCGAGCCCTTCGGGCTCTCGTGTCTATTGCCTGGCAACAAGTTTTCGAAAAATCTGTCTAATTATTTTCACTTTATTCTCACTCTCTTGTGGTATTACAACTGATAATTTTCTTAAAGAGTCGTTCACGGTATTTATCACCAGTTCGATAATTCGAATTTGGCATAATGTTGCTTGATTAACAAATATTGAAAAATACAATAAGTGTCACTATCACAATACAAGAGCAAACTAAACTCTAACGGTAGCCTCATCCCTTCTCTGTGACACTCATTTCGGGATAATTGGTCCCTTTGTGACTTGCCGCCAGTCGCTCGCCAGCCCCTTGCAAATTGCAAACATATCCAGTTCTCAGTAACTAATTGTGTGAGTGACCTGGAACGTAATCACGATCTATCAACAAATCGTATCTGCTCCTTATTACTTATTATTTGTCCATTTCCAGGAAGCAAATGTTCAAGTTAAATTGAATTATGACATATATAAGAATTACAATTTGATAATATATAACTTCATTATTCTTATATAGGCTACCTAATTTGGCATATTTGCAACTTCAATAAACCCATTTACAACTTCTATTGTTTTATCTCCAGAGCTAAAATTTCCGAAATAGCTTCAGAATAATTTCTCTACTCATGAATGAATCTACAATTCATTCAGTTATCCGTAGTATCCATGTAAAAGAGCATAGTTATGTGAGGGCGCTCGAATCAGTGAAGATAAATGCTCGAAAATTGAGTCTGCAGGGGTTCAATAGAAAACGCTTTGACGATGTAATTTTGAATGGATCATTCCAATTTTTTTTTTGAACATAGATAAATGTATAAGTGAGGCATTTCACGAAGTACTTTTTCGAAAAAAAGAACAGATCCTGAGATAAAAGTTAGTGAATCTCGTCAATGTTCTGCCAATTTTTTCAACGTTTTTCTTTTTTTTATTTGAAAAAGTACTTCGTGAGATGCCTATATCCAACATTCGAAAATCGGATGATGAAAAAAAATATCGAGTTTATTCAGCGAGCTCCGAGTATTTCATTTTCTTCCGTTCCTTGTTTTACTAATAGTCACTAATAAGGTTAAACCCCTCTTAAAAACAGGCAACAATGAAGTTAGTTGTATGTATTACTATTAGCGTCAGGAAAAAAAAAACTCGGAAGGTTTCTAAATTTATAGAAAAGAATATTAAAATTTGTGAAAATGCTGTGGAAATTAATTTCACGGAAATGTTGAAAACGTCAAAATTTTAATCAAGAACAACCTGTATCAAAAATTAGTTTTTTCGACAATCATCCGGACTTATGTGTAGCTAAGACGTTAGGCGATAAGGAACGAAGAAGAATATTTAATCTAAACTTATTGGAAACCCTTTCATAAAGCCTCAACTCAAATCTATAAGCAGCTGGATTAAGGATGTAATGCGATCAAGCGGAATAGATACATCAATATTCAAAAGCCATAGTACTATAGGTATGCCTCTACATCGGCCAGTTATAGAGCGGGTATGAACATTGATTCAATGAAAATGCAGCTGAGTGGACGAAAAAATCCGAGGTATTGCTAGATTTTACAATCGTCCACTGGTGGAAGAAGGTAATCTAGAATATATCTAATTCTAAGTAATTGTGTTTTGTTTACCTTTGGGGTCAGATATATTGATTTGAAAAAATAAAAAAAATAAAAAATAAATAAATAAATGAAAAAAAAAATACATATAAAAAAGTCCTTGACTTTTCTATTCTACAGTTTCATGAGATAATTACAAATGTACTCAGAAATGAATGAAAAAACAAATTATCAATATTTGATCTTTAAATAACTACGTGTGTATTCTAATTGGACGAGTATATCGAAATATAATTAATAGAACAAACGACTTACTCGTCCAATTAGAATCCCACCCTTGTCCTCCCTTAAGCTAATATATCTAATTTGTTATTTATTATACAGTGTAATGAATCATGGGTATCGTCGGCGGCGATAAGAAGTGGTTCATTGTTTTTTGATTAGTCAGATCTTTAAAGAAATTGTGCTCGACAAAGCCACGATTGTGTGACTACGTGTGTATTCTAATTGGACGAGTATATCTCATATAATATAGAACGAACTTCCTACAGGTAAGTCGTTTGTTCTATTAATTATTTTTAGAACAGTTTTAAAATAGGCCGGACAATTATCACCTATGTTCCTTTCATCGTGAGATGATCTGTATAATATACACATTGAAATATTTTTTTCGTATTTTCTATCGGGGCGGAAATGGGTCAAATGTATGCTACAAAATCGAATTACACATTCAAGGTATTCAACACTTAATTTTTCAATATTCTTCATAAAAAAATCCCAACAAGATAATCTTGAAAGCCAGAAACATTTTTTTAATGAATACTACAAAATCAAATTTCACATTTAACGTATTCAACACTTAATTTTCTCCCTGAAAAAAAATCCGAACAAGGTGATGTTGAAAACTAGAAACCTTTTTTTCATTATTTCTAGAGGATCGGTCGGAAGGGAGTCAAAATCAACTTTCACATTCAACGTATTCAATATTTCATTTTCAGTACTCTCTTTAAAAAAAAACAGACGGAAACGTTTTCTTTATTATTCTTAGAGGCGCGGAAGGAAGTCAAATTATTGCTACAAAATCAACTTTCAAAATCCCACGTGTTGATTAGTTAGTAATTTTTTAATAAAATGAAGTCCTTATTATCAGTAATGCCAAAATCATTATTCATGTTCATTAGTTCAATGAAGAGATAATAGTTTCTATAGTAGCTATTCATTATATTGCTTCGAAGATAAGATGGGTTTTCATTTCTCCAGCAGGTTCATATAAAAATATTTACGTGATTCAATACGTTGTCGCGATTCGAAGCGTGGCGCTGTCTTGTGGTCATTTCGGAAAAAAATTCAAGCAACGTTTAATTCAAATAATGCCGGCGAATAGTTCCTTCACTAAAAGTGTGACGGAATTGAATATTTGGTTTTTTAATAGGTACTTGATATTCTCGATTTTTTTGTTTGGAATGGAGCACATGTTTTTTTGAACCACCCTGTTTTCCACAGTAGAGCAGAAACCCTACCTAGCGTGACATGTGGTGGATTCGCGATCACTTATCTTTTCCAGCAGTGGCAAATGGTTAATGTCATGGTGGACGTGAGAGGTAAGTACTTATGAGGGCGCGCCCTTGTCTGCAGGCGAGCGGGCAGACCGTATCGTGAGATGTAGTACGGTTTTTTTAGCATGAGTAGGAGGTGGATGCACCCCAGGTAGCAGTAGATTATGAGCACAGGTCGAAAGACTAGACTGGGTTTGTACCTACTTACCTACCGTGTAGTAAGGAGGCAATATCCAAAATCTATCTGTTGGGTTGAACTAAAATAACCATGAAATGTTTTTGTTAGTTATATCGATCTATAAATTCTATTAGTGACAAATACATTTTTTTAATAGATCTGGATATGGTGTCAGGTCAGCTAAATTTGTGTTCATTTATGTATTTTAACAATCAGAACAAATCAAATATAAAAACTAGAAGATTCCGATATTTGTGTATTCAAGGTTTTCACTACAAAAATGAAAACTAAAAGATGATTATTCTGGTACCCAAGTATTTGTCTATTGAAGGTTTTCAGTACATCAATTCATACAAATTTCATGTGTGTGAAGTTAGCAATGCATAGTTTTGTGAAAGTCGTTACCAGTAACAATTTGTTATCGCGGATTTTATGCAATTAAAAATTTTACTTCTATATTGGCTCGAGGTTTATAAAATTGAAGTTGAAATGGAAAACGAAAATCTTGAATCGTGTTGAAAAACCATAAAATATTCACGAGATTAGGAAGCTGCTAATTTTGATTTCTGTACCAGTCTAGAATATGAAAAAGAGACACCTTGAAAAAAATACAATGTTCTTTTGGAAATTAATAAGAGGAGCGTTTTGAATTTGGACGGAACATGACAAATAACGAAAAATCGCTGGTTCTCGAAATAAGTTTGAAGAAACAAAAGAAGTTTTGTCAACTTGAGAATAAGGAAAAAAAACCATTAAACATTTTCCGGAGAACGCTCTTTCGGAAAATATAAAGTTGATAATTGAAAGGTCGATCTGGAAGCGGTAAGTGATTCGAGATTCTTTTTGTTAATTTAATTGTAAGTCGAGAAATACGAAAAAAGCTATCTGGAAAATGTAAAGTTGATGATTGAAAAGTCGGTCTGGAGGCGATAAATAATTAAAAACCGAGAAAATTCGAGAGCGTTTCCCCTTGATTTCATTTTAAGAAAATAAGGAATAAGTGCCACATGGAAATTTTCAGAGAATGTGGAAAAATGCGTGTTCTTTCTAAAAATGTAAAATTGTTAATTAATAATTGAAAAGCAATAAATAATTGAAAACCGACAAAATGTGAGATTTGTTTCGGTAATTTCATAAGTCGAGAATACGAAAAAATGTCGTCACTGATATAAAAAGGTAGTGTGAAATCACAAATTTTACGTTGGCCTTTCTGTAACCAACGTAAAATCATGTGAATTCGCAGTTTTGTATTCGTATGATAACATTATGTATACTGTGATAATGCCAACTGGATTTGTTAGGGAAAATCTATGAAATGGTTATTCGTTTTGGAGAGTAACTAAAGAACCCCGCACGGTTCTTATGGAAAATGGGTCCCAGTCGAATTGGCTGAAAATATAGTATAATGTAGTTTATGATGTCCTGAACAACGAGATCTGATGCACAGATTTTGAGATACAGGGTGTCAAACATGCAGAGGCAGAGTTGTTCTTACGTTTAGAAAATCAATAATGTGGCGATTATTTTGTTACAAAAAGTTAAGGATTATAATTGCTATCTTAAAATTGTACACTCGAGTTGTAAAAGATTTTCAATGAAAAACATTGAAATAAATAAAACTAAAGAAAAAAAATTTAGTGACGCTATATAATGGTTACATCAGATCAGCCTATATCAAAATCAAATGATATTTACTTATTCTTCAATTCTACGACCTTTTCCGTTAGACTGATTATGTTCAAAGAATTACATAAACATTATGTAATTATTAATAACCCTGTATACGGAGTCTTAGAAGTTTTCATTACAACTCGTGCCGATAATATTAATATTGCAATTATTATCCTTAACTTTTTATAACAAAATAATTGTTATTGATTTTCTGAAGGTAAGTAACAACCCTGCCTCTGCCTGTTTGACATCCTGTATCTCAAAAACTGTCTATCAGATCTCGTTGTGCCCATAGAGACATTTGATCAGGACATCAAAAACTACATTATACTAAATTTTAAGCCAATTCGACTGGGACTCATTTTTCATAAGAACCGTGCGTGGTCCTTTGTTACAGAAAATTACTTGTTTTGCTGTGTAAATCTACTATGCTGTTATTTAAAGTAAATTTTGTGACTTCCAGGAGTAAAATCACATGAAATATAATTGAAGTTTACATGATCCATATACTGTATATATTACAAAGTCAACAATGTAGAATTCAAATGTACTTTGTGATTCTTTGGTGGAATATTGTTTGAATTTCAGAAATAAATGTGAATTCACACTGTGATATAAAACCCTCCTGTGATTCGGCTCATTGTATTGAGGAATCTCTATTTAGTTTCATTAACACACTCAATGAGAATGTAATCTACACATCAGTTATATCAAAAATCCTTCATCAGGATACGTATTTCCAGAGAAGTGTTTAAATTGAATCATTCACAAACCATTCCACTGAGAAAGGGATATAAACATTCGTTGAAACGTTTCACCATGTGTAGTAAGTAGATTTCATTCTAATTTTTGATGAATGAGTGAAATTAAATATAAAATGCAAAAAAAATGGAAAAAATCTACAAATCTACAAATTTTACTGGCAAAAACAAAAAACACTAATCATTCAACTTAAAATAACGTATAAACTATAGAAAATCAGAACGTGAGACAATAATTATCTAATTTAAAAAAAGTGACATACTTATAGAACTGAAAATATATTAACTTTAACTGTATCAATAATAGAACATCTTGAACACAATAAAAATTATAAAATACAAACTCAAAACAAAGCAAACGGGTATGAAATACTGGGATGTAGTATTTATAGAAAAATAATACCAAGTAGCTAATACGCTGATAATACATACTTATGCCAAAATGAAATTGAACACAAATAAGGAATTAAAAATTATTTCTCTATATATACTAACTAGCTTGTTGATAAAACACCTTCCTTCGAACAGTTGATACTTTCTTTGATTTAGATCCTAAATCAGGATGTACCTATTATACATCCTATGCAAAAATACCATTGTGATATTTTGGATATTTTATATTCAAAATAAAATATAAGGCATCCAAAAATGTTTCTTCTCTATAATAATTAATATTTTCCTTCTCAAAATACACAGTGAATAAATATTGATGGCATCAGGAACGTTAAGAGGGGTTTAACCTTATTAGTGACTATTAGTAAAACAAGGAACGGAAGAAAATGAAATACTCGGAGCTCGCTGAATAAACTCGATATTTTTTTTCATCATCCGATTTTCGAATGTTGGATATAGGCATCTCACGAAGTACTTTTTCAAATAAAAAAAGAAAAACGTTGAAAAAATTGGCAGAACATTGACCAGATTCACTAACTTTTATCTCAGTATCTGTTCTTTTTTTCGAAAAAGTACTTCGTGAAATGCCTCACTTATACATTTATCTATGTTCAAAAAAAAATTGGAATGATCCATTCAAAATTACATCGTCAAAGCGTTTTCTATTGAACCCCTGCAGACTCAATTTTCGAGCATTTATCTTCACTGATTCGAGCGCCCTCACATAACTATGCTCTTTTACATGGATACTATGGATAACTGAATGAATTGTAGATTCATTCATGAGTAGAGCAATTATTCTGAAGCTATTCCGGAAATTTTAGCTCTGGAGATAAAAGAATAGAAGTTGTAAATGGGTTTATTGAAGTTTCAAATATGCCAAATTAGGTTATATATTATCAAATTGTAATTCTTATATATGTCATAATTCAATTTAACTTGAACATTTGCTTCCTGGAAATGGACAAATAATAAGTAATAAGGAGCAGATACGATTTGTTGATAGATCGTGATTACGTTCCAGGTCACTCACACAATTAGTTACTGAGAACTGGATATGTTTTGCAAGGGGCTGGCGAGCGACTGGCGGCAAGTCACAAAGGGACCAATTATCCCGAAATGAGTGTCACAGAGAAGGGAGGAGGCTACCGTTAGAGTTTAGTTTGCTCTTGTATTGTGATAGTGACACTTATTGTATTTTTCAATATTTGTTAATCAAGCAACATTATGCCAAATTCGAATTATCGAACTGGTGATAAATACCGTGAATGACTCTTTTTAAGAAAAATATCAGTTGTAATACCACAAGAGAGTGAGAATAAAGTTAAAATAATTAGACAGATTTTTCGAAAACTTGTTGCCAGGCAATAGACACGAGAGCCCGAAGGGCTCGAGTGGCTATTGCCAAATGGCAACAAGTTGTTTTTTATCTATTTGATGTTCCACATTTATTAAAATCAACAAGGAATAACTTTTTCTCTTATAACTTTCATCTCGTTGATGGTGTTACGCATAAATCATATTTAGAAACGATGTATACCCTTGATACGGCAAAACAGTAGAAGTTGGCGCCTAGACTAAGTGATGAACACCTAAATCCAAACAATTTTTAAAAAATGAAGGTGAAATTAGCTTCTCAAGTATTCAGTCACTCTGTGGCCGTTGCTATACACACTTATATTGACTTTGAAAAAATACCGGAAGAAGCCAAAGTAACTGCTAACTTTATTGAAGACATGAACAAATTGTTTGATATATTAAATTCAAGCAACTTGGAAACATGCCACGCTTTTATGGGAACCACAGCGCAATTTCAATTTTTAAATGAAATGGACACACTTTTTTCAATATTGAAAGTTTCAGGTAAGGCAGGAAAGAAGAACAAATTCTCTTAAATTTATTTTCGGTTGGAGGCTTACTATTTCCTCAGTTTTACAATTATGGAAAATTTTGAAAAATAAAAATTATAAATTTTTATTGAGGATTGTCTTGAGAATTACTTTGGTCAAATCAGAAACGCTTGTGGAAACGCTAGAAATCCCACTGCCATTCAGTTCACTAGAGCATTTAAAAAACTATTTGCTATAGGGTGTTTTCATGAGGCAGAAGGAATTGTATGAAAGATAGTAGCGATATTTTGTTCACTATAACATCGGACTCGTTTAAAAAAATCGAATGTTTTCAGGAAAAAAATACGAAAATATATCGCCAATCTTGAAATTAGTGTCAACCGATTACAGGAATTTGATATCAGAGGAAGGCAATGGTGTATGTTGGTGGATATTTTTTACGTAAATGTCTCTTCACACATTCTTGTGATATTTGTTTACAATATTGTTCAATGTCCTAAAGAGACAAGTCCACGATATTATGTGAGCTAAAAGCTTACAACGCTAGCGGTGAGTTATTTGGTGGCTTAACAGTCCCCACAAATGATTTTTCACAATACCTAATAGGCTTAGAAAATATATTTGTTGCAAATTTCAATATTAATTGTATTCAACATGGTGTAGGACAGATATTTTTAAACAAATATTCTAATGTAAAATTTTCTCACCCATGTAGTAATTTTCCCCATGATTATTTGGTTTCTTTATATACTAGAGTGCGAATATATTACACATTAAAATTCGCGAACAGGCAAATAAGATCCCAATGTTCAAATAAAGAAAATCCAAAATTACAAATTTGTCAAAACTTGTAAATATTTGGAAAATGTAAATATATTTAGGTAAAAAATTTATGTATATTACTGAAAACTTCATTTGTATTTACTCATTTTGTATTTTCTGTGGGACCTCTTTTTGAGTATCCCATATTTTTACCTGTCTGCAATTAAAGACATGTAATATCAGATATTTTCTGTTAGGTATTACAAAAAAAAGATTTTTTAATTTTTCTCAATAGAATTTCATATACAGGGCCCTGCAACTGCGCTCCGGTGGTCCATAGCTTCTATACAGCGCAACTTAAGAATTTCTTTCCTGAAAGAGTTTCTTTAGAAAATATTCCGAAGTATACAAGGTTACCCTGAAAAGTGCACCACACCAAAGTCATGTTTTTGTAATGGAACACCCTATATTTCTTCACATGGTTGAATAGAGATTACTTTGGCCATTCAAAAAATATAAGGTCATGTATGTTCATCAACGTTATTTCCGGAGATATATCGATATTACTTCAAAAAACAGAAGGTATTCAACACTCTGTAACTCCTCGTGGAAAAATAATTCTAAAGACTTATGGGAGGCAAAATGACTCAAATATGGTCTAGTTTCTGTAACATGACACACAGTTGAAATTTCATTACTTTTTGTGTACCGAATAAATCGAAACGCAAATTGAAAGATATCTTGTTTTTTTTTTCAATTGGAAACCCATTCATTCAAGTTCAGTATTGGGAAGGCCATACAATTTCCTTTCGAATGATATATCACACTTGGTATTTACTTAACTTTGTAAATAACGTAAATTTCCAATTGAAAAAAAAAAAACAAGATATCTTTCAATTTGCGTTTCGATCTATCCGGTAAACAAAAAGAAATGAAATATCAACTGTGTGTCATGTTACAGAAACTAGACTATATTGGAGTCATTTTGCCTCCAATAAGTTTTCAGAGTTATTTTTCTACGAGGAGTTACAGAGTGTTGAATGCCTTACGTTTTTTGAAGTAATATCGATATATCTCCGCTAATAACGTTGATGAACATACATGATTTCATATTTTTTGAATGGTCAAAATACTCTCTATTCAACCATGTTATGAAATATGTTCCATTACAAAAAATATAAGTTTGGTTTGGTGCACTTTTCTGGGTCACCGTGTATACTTCGTAATATTTTTCGAACATACTCTCTCAAGAAGGAAACATGCTTGCATTCGAAAGACATTTTTAAGTTGCGCCGTTTAGAAGCTATGGACCACCGGAGCGCAGTTGCAGGACCCTGTATAATCGTATAAAATCTGACTCATTTCAATTAAAGATCAAAAGCCAATATTTATACAAAAATATAACCATCAAATATAATGGATACCCAACGCCTGACCCTCGTAGACATACTTTCCAGTAAACATATTGTTCACTCTGTAGACTGACCCTCGTATCAGAGGTTTCTGCAGGTGTCCGTATGATTTACGACCGTTCACAAAAAGAGCGGCATTTTTCGACCACATCAAAGGAGTAACCAGACTTATTAGTAAATCTATCGACGATGGCCGAGTTGTAAAAATAAAATGTAATACGAGCAGCTTCGTAGGAATATGCGGATGGCTCTTTCAAGGCCAATTTTACTATAACGTAAATGGGCAATGAGCTGGAGTGAGAAGCTATTAGATTTCTTTTAATATTGGACTCCGCCTCCCTCACTCGAGATTCCTACTTCCCCCTTTCCCCTTTACACCGCAAATTTACTTTGACCTTTTTCAGAAGGTAAACCTCTTCTTAAGAACTGGGGTGCAATTACGAACACTCGATCCGTAGTGAGTTTGACAATATGTCAGATTTTAGCAATTATGAAAACCAATGTAATTCAAAATATATTGCAACTTGAGTCGATATCAATGGTCTTATGGTAGATATAATTCCAGTAGGTATATCTCTATTCAAAGAAATTTCATAATTTCGATTTCGTTTTGAATCGAGAACATACATCGTTCTAGTCTACGTATTGTGACAGCTCTCGTATCGAGTGTTCATAATCCCCCTCCTGTCTGGAAAATGAGAGTTTTTAAGTCTTAGAAGTCTCTGAGTTTTCTAAGTTTATAGTAGGTGATTTCAAATTTATTCTTTAAAATACTTTATTTCTTCAACATTTCATAGGAGACAATTGAATATATGCGTGTATTGTATATTTAGATCTGTGCAAATTTGTACTGTGTATTTTTATTCAGTATTATTTTCAGAATCGCATATTCTGGATTGGTTAAACATTTTTTATTATGTTGTTGAAATTTTTCCCTTATATAGTAA
The DNA here is from genome assembly GCA_944452925.2 of Chrysolina oricalcia. Taxonomy (NCBI): domain Eukaryota; kingdom Metazoa; phylum Arthropoda; class Insecta; order Coleoptera; family Chrysomelidae; genus Chrysolina; species Chrysolina oricalcia. The sequence goes on along the minus strand of OX101815.2, from coordinate 35,005,379 downwards.
TGCAATCAAGTAATGATTCTACCAATGCCTCGTAAAGTGAACCAGTAGTACATTTTTGCTTTTCTTGCAATACATTCCTTAGTGCATTGATCATAAGTCTCAGCCTCTCATATGGTCTATCCATAACTCCAAAATAATTCAAAGAATGTGTTTTTTGTTATTCCTGAAAACGTGAGGTACTATTGGGTTCGTTTTTATATTACAGCATTGTCTTTCTAGTTCTTAGAGTTCTATGAAAAGAACTTACGAAGAATGGTTGTTCAGTAACTTCAACGACAATAAAACTCAAGCATGCATTTTTGTAAAGAAACTGATCTCTCAATGCCCTGCTTTTATATGTCAGGTATATCTATGGATTTCTCTATTTCTTTGTTACTATCAGCAATAAATATTATTAATTCCGTCAGACAATCGTGCGATGTCCATTGCCAAACGAACATTTCAAAAATATGTCTATTCAGAGATATTTTTTCAAAAATATGTCTATTCAAAGATATTTTTTCAAAAATATGTCTATTCAGAGATATTTTTTATACGGACTCGGAGGTCCCATAAGAATTTGGGAATTTGTCAATTTTTCCTATTCATCATGTCATCAATTTTTTTCTCTAAAAAAATCATCATTATCAACACCACACTGAGAAAAATGTTTATTACTCATCAGTCAAAAACCACTTGCCTTCATCAAAAACTTCAATAGAATAGTGGACGAGTGAATTGATTATTACCTGCAAATAATTGCTTATAGGACGTAAGGTCAGAATGCTGACCATCACTAATTAAAGTATTAAATACAAACAATCGTCTACTTGAGTTCTCTTACCTCATACAATCCTTTTAACTACCCCAAAAATATGACTCATTCATGACTTACAACGTATTTGATGATCACAAACTACTGCGTTTTTATATGAACTCAATTTTCACTTGGTACAAGTAAACAAGTTTGTTGCCTACCAATGATTGGCTTCTAACGATTAGAAATTAATGTTTGATCATTAATGCTTTGTCAATTCTCAGCACCACCTCCACTATCCATCAATGATTTTTGTTTTGTTAGAAACATGTGACTATTTACGATGAATATGCACACTACCCATAAGAAGAAAGTGTTTTGTTCGAAATAAAATAATAGTTTCTATACTACAAATTCAATTTTTATTAGGCCCCATCCACAGTTTCATTTGTCTATTTTTTTTCAATTGCACATTTTTCTTGCATGTGAATCAGAACCACTCGTCCCCTAGAAACATCTCTACTGATATTTGTATTTTTCAAGAAGAACCAGAAAATTTCCAAAAAGGTACCCAACAAAAATTGTATAACTTTCTGAATATATGTATATGAAAATATGTATTATGAAACATCAAAGGTAAAAATGACAATAAAATATTTTTCTGCGTTTATTAAATAGTAAAATTCAAAATGAAATCATTTAAAATATATACATTTGTTCAATTATGTCATTGGAATTGTATGTAAATATCTCTGTATAATTCGAATATATCCTTCTATGTTCTTATTGCCCACCATGAGACCGAAGGGTTGGAGTGCCAGTTAATATCGTAACAGTTTGTTCCTTCTTTTATCCTGAATCAGCAACACACAGTAAGAGTATATCTTCAGATGAATAAAAAACTCTCCTGCATTTCTGATCGACCAGGCTCCCAAATGTCATTCCTCAGTTTTTTGTAAAGCACTGGCGTAAACATCAGGTATGGTAGCTTCAATAGAGCTTGTGAATGTGAATCTGTGAAAACAATGAAATGAAGGTTATTTGGAATCACTGGACACAAGGTGGAATTTGGATATTTTATAAATTTCATCGAAAATATTTTTGTTTTTCTAAACCATTATCTGGCTTATTTTATTTCAATACTTTTATTAAGCTAGCTGCTGAAAGTATATAAAAAGGTGCAACGTTATTTAATTCCAAATAAGATTTGAATTATACTGAAAAATCGTCCTTGCTTTCAGAAAAATGTTATGAAGGAAGAAACTTTAGCTGTTGATTTTTCACATAATTTGAAACAAACCAATAGAACTGACGTCACTTCAAGATAGTGTGATGAAACTATTTGACAGTTTGCTACGCAGCTATGGGATTTACCGTTTAACAACTCATGAAATGAACGATCGGAAATTTCCACCACAACAAACTACATGAACTCTCAGACAAAGTCTCATTCAGCCATCCTCGCAGAATTGTCGTTGATTATTTGTATTATTAGTATAAATTACAATTGAAAAATATCGTACAATAACTGAGAAAGTAAAGCAACGTACACATGAATTGAGACTAGACTGAAATGAACGGCCATGTTGAATATTCGCGTTCATCGTTTTAAGAAATCTCCATTATTTTAACTAGCAAGTAGCAACAAACTTACCCATAAAGTTCTCGCAATATTCTTCTAGACCCCCATCTGTAATTGAAGTCTTCCACTATAAATCACACAATTCAACAAATTCGATAACGCAGAACACGAGTACCTACACCAAAGAACAAAAAACCAGGCACTACTGGACAAATCAGATTCTTTTCATATTTGAGAGCTTCGGTAGCTGTTGAGTTCCAGTCACGTTGATGAACTAAGAACTAGTGCGCATGACTTTTGACTTCAGGAAGGGCGAATAAACAATAATTTACTGAAAAGGTTTTATGGACTATCTCAACTAAGTAGTTTATTCACCCCATACGGCAATTCTATTACCAACTGTAAAAAATCATTCTTCATCAATAAATTGATCACCTACTTCAAATTGGCAGTTATTGTTCGTTGAAACAGCATAATATGATTTGCTGGAAAAAGTTGATGATATGAAAATAAGTAAAATTTTGTTTTTCTCAGGTGATGTTCCTATTGAATCGATGTATGACATGATTTGCAACAGTATCGTTGACAATTCACGATAATCATAAATTCTGAATAGTATTTCATTTAGTCACTTATAATTAGTACCTTGCCCCAAATTTTCAAGTATTTACTGTAAATGAGCTTCGTCAAGTGAATTGGAAACATCAGTGTAATACATATATTTTTTGTGGTTAATAACTTTTTCGCTGGTGGTCAATAAAATTTTTCGAGGTGCGGTCCTGGCAAAGATACGTATAATCTACCTTTTACCAGCTCCGAGCAAAATTGTTTCAGATTCATAAACATTCCAATTTGAATTAACAGAACGGTGATAATTGTGATATAGTTTCGTTCAAGACCATCAGCAATTATTTGTAAATACTAAACGAACATTCGAAATAAAACCAAAACAACCAAGGTCGTCCATTACCCAGCCGGTACCGAGTATACATCGCCGCTCGACAGGGCCGTATTTGGCACCTGAACCAGATGTCTATAAATCAAACATGATATCTAACGAAGGAGGGGCTTCTGACTACAGGAGCACCCAAAATGAAATACCAACGAATAGCAACACACCACAGAACCAACCAACTGCATCATATTCATCTATCGTGAACACACAACAAACTCCGATATTCCCCTCCAAACATCAAGCCATTGTCCTCACTGCATTGGAGGGTGTCAAACTTGAAGAATATCTCTCAGCTATTGGATCTATTATTAACCCCAGAAATATCCTATTTTCATCGAGAATCTCGAATAATCGAATTTGCATCTACCTATCAAGTAAAGAAATTGTGGACGACTTCATAAATATACATAAAGGAATCATACACCTAGAAAATCAACGACTACACGCCCGTAGACTTGTGACCCCCAGTCAAAGAATCCTTTTATCAAACGTGTGTCCCTCCATCCCTCATGATTTCCTTGAAAGAGAGTTGAGAAACATCGGACTAAACCTTATTTCACCGTTATCATTTTTGAGAATAAGCTCATCCAATCCTGAATACAAACACGTTCTCAGTTTCCGTCGCTCAGTTTTCATATCCCCGCTAGAAAGCACAATACCAGATTCAATCCTCATACTCTTTGATAATAATACATACCGTATTTTCTTATCCAATGATACCCAATTATGTTTTAACTGCAAGCAACAAGGTCATATTGCAGCTCATTGCAATACCGGAGCAATCCAAGTAGATAATAACCCCCAAGTAGCAAACAACCAAAACCCACAAAGAACTGAACCCAATATAATTGGAGATCAATCTTCCGTAACTGAGTCTCCACCAATACCGTCTCATGGTACAGAACCAGCTGTCATTCCCACCGTGAATCCAACACCCGAACAAGCAACCATCACCCCAACATCCAAACGTAGTATATCAGAAGTTGTTACCCCCCCTCCGGTGTCAACAGGCGACCCTAAAGCTCCCTTTCCCAATTGACAAAAGACCGAAAAGAAGCAAAACAGAACTGAGAGAAGACAATCAAACAATTCGTGAGCTGATGCTACCTACCAAAAGAGCCTTTGAAGAAAACTCAGACTTTACCCTAGACTTTGAACAAGTTAAAGACTTCTTCGAAAATGTACACGGCTCCCCGGATCCACTCAGCGTTGCCAAAACTTACACTAAAGATATTATGGGCCTACTAAATATCTTGACTAAAATATATCCATTTTTCACAGCGAGGAGAATCAAGGCTAAATGTACAAAAATAAAACAAAAAATTCAGAAACAATACTCCTTGGAATCACTGGACTCCGAACCAGACATAGAAACCGATTCATCTCAAGACACATACTAAAATTCAACATTATACAATGGAACATTAATGGGTATTATACCCATTTTGAGATGCTCAAACTCCTAATTTCTGAACAAACACCTTCGATTATTACTTTACAAGAAACCCACTTCAAAGGAGAAAATGCACACCATTTACGTAATTTCACTCACTTCCATAAAAACAGACCTAATCAAAATATAGCAAGCGGAGGAGTAACCATCTATGTACACGACAAATTTGAAGCTCAGAACATACCACTAACAACTCCACTGGAAGCTGTGGCGATATCTGTACAAATGCACAAAAAAATCAATATTTGTAACCTATACATTCCCCCTAATGGAGATATTAATGCTAATGATATAAAAAATCTAATAGACCAAATACCGTTACCCCGATTACTACTAGGAGACTTTAATGGACATAACCCAATTTGGGGGTCTAATGGATTAAATGCAAAAGGGCGTATTATCGAAAGTGTTATCTCTGAATATAATCTAAATATTCTCAATGACGGAAGCCCTACAAGATTCAACTCATTCTCTGGAGACTCCTCGGCCATTGATCTATCAATCTGCGATCCGATTCTATCGGCAACACTGTCCTGGCAAGTATTACCATATTTATATGGTAGCGACCATTATCCCATAAAAATAACAGAAGATCACACGGACAACCTTATGAACACACCATACCTCAAATGGAACATTAAGAATGCCAACTGGGAAAACTACTCGAACATACTGGAAATAGAAATGGAAGAAATGACCGAAATAGATAGACACACTAACATAGACGAATATCTGGAAAAATTCTCCAACATTATTATTAGGGTTGCTGAAAAATGTGTAGGTAAGACAAAACCAATTCAAAAACATAAGCCTGTACCTTGGTGGAATAAACACTGTGAAGAGGCAATAAAATCAAGTAAAAAAGCATTCTATAAACTGAGAAGATCTAAACCAATTGAAAATCTTTTAGAATTTAAGAAAGAAAGGGCCAGAGTGAGATATATAACAAAAAATAGCAGAAAAGAGACCTGGAGAAAATTTGTTTCAGAAATTAACAGCTCTACCCCAATGAGTACCGTCTGGAAAAAAGTCAAAAAAATTTCTGGATATGGGCCCCGGAACGACATACAATTCCTAGCAAGAAATGACAAAATAATTTCTTCAAGCGATCAGTTAGCAGAAATCCTAGCAGAACACTATGAGTTACATTCCAGCGTTGCTAATTATACAGAAACTTTTAGAGCTACTAAATCAACCGAAGAAAATATTCCGATAAACTTCGATAGTTATGAAGAAAGCCCACTAAATCTCCCAATAACTATAGATGAACTCAACGAGTCCCTCAACAACAGCAAAAATACCAGCCCTGGCCCAGATGATATACCCCTAATCTTTCTACAAAAATTACCAGAAAATGCAAGAATCCTTTTACTTCAAATCTATAACATCATCTGGACCAAAAAAATATTTCCCCAAAAGTGGTCCGAAGCAATCATCATCCCCGTTTTAAAACCACAGAAAACCAAATCCAATCCAGATTCTTATCGGCCGATTTCCCTAACATGTGTACTATGTAAAATCCTTGAAAAATAGTAAACAGGAGACTCATGTGGTTCTTAGAAACAAATAATTTGTTGAGGCCAGAACAAAGCGGCTTCCGAAAGAATAGGTCAGCGACTGATAACCTAATTGATCTAGAGTCGGAAATTCACGAAGGCTTTGCAAATGGACAGGACTGTATAGCTGTTTTCTTTGACATAACCAGAGCATACGATACAGTCTGGCGGCATGACATCACCAAAACCCTATATAATTGGGGAGTTCGAGGACATATGCTGAAATTCATTGACAACTTCTCCAATGAACGACTCTTTCGAGTTCGCGTCAACGAGAAAATTACAAGAAAACGGAATACCCCAAGGATCAGTCCTCAGTGTCACTCTTTTCCTAGTAGCGATGAACCAGGTTCTAAATACCTGCAGTAACCCAGTAAAAGCTAGACTATACGCAGACGACCTGGTCATATTCACAAAAGGAAAAAACATCAACTCAATCCAAAAAAACCTACAGAAAGCACTAGATAAAATCAGTGACTGGTCAAAAACTACAGGGCTCCAATTCTCCTTACAGAAAACAAAATGCATCTCGTTTTCTAGAAAGCATAACACACAAACTCCTGAATTGACACTTGACGAATCCCCACTAGAATATGTCGAAAAAATTAAATTTCTTGGAATGATTTTTGACAGAAAGTTAAACTGGAAAGCCCATATCAAAAACTTGAAAACAACCTGCCAAAACGGACTCAACTTGATGAGAACTCTAGCAAACAAGAATTGGGGAGCAGACTATATCTCTCTGATGAGAGTTTACAAGGCTCTGATTCGTTCAAAACTAGACTATGGTTCTATAATCTATTCATCAGCTAAAAAGTCAGTACTTCGAGAACTCGACACCATCCACAACTCAGCTATCAGGATCGCTACTGGGGCATTCTGCACTAGCCCTGTAGCAAGCCTCCTCTGTGAAACCGGGGAACATTCACTATATCGCAGAAGACAATATTTAAGCCTCAATTACGCATCAACTGTTGCCTCAAATCAGCAAATCCCAGTATTTCACAATGTTTTCTCGAACCGGTTCAAACAAATATATGACCAAAAAAAAATGATGGATCCTCCTTTTTACGAGCGATTGAATAGACACTTATCTGAACTGCAAACATCTTTACCAGAAACATACCCAAATAATATAGCAACCCCTCCACCATGGACAATAAAATTGCCAGAATATGACATCAGTCTTTCTCGATTCGATAAACATGAAACTAACAGCACCATGATAAGACAGGCCTTCAATCACATACTACTGAGCAACTTTCAAGACTCAACAAAAATCTATACGGACGCCTCTAAGACAGAAGAAGGAACGGCATCAGCATTCACTACCATGGAAAATGACTTCTGTTATCGGTTACCAAAAATTACTACGGTCTTCACCGGAGAACTATTCGCCATTTTGAAAGCATTGAGATATACCAACATTCAAAATCTTGCTAAAACTGTTATTATCACCGACTCCCTCAGCGCAGTGACCTCTCTAACCCAACTCTATCCATCCAATGCAATCCTCCTCCTAATCAAACGCGAACTCCATGAACTACAACAAAAGAACCAGATAATCCACTTTCTCTGGGTTCCATCTCACACGGGTATACAGGGAAATGACGCCGCGGATCGACTAGCCAGAGAAGCAACAACTAATGAAGATATTCAACCCCTAACAACGACTGTTAGAACAGACCTCAAGCAGAGCTTTAAAAAAATTGTCACCTCAGCCTGGCAAACTGAATGGAACAACTCTGAGTCCAAGCTCGCTGAATTGAAAAAATCTGTCCTTCCATGGAAAAAACAAATCCCAACAAGAAAACACCAAGTCATTGTTACAAGACTACGTCTGGGCCATACCCGCATCACTCACAGCCACCTAATCAAGAGAACACAGGAGCCAATTTGCGAGACATGCCAATGCAACCTGACAATCAGACATATTTTACTCGACTGCCCATCGTATCATCATCAACGTCAATTACATGTAATTCCACCAACTTTACATGAACTCCTCAGTGAAAATTGTGACGCCCAAAAAGTCGTGAACTTTTTAACAGACATTAGTATCATTAATGAAATTTGAATGAGATCCTTTGTATATATATATATATATATATATATATATATATATACTGTATGTAGTATGCTTGTATTTTCAACACTGTCTCTAATAACCTTAAAGGTTGAAGGGACAATAAATACAAATAAATTAAAAAAAAAAAAAAAATTAAATAAAATTTTTCAAATTAAATATTTATTTGTCCCATTTTCCTCAGTGTACTATTTCTATTTTACATCGAAAACAACCTCATGTCTGGTGCATTGCTTCACAGACCTTTCATAACGGTTTCTCTTATTAAGCTATGGTAGTCATTAGTACACTAGTCATTAATACACTAGTCATTAATACACTAGTCATTAATACACTAGTCATTAATGCACTAGTCATTAATACACTAGACACTAGTACTCTAGTCGTTTATATACTAGTCATGAATACAACCACTATTTTTACGCCTTGACACGTGTTTTACTCGACAAGTATATATTCTCTGTGGAAAATTGTGGTATGGTGTTGGAATAAAAAAACTGGTATATTCATGACGTCAAAGGTTCCAAACAGTGCATTGCAAGTCCGATAGACAATTGGAAAATATTCGTCAACGCAGAAAAAGTTTATTTTGAAAATAAACGTATCACAATCTTTTAAAAAACTAGATTTCAGTGGCAAACCATTTTTTTCTTATCTCTACCCGTTTGCGCGCCAATGATGAATATAAAATTCTATTGCATATCGAAAAGTGCGCAATCACTACCTCTTAAAACCCACCAAATTTCATTTGCAAATCTCGATCAGTTTCAGAACAATAGTCAGTTTTTAAGAAAAACTTTAACCCCCGTATCTCGGAAAACGAAGCATTTGCGTACAAAACTGTAATTATTTTTTCATGTAGAATCACTCCCTGAAGTTTGTCGCACTTATTAATTTACACCCTTTATGTGCAAGCGAATACGAGTGAGACGATTACAGTTTGGCAAACAGCTGCAAGTAGCAAGTGTGAAAATGTGCATGCCCATGATGCGCAGTCGTACGACGGATTATCCAGTGACTATTCGCGGTCTAAGGGCTCGCTCGGGCCGTTGAAACTTCTGCTAGCGCTGGCCGGTTCAATTCCGGAATGCGTGGGAATTTTTCTGTTCTATCGGAATCGATAGGCGACTGCATGCCTTGCTGAAAAGCAAGTGAGTTGCCAAGATTTCAATCTCGATGTCTAGTGCTAGCTTGGAGTACGCACTGACCAACTGGGATGGTGCTGTATTTGTTTTTTTGTTTGGTTTTTTACAAAACTCCCAGGTTTTCGTAGAAAACCCCCCAAAAGCCGAGCTTGTGCGAGCAAGGAAGATCCTGGACCTACAGTTTAAATAGAAGTGGAATCCGAACCACTTCAGCTCCGTTACACGCGTCCGGGGATCGAACCCGGACCGCCTGGGTGGAAGGCAAACGCTCTAACACCACGACCACTTCGCTTATGTTTTCCGAGTTTCCCTACTGCTAAAAAGTTAATACGCCACCAAAAAATCAGTAAATCGCCCCAGGGCGCCACGGCAAATAATCTCTTTCCCCGCAAATTCGGAATACTATATATATATTTAACTGACAAAATTAAATAATTTTGCAAACGCACTAACTTATCGGGACAAATGATTATTCTACACTTTTATCGATTCCTTGAATTCAATATTTGTTCAGAGTGTGGAGGTATTTTATTAAATACCTGAAGAAACATGTCAGGAAATCCTCTAATTTCCCATTTTTGAATCGGTGACTGACAAATAAACCAAATAATAAAATCCTATTCTTAATGAAATTGCATTTTCATACCCCTATCATGATTCACTTCACGTCTTTTCAAATAAAATTACCAACTCAAATGCGAAACAATCGCCTTAATAAGCAGTTTAATGAATATGACTAATTATAAATAATTCCGAGTAAATCATTTCCTGAGTCCGAAAGTCTTCTATCATAATGTGATTCATCTGAATTCGTTATGCTTTCGTTATGCTAATTATCAATTTCGAGAAAAAACATTGACAAGTGAATCACACCAACTGAAACACAAAAATTTGCAAGTTATGCACGAATTTCTAATCATAGGTAGATGACTCATCGACGAGATTATATGCATTCTAATTAATTATTTATTAAGTCGTTTGAATGTTCTTCTTTTGAATGAAGTTGTCCACTTATAAAATGTTTGTTAATGGTTCGGTTGTATGTAAATAAAAATATATTAAAAAAAGTTGAAAGCGTGTGAAGATAACAATAACCATAATTTTAAATGTTATTCATTAAAATGGTATTCATACTTAAACAATGACTTGGCAATATGACAATATTCATGAATATTTCACTAATCATGGGTAGTTTTTATTTAGGCGCGATCGTCACTCCGACCATGACATAGTATCAGAATGTACAGATCGACAATCGTAAGGATGCCTCTGAGATGCGCAAACGATAGAAAGCGTGAGTAGATGTGCGACAAAGATCGACTACTGTTTAATAAGGCAGAGCGATTGAGCTCCTGCCCCACTCCAGGGTTTTGTCTACTGCGCAACCAATTCTCGGAGGCATCCTCACGCTTGTCGATCAGTAGCTTCTGCCCTATTATCAAACCGTGACATATTTTGTCGCATGCGAGATATGCTCTTTGTCGAACGAAATCTGAATATTCTTATTCTCAAATGTCGCATTCGCAAATTTTTGATAGACAAATTGTAGAATGGTCAAAGGCAGTCGGCAATTTATGTCGAATGCGAGAATTTCATAAGATGCGAAATTTATAGGTTGGGTCCAATAGTTAATAGTAAATGTCAAAACATCCTTTGATACTTTTTAAGAGATTTGTGTAGTGAGAGAATGGCATCTTTAGTAATAGCTATAGAAAATTTAGAAAATCAGGAAATTTACACAGTAAAAAATGGGTAGTTAAAATTAACTACAACTTGTTGCTCAGATCGATCCACTAACCTTATTTAGTTAAATTAACAAATTACATTTTAGTCAAAGGGATATTGTTGATATTTGCAATAACTAATTTGACAATTAACAACATTTACTCGTGGAAAGGAGCAATTCATCTTGTCAACTTGATAATAATTTGGGAAAAAGACAAAAAAGCAGTTGTTTTTCTTACAACAAACATTAGTCATATTGATATAATGCCATCAGAATACCAACTCGATTTCGTTACATTTACGTTTCTTCATGTTGATAACCCAAATAAGTTTGTTGAACTCCACATGGTTTTTGCATTTTCATCGAATTGTATGCCTCAAATCGACAATTTTGCTTGAAACTCTTGCAAAATGCTTTTGCAAAGTTAACAAATTTATATTGTAATTTTAACAACATACTTCTGCTGAAAGTACAATTGAATTATGGTGATTCAACAGTGCAAGTTGGCTTATAAGAACTAAATATCATTGTGAATTATTATATTGTTTTGTACACTCAACAATTAGATATTGCTAATTCATGGAATGGTTTGGTACGATTAGAATGAATGTTTATATTAAAAAGTACAACCAATAATGCGAATACAACGAAGAAGTTTGCTTTATTGACTAAATGACTAACATAATTAGTGATTGATTACTATGCTGTCTTGTTACTTCAACTATTACATATTTTCAATTTAACAAATGGTTTGGTATAAAGACGTATTCATTAATGCTATTTTAACAAAATAATTTCTTTTCTTTATCTAATATAGTTAGTGATTGAATACCATATTTCTTTGTCAATAATATATTTTTTTGTTAATTGAATAATTAGAATTTGTCAATTCTACCAATGATTTGGTACCAAAACGAATATATTTTTGCATGAAGCTCAACCAATAATGCTATTTCAACTAAACATATTCGTTTAATAACTGACATAATTAGTGATTTAATACGAATTATATTGGTGAATTATAGTCTTGTTACTCGAACCATTGAAAATTGTTCATTCAAGAGATGGTTTCGTATAGAACCAAATTTTCCTATACAGTGTGACTCATTCAAGATGGAAGCACCCTTAAAAAACTTAAATTTTTCAACCGATTGGAATGATTTTTTCTTTTTTTCGTTAGGTAGACATTCAGAAGGTCCACTAGAACACCAAAATTCATAAAAAAATCTCCATTTTCAGGGCCAATTATTCTTATTTTTCGAGGTAAAAAATCTGACTAGACCACTGGATTCGCTACATTATCAAATGGTTCATAAGTAAATTACGTGGAAATGCGTTAGTCATCAATAAGAAAGTTATAGGGTATTGAAATGGGTCACACTGTATACGAAAAAAGACCAACCAATGTTGCTTGCTGCTATAGGCTATGATATAAAAGTTCATAATAATATGAGAATTTAAACGGGAAAGTTATAAGGCAAATGAATGAAGATCCATAATATATTTTGATGATTTTATTTAAAGAACAGAACATTCTTCCAATATGAACCTAATACTATAATAATAAAGTAACAGCAAATAGGTAATATAAATCAGTAGGTTAACTTCGATGTGGGTGGGATGAAAATCATTACAGGAAAGATATTTTTCCCCAAATTAAAAATTTATTTTGGTTAATCTTTATCTTTGAAAATATTTGTGTTTGAAATTGACACAGTGCGGAAGTAAATAGTCATATCCAGTATAAACTTCTGAAACACACGTTGACAAGAGAAATTATGATATTCATCGCATTCTTACATAAGTCAGCAAAACTGAATATATACCGGGTGACCACTAGATGAGGTAAGCACCCTAATTCTTTTATAGTTTTGAAAATACAGGTTTCAAATTTGATATGTCGCTATAGTACTTGAATACATTTACTTTTACACCACAACTGAGTATTTATTTTTTATTGATTTTCGGAAAGAGCTTTGAAAATGCGATGATAATGTTTTTAAAAATTGTATATCGGTTACAGATACAGCTAGAGATACAGTTGATTGTTCAATCGAACTAACATTGGCTGTGAAAATTAAACTTAAATCTTCACAAATGGCGCCAGAGAAAGCTTCGAAGTAAAATACAGTTGATTCTCATGGAATTGCAACTCCCATATTTTCAACAAGTATCAAAAATTTCCTCAATAAAGTTATTTCAATTCCGTCATGTCGAAGAATGATAAGAGTACTTAAAGCGGCTATGAACATAATAAGGCGAAACCAAAAAGCAACATTTATTGATTTTTTGAATAGAATAAACAGTCACGTTGATATGTGTTATTTGGCGTATTCTTATATTCAAAGCCGCCTTCGTTGATGAACATTTATTATCGAGAACACTTATTATGAAAATTTATTGTATCTTCGGTGCCTTTTGGAATTCTCCTAAACTTAATCTGATCATAATCATTTTTCCACATGACACAGTGAAAACAGCTTGTTGCTATTTGAGAAATAGTAGTTGTGAGCATTTATTTATAGGTATTATTCAGGTTTGAGGGAATTTTTGATGTTTGTTTGAAAATATGGGAGTTGCTATTCCATGGAAACTCCATGGAATCTTATCTCGAAGCTTCCTTTGGCAAATACTCACGCCGTTTGTCAGTTGTGGTGATTTTACTTTGATTTTCACGTTCGATTAAACAATCAACTATATCTCTGCTATTTCTATAAAGGGTGTCATTTGAAAGAAATGTTTGGGGTCACTTCCGGTTAAACCGGAAGTTTTAAACTATCAGTTGTGGTGACAAAATAATCGTATTCAAATACTATAGTGACATACCAAATTTGAAACCTAAATATTCAGAAATATAGAAAAATTAGGGGCCATACCTCACCTCGTGGTCACGCGGTATTTCAAGAACTTCTTCAAAAATCTGTACATGAAAACCACATGAAATCATCATTAAATATGAAGTTTCCAAAGGTATACTTGCAACCTTATTACTCATTATTACACATTTCACTTCCAAAGTAATGAAAGAGAACTTAAAATACACAAATATAAAAATAAAATCAAAAAATAAAAATAAAAGCACACAAAAAGTATCTATTTTGGAATTATCCAAGGAACAAAAATCATAAAAAGTCATACTTCAGAATAAGTACAAATGTTCATGTAATGAATTCTTACCACTAGTTAACAGTCAGGAAACTCCAAAGTACCTAATGAAATAGGACAGGTCTCTAAAGTGAACATAAAACATATGTATAAAAAAATCTTTGGAAACTAGAAAATGCAAGTCAAATAAACCAGTAAAAACTAAAACAAATATATAAAGATACACATTTTGTAACCATTTAATTACTCAGCATCCAAGGAACAAAGTTAATCAAAAAAATTCAAAATTTGGAAACCTTCCAGTAGAATAATGAAATATTTTTATGTGATATCGTAATTTCATACTTAGGTACTTATCATGCACTTATCATCTTTACTAAATGGCATTTTGATTTCATATGAGACATTATGTTTCAGTTTAAGTAAATTTATCAATTCATACTGAATGGATTTTGGATAATCTATGACATAAGAATGATAGTTTTCATTATAATAGAGATTATCCCATTTTGAACATACCGCGAACGGCAAATCATTAAAGATGATGATACTCTCGATTTTCCAAAATGATGGCAAACAGAAATCATCAGTTTCCCAAACAATAAAATTCCCTTCTTTAAAAGTACTTCCTAGATATTCAACTTTTGGTACTGTGAGAAAATTTTGTGAATCTAGTAGGTTGAGTTTTTTCAGTAATAAATTGTAAAAGGGTTTTTCACATAATGTCATGTACCTACGTTTTCCGTAAGAGGGTTCAGTTGTGAGAGTAAGATTTCGCCACTCATAATACATGTACTGCTGATGCCTTAAAGAGAGTTTTACACAATGCCTTGAAATTTTTGAATTTGTGACTAAGATCTTTGAAATAATAATGCTTTGACTCAAATCTCATACAGGAAAAAAGTATAAGAGGACCAGTAGATTTGATGATCATCGGATAATGTACCATAAAATGGTGTTTAGGAGTGAGACTACGGGAAAATTCTCGGTGAAAAAGATCATGATCAGATATCAAGATTTTCAGTTGTGAAACCATACCTTCAGACAACACAGGACAAAATACTATATCAAGAATATCAAGTAGCAATAAAAAGACAGAGAGCTTGCCTTTTTGCTGCTCTGGAAGATCATCCACAACATCACCCAAGATATGAAAAGGATTTGTTTCATTGTGTGAAAATTAATAAACAAACACTAGGGGTCGTTACTTGCAAACTTTTGATTGCTGATGAATTTCATGCTAAAATACATACGTACCCTAAAAGTCATTTAGATCGGAAGTAGTGTCATTTAGGGCCTATTTAGTCGTAAAAAGTAAAGTCATTAAAATGTATGCAGCTCATTAATAGTAGGACTTCGACAAATGACAGTAACAGAAATATGTCCAAACTTTTTTGGTTTATTCTTTCATATAGTTTGATATCATTCGAAGAAGTAAAGATATGGATTGCTATGATAATCAAGCATTAATAACGATCGGTTTCCGGTTTTTATCACAGAATATGAGAATGAAGAAAGTTGTCGAATGTCAATAATGACATTCATGGCCAGGGTATGCGCACTGACGTCGTTTTATTTGTCCTAAGCATAACAGTTGAAAATTGGGAACTCCCAAGGTCACGATTTTAGGACTCAGAATTGAGACTATGACAAAAAGCATTATATAAATGTTCTTATGTCAATATGTCAAATCAACTTAGTTTAGAGATTAGCATTAGAACAAAGAATGAGACTGAGACAAAGACAAAGTTGACTAAATAGGCCCTTTACTCGTTTCAATATAGAGTAGGTATATCTCAGACTATTCTCAATGATAAAATATGGAGATACATTTTTTCGGGTTTATCTCCATGTTATGTGTAACTTCGACAAAACTGTTTTATGCTACTTAACTTTTGATTAAGTAGATATATCGATAGTAATATCTCTTTTTTTAAGAATATGAGAAAACTGCTTCGAATTAATTTTATGTTTGATTCGAAGTAGATGTATTATTAAGCATGTAGGAGAGCAATTTGACTAAATTATATTATATACTCAAACTACTTTGTAAAATTAAAATTTTGTAGGAACCTCAGTTTGGTGGAAGATCGAAGATTAAAAGATTTATAAAAATATAGCATAAAATAAGACAAACAAGCTAATGATTTTCATTATCAGTGTATAAATAATGATACAATTATAAATAAAATCACAGGTTACTGCGGTTCTTCGATATATTTTCGTTCTCCTTCATCACTACCTCGAATTCAAATAAACTATTACTATCGGAAAGTACTAGTTTTAATTGATATTTGAATTGTGTCAAATGTTCATTCCTGAACTCTATGGGAAGATTGACTTTTCTGGTAACAAAATGATAACAAGAACAATAATTAAATGTCCATCAACCTACTACCTAGACGTCGAACCAAAATTCAACAAATTTTAAAAACATTACTCATTGATTGAAAGTTTAATTTTGTGGGTGACACGCAAAATCGCGAAGCATTCCATATTTTAATCGGTTTTTTAGAAAAGGAGAGTATTTTTTGATTAAATTGAACTTGTTTTTTCAGATAAGAATACAATACCTTATAATTTTATTCAATACAACAATCATGTAAACGCATGTGTCTTATCGGGGCAAATTGATCATTTTTTGCATTTTCAGACTGCCGAATGCTAAAACATCCAAAAGATCATTTTGAAAAATTACTGTTTTGACAAATAGCGAAAGTATCATCCGACTATGTCATTTTTCATATATTTAAAAGTAAAACTCCACGCCCATTTCATTTTTTAATATAAAAAGAGTGAACATATTATTCTAAAAGGAATAAATAACCAACAAAAAATGGATGAACACAAAATGTTTCTTTTATTATATTACACAATGTTTGGGCCGACACCGACTCTGTTTCTACAGAAATAATATGGGAACCATTCGGTTGGTAACCATATCTGCCAATTTGCGACATTTGCGTAGCAGAAATAAGAAATGAGAATGAGAGATTAAAATGTTAAGAAAGCTACTCGGAGTGCTGAAACAGGGACAGGGATACATCACATTTTTGAGTAGTATTCATTGTATAAGTTTGTTACCGTTACAGATTATTTATCATAGTTTTTGTCAATTTCACTACAAAGTTGTAGTTAAAACAACTTCGTTTTATAGAATTGACTAGTTGATTTGGTATTTTTCACTAGAATAATAATTGTCGCATGATGAATAATTTGTTAAGAATTACAATACCGTTTCAGATTATTTCATCTTGGTTTGTACCTATCAATTCCACCATAAGTTGTAGTTGAAACAACTTTGTTTTATAGAATTACATAGTGAAGTTGGTATTTTTCAATAGAATAATTGACACATGATGAATAATTGAGATGAATAAATTGTCAAGAATGACAATTCCGATTCAGATTATTTCGTAATGGTTTTTGTCAATTCCACTATAAAGTTGTAGCTGAAACAACTTTGTTTCATATAATTAACTAGTGAAGTTGGTATTTTTCACTAGAATAATTGTCGCATGGTGAATAATTGAGTAAATAATTTGTCGGGAATGACAATACCGTTTCAGATTATTTCATCATAGTTTTTGTCAATTCCACTACAACGTTGTAGTTAAAACAACTTTGTTTCATAGAATTAACTAGTGAAGTTGGTATTTTTCACTAGAATAATTGTCGCATGGTGAATAATTGAGTAAATAATTTGTCGGGAATGACAATACCGTTTCAGATTATTTCATCATAGTTTTTGTCAATTCCACTACAACGTTGTAGTTAAAACAACTTTGTTTCATAGAATTAACTAGTGAAGTTGGTATTTTTCACTAGAATAATTGTCGCATGGTGAATAATTGAGTAAATAATTAGTCGGGAATGACAATACCGTTTCAGATTATTTCATCATAGTTTTTGTCAATTCCAATATAACGTTGTAGTTAAAACAACTTTGTTTTATAGAATTAACTAGTGAAGTTGGTATTTTTCACTAGAATAATTGTCGCATGGTGAATAATTGAGTAAATAATTTGTCGAGAATGACAATACCGTTTCAGATTATTTCATCATAGTGTTTGTCAATTCCATTATAAAGTTGTAGTTAAAACAACTTTGTTTTATAGAATTAACTAGTGAAGTTGGTATTTTTCACTAGAATAATTGTCGCATGGTGAATAATTGAGTTGAATAATTTGTCGAGAATGACAATACCGTTTCATATTATTTCATCATGGTTTTTGTCAATTCCACTATGAAGTTGTAGATGAAACAACTTTGTTTAAAATAATTAACTAGTGAATTTGGTATTTTTCACCAGAATAATTATCGCATGATGAATAATTGAGATGAATAATTTGTCAAAAGATTATTTCACCTTGGCTCCTGTCAATTCCACTATAAGAACTTTGTTTTATAGAATTAATGAAGTTGGTATTTTTCACTAGAATAATTGTCGCAAGCGTTTTTGACTACTTGTTGTAGTTAAAAGAGCAAAACTTACAATTAACAAATTCCTCAGATAAATTATATGCTAATACTGACAAAACTTTTGTTATTATCAACATATTTCTAGTTATTTTTAACTACATTGATATTAACAACTAGAAATTTTTTACTGTGTATCTGCGGCCTCGAGAGAGACTAGTAATATACAGGAGTGCTTTCACATTCTCATCTGAGAAAAAGTATTAAAACGTTCAGATTAACTAAAGAATTCTCCGATAAAAGAGGCTCATTTTATTTTTCTTGCATTACATTTTTTATAGTTCGCTTTTGATTTTGGGTGCAATAATTTTTTTTTGGCTTCACTTTCCATGTTTCTACTTTATTTATTCTGATGTAATCTTACTTCCAAAAGCAAATGTCATTTTATTTGTTAATATTATTAACGTTTTACAAGAGAAGGAGCCATAGAACACGATCTAACATCAAAAGTTCGGTGTTGCCAGCTCATGTTATTCGACAAAATTAATCTCATGCGACATAGAGGTCGAACCCATTTGAGAATACCACATGCCAATGTGCGACAATTTCTATCGACATATGCCGAATGCTACAAATCTCACTCGACATAGTGACAGCTGATTTTCTCAGAATGGTTTAATAAAAATATTTTTTCTATATACGTAAACTAAGCTTTTACGCACTGCTGACAGTGCGTAAAGTAATACTTTTTCGCACAAGTGCGTAAAAAAATAAGCTGTGCGTAAAATCATGAACTGTGCGTAAAGTTATTTTTTACACACTGTTCATACATTTATGCATTTTTGAAAAATACAGTATTTTGCGTCAAATATAACTCGGAAGTCGTAATTTAATAATTCGACGACAATTCATATAATTCAACATTAAAATTGATGATATAATTGCTACAATTTGGCAATATAATAACTATCTAAGAAAAAACTCTGTATGAAACACTTTCGTAAAGGGCTTTTTTGTACTCGCATGTTTGTTGATCTCATACGCTCATACAAAAAAGTCCTACTTTACGAACTTGTATCATAAATAGCTATTTCCGCCTACTTCGTATTGTTTAATGTTCTTCAACGCAAATGAAATAGACCATTAATGACCCCTATTAATGAACGATTTGTTATTAATGGATGATTTCGAGAAATCGTCCATGAATGACCCCTATTAATGGTCGATTTGTCATTGATGAATGCATGATAGAGAACTAAACAAACGAATTCCGATGTTATGGACGCTAAAATGGATTTTGACGATTTTATGTTGCCAGATGTTGCGGAAACTGTTAAAGTAGTATCTCTATCTTTATTGTCAGAAAAAAATAGAATTCCTTTATTTCAACAAGAGTAAGGTAGACGGCAGAATATTGTAATCAACTGTTATATTAAAAAGCGATTAATGATCTCGAAAATTAACGCGCCCGCTTCACTCACGCGTTAAAATATTTCGATCATTAATCGCCTCCATTAATACTCTAGTTGATTGAATAACTATAAAATGAAGTGGTAACCTTACCCGATACAGTTATCGGATATTCTAGTTTTCGACCGCCCTAAAGCAAAATGAATCAATGAGTCAGGATCCCAAAAGTCAATGCTCCCTACCAAGAATTTACTTTTCAATTTTTTTTTATGTATGGGCCCTAGTATTACACATGAAACGCGAACGTTGAAAACTCGCACAGTTGATTTTTTTTCTTTCTTTTTGCAGCCTTTTTCCAGAAACATACGCCTCTCGCGTTGCATTATTTTCCATTGCCCAGTACTGGAAGATAGTAGGCCGATAGTTAGCATGAATTTACTCCTCAGTATCAAGCCCATCAGTGCAGAAGACACCACTCCAAAAATATTTGTTGCAGTCGTTTCTAAAAACTAACAGACCTAACGAATAAATTGAAACGAGGAAGGCGTGTTTGATGAAAAAAACTTGCATTTCAATAAACGTTTAAAATTCAGTGTTGCCATACAACATCATAACCACTATTTATGATCTCGTGTCACGTGTCGTGGCTGACAATCTCATCATCCAAGCCTAACATGCCATTAATATTCATCTTCATGGCCTGAAAGTTATGTTTCTAGCTTTATTAGTTCGTGTTTGATCGCTTGACAATAAATTATCGAAAACTAAAGCACGGAATTCATGGGATTTTGGTTGATTGCGGAATTCAATGAAACTCTAGTATGTTGTAGATCAGATCTGACGGTAACACTTTAAATGGACCATAATCAAATCGTTTGATTAGTTTCGGAGAAACAGGGTGATTTTAAAAGAAGTTGCAAGAACAGAAAAATTAGGTAAGTAATCTATCAAAAATCGAGACTTTTTCTAGTTTATTCCCGTGATTTCGCTTAAATATGTCATGCCTTCGGAAACGCAACATTATGATACAAAACAGTTTTTAAGTTACCAGGGTCACCACAAACGTACTCAAAATACACTATTTCGAAGTTGTCTACTTCACTTATCAGAATTGAGATTATTTTTAGTTTGATTTCGAGATTTTTGTGAGAAATGTTGACCGTTTAGGAAAGCAACACTATTATAATACAAGCACAGTAAGTCACCATACCGGGGTTATAAAAAAAGTACTCAAATACATCCTATTCCGAAGTTATTCACTTCTTTCTTTCAATAGCAACCTTAAAGAACCATATGTTTTCAACTCTCAACGTTAATATGTGAAAAATCTTGAACCAAATTTATACTTTTAAAATACAAGGGTCCTACAAAAAGTAACTTTACATATGTATCTGACTACTTGATGTGCATATAATTACACTTCAGACAATTTCAATTTCTTCTTCCGCAACCTCACGAACAGTGACATTTATTCCAAAATATTGGTAGTTGAAAATTTTAAATATTTTTAGGAGATGGTCCTGAATCATTCATAAGATATTTTTGAAGTAGTCTCTGCCATAATAAATAAATATCACGAACCTAACATAATGCAGGATGCCACAGTCGAGTTAGCTAACGAGATGCGTCGAAAGGCTTTGGGTGAAAACCACGTGGAACAAAATAATTTGAACAGACGTCGCGGACTTTAGCAAAACCTCATCGGGCATCAGATTGATTTTCGCATTAATTTGAATTAGAAGCCCTTAGAAATATAGCTTTTGGAGTATTCCAGTTGCGGCTGTTTCTAAATGTACAAGGATAATCTGGACGATGAACTCAATGAAATCGATTTTATTATAGTCAGAGCATTTTTCAGTAATGGAAACAGTACTAAATATCAGTTGTTCGTGAGTTATGAAATGGTGCAAACAAAATAACAGGACATTACTGCAGCTGGTCCATGCGCAAGTACCATTTGGTTCCTCAGCTACAGTCGGCATATTATGGAAAATATAAAATTTTCATCTAACAATCCTTTGGAATGCGTTCAAGATATAGTTGTTCGGAAAGTTGCGATCCGTTAAGGGTCTTCATCCCTGAAATAAGGGGAGTCAGAAACGATTTTTTTTTCTGAGTGGTGAAGAGTTGTATGATGTATAAAGATAAAAATAACGAAAAAAAAATTCTTTGAGTTTTTAATGAATGAAAAGGATATTTTCCCCCATTTTTGGGCATTTTCGTTCAGTTCCACCATCAAAACGAACGAATATTTTGGTGTTGTTTCATTTCAGTATCGAAGTCTATCATTCACTTAGTTAAACGACTTTCTTATTTTTCTACTAAATATTTAATTTTTTTTGTGAATAATTTCACAAAAATGTGTTGTTTTCCCGGAATGGGTTTCCTTGCTTTATTCCATTTGAAATGAGAAATCTCCAGCTTTATCAAAGTCAACTAATGAAGGTTTGGTTCAGCCGTCGACCAGTGAAAACTGATTATTACTAACAATTCTGGATTCAGAAATAGAACTGAATTTCTTTTAAATGACGCGCCCCTCAGGTTGCTCCTCCCACACGACTGGTGAGGAAAAGAGAGAGTATCATATAGCCAGTATGACATCTGGCACAGGGTCGGATCGGGAATGGGAAAAACTAAAACTCATTCGGGTCGATCGAAACTATGGAATATTATAACTTTTACAATAGCTTTTTGAACAACATGTGTTCATCACTTGAGGGACAATACTCCATAACATTTGTATATTAGGAAAAACCAAGAGGGGCCTCCAGAATGTTGGACGAGTTTCGTGATTTCTGATACAATTCCATTCAAAATTGGTATAAAGAAGCTTTTGTGTTTGGGAAGTGATAATTTTTTTTAATAATTCAACGTGCGGCTCCAAAATATCGAACGAAATTTCTGATTCTTGGTCTGATTCTATTTTGAGTTGGTATAGGTATAGGGATTTTTGTGGTCGGATAACCTGATTTTTTTGTCAATGTTTGATAATTCGAAATGACAGCTACAAAACGGTGAACGAACAACTATTGTCCGAGTCCGTTCAAAATTAGAATATAGGGGTTCTTTGGATCGGTGATTTTGACTTTTCTTGTCAAAATCATAAAATTCAAGATGGCGAGATTTAATATCAGATTCTATTCAAAATTTGTATCTAGGAGTTTTTGGAATAGGAGATTAGTTTTTCAAAACTAAATAATTCAATATGACATATTTTACGAATGATCTAAAGAAAATAACCGTTTTCAGTGCATTTGAATAAAATCTTGTCTTAAAAACATTTTTCCATTCATATTTATCAGGAAATACACTCTCCACTTCGTCAGTGCTATGTAGCGAGAATTTCGGAGTTAGTGGCATATTTTTACGCATATTACCTAATAACTTGTTCTTGTGACTCCCATATCGGCAACTGCGTTCGACATTGGTTTTCAATACAACGGTTTATTTGGGCGGCGCGGCGTTTTTGATGTTCCTTTGAAGTTGAAAAGCTACAGCGGAATGTTTCAATGGGACAGCGCAGCAACGTAAACAATCGAAACATATTGACTTGATACCAGGTGATTGTTACGGCTTTTTTTGTTTCTTTGGCGGCATTTATATCGAGAATCGTAATCATTCAAATTTATTCACTCCATTTTTTTATTTTCATTAATGATTCTATGTTGAAGAAGGTTCACAATCATTTTTATCAAATTCAAGGAAAACAATATACTTAACCAGAAGAAGATATTGCCATTTAGTTATATATACAAGAAATTATTTCAATGTAAAAAGACAAAGACATTTGTGTTTGGGAATCAATAATGCTTCCAAAGCTGAAAGCATTTTTTGTCCTAGAGGAATGGTAATTAGCGATAACTGCTTCTCATGTTGTTGAAGGTAGAGAAAGAAATGTAAAAAAAGAAATATCTAATTTTTTTCAATATTCAGGTATATTAGAGTAAAACATCTAGCTAAAACATTGTTTCATTTATTTTTAACAGTTGTATTAATTCACATCGGTTGAATTGAATGTTTCACGGGTGATAGTCTCATATTGTTTCACCCTTTATAGGGAATAAGACATATGTACGTAAACTATGTACCTTTCCTGCAAAAAATTACATTCAACTCGAGAAAATAGTTTTCAAGAAAATTTCGATCAGATCTTATTGGTAACTATTTTCTTTTCAATAACTAACTTGAAAGTCGAAATCTGATAACTGATTTTAAAAATTTTTATTCATGATTCCACATCAGACTTTATATTTTCGAATCAATTCAAATTAATGCATTCATATACACCTAAATAGTAATTTTGAACAGAATACGACCATAACTCACACAATAAACCAATAGGAGCTGCCATTTTGAATTATTGAAATTTGATGAAAAATTAATTATCATCATTTCTGAAATTTGGAACATTGAATATGCTCACTGTAGAGCACTTTTTGACGTATTTGGAAAACAATCCAAATTCTGTTTTTTTCCGGAAATGACATCAACTTTCGATTTTCAAATAGGACACCGTGTATATTATTATATTTTTGATATCTGCATAATTTTCTGAATCCAATGATACCTCATAGTTGATATTTCATTCGTCAGAATACCCATTTTATTTTTCGATCTAGAGAGCCATGATTTCCCTAAAATTATTCCAAATAATCAAAATAATGCTACACTATCGAAATTTCTGACAGATGAAATATCAACTATGAGGTATCATTGGATTCAGAAAATTATGCAGATTTCTAAAATGTAATAATTCACAGGGTGTCCCATTTGAAAATCGAAGGTTTGATGTCATTTCCGGAAAAAACAGAAATTGTTTTTTTTTTTCAAATATGTCAAAAAATGCCCTATAGTGAGCATATTGAATTTTCCAAATTTCAGAAATATAGCTACAGAAACGAAGGAGAAAAGGGCGTGTACCATGAGTCTGTATCACACGGTATAGAATTCGACCATAAATCACGAAACTTGACTGCCATTTTCAATTCCTGAATTTTTACAGAAAAATCATTATCTTCGAACCCATTTTGAAATTATTAATTTTGACGAAAGATTCATAAACGACCCCGAAAACCTGCACATACCCATTTTGTATCGAATCAGAAACCAAATTACCAATCTCGCTTTTTTGTTCTTTCTGTAAACACATTCATAATGGATTACCCACTTGCTACTGGAATTATGAACAGTGAACACCTATCAAATATTAAATGATTTGGACGTCTGCAAGTGTAAATTTTGTTCAACGATTCCATATTACAACTCACATATAGCATACAGGTCAAACTAGTATGAAACGTGTTAAAAGAAAAACAAGTTTCCCATAAAAGTAATTCTGGTCCAATACATTTAAAAAAAAAATAGAACATACTGTTTACGTCAGCGTTGTATACTTATTTTGTACTGTATGCATGTCATGTTTTATTTGACATTACCTTTTATCTGATATTTCAGACGTCATTATCTATTTCTATTTGCGGTATACTTCTTCTTAAAATTCACATTCAAAACATTTCCGAAATAGTTCATACAGATTTTGCTAAAATATTTTTTTATTCTTGATATTGTGTGACTGGATTCCATTATATTCATACATTTGAAATTTTCGTGCAAATTTTCAGATTACCTCGAAAACAAATAGGCTTTAACCTAGATTTGTAATTTGGAAGAACGAGCACCGATTTATCTAATTCGGACCTGTATCTATCGAGAATCGCCAAGTTAGAAGTGAGGCGGAGTTTGTATTTATTCCATCGGGAGAACACGCACTGCCATCTGGCGATATACGTTTCTTATATAGAAGGCTAAAGAACTTTAATTTCTCTTCTCAGCATAAGGAAATGTACACTGACTGATTGCAATAGTCAAGATTATGTGGAACGATGTTTTAAATGCCGATACAACAGTTATTCGACTTGACATGAAAGTATCATTACATGCACATCAAGCTAGTAGTCAGATACATTTGTAGAGTTACCTTTTGTACGACACTTGCATTTTAAAAATATAAGTTTGGCGTAAGGTTTTTCACATATTAACGTTAAAAATTTAAAACATATGCTTCGTTAAGGTTGCTATTGAAAGAATGAAGTGAATGACTTCTAAATAGGATATATCTGAGTACTTTTTGGATTACCCTGGTATGGTGAAACATTGTGTTTGTATTATAATAGTATTTTTTTCCAAATGGTCAACATAACTCAGCTAAAAAGTGTCGAAATCAAACTAGAAAAAAATCTCAATTCTGATAAGTGAAGTAAACAACGTCGAAATAATACATTGTGAGTACGTTTGTGATCACCCTGGTAAAGTAAAAACTGTTTAGTGTTTTGGATCACAACATTGTTACGTTTCCAAAGGCATGACATATTTGATCCAAATCAAGACAATAAACTAGAAATACTCTCAATTTGTGATATATTACTTTAATTTTCTGTTTTTGGAACTATTTTTAAAATCACCCTGTTTCTACGAAACTAATCATACGATTTGATTATGGTCTATTTGAAGTGTTAGCGAGAGATCGTGATCTACAACATAGTAGAGTTTAGTTGAATTCCGCAATCAACCAAAATCACCTGTATTCCGTGCGGGGTCCTTTCATGCGCCATATAGGTACGTACCTTGAAGATCCAATGAACCATACGCAAAACCATATGGCCGGTTCTCCAAATTGTAGACAAAATCAAGTCAAAAAATAATCAATTATGGCATCGCAACTTGAAGTTACTTTAGGGAAAAATGTTAAGACTCACTCGAAAGTGACAAATTGCATGCTCATAACAAAACAAGAAATAATATCCGAATGTTTAACGTGAATTCTGTTTATCCAACCCAAAAAAGCGCCATGAAATCGAGTAGTTCTCTCTTACACATCATGTATTTTTTAATCTGATTCTTATTATTTGGCACGACTTACATCTATTTTCAATGATTTTGACAATTTTTTTTCTCGTAGAGTTTTGAAAAAATTAAGCGGTCATCGGTGACCTCTTGGCCTGCGAGAATTTGGGAGCGAACACCGGTGTCCGTCATGGCCCGTCAAGTAAATAATAATAATAATAATAATAATAATAATAATAATAATAATAATAATAATAATAATACCCCTCCAAGGAGCTGTGAGACCTTGACGTGGTGGAGGGGCTCAGTAGCTGCAGTGATTCTGACAGCGATGCTGGTGGGAGTTTATACTCCTTGTAGGGCCACCCATGCCAGTAAGGTCGAAGATGAGCAGCGAAGCAAAGGACAGCTCAACAGGAGTAAACCTGGAAGAATCCGAAATCTAAGGTGGAAGAAACCGTGCTGAAAGATGAATGATCATGCGTAGTTGATCGTTAACGGTTCCCTCCGGATACCAGGCGACATTCGGTTGTACTAAGCCTCTCTGTGGCAAGGGTGCACTACCGCAGTTATACCCAGTACATCCCAACTCGTGGGAATTATATGGATATTTCAATGAACCCAAAAATTACGGAGACTCCTAACTCGAACAAAAAAGGAAACGAAATGAATACAGAGACGACGGGACCTATCCCTCGGTTCTTACTCATCAAGAGATTGGATGGGGAGGATTTTTCAAAAGTCAGCCCCTTTCTAATCAGTAAAGTTATGTATGGTTTGATTGGTAAAACGAAAGAGACAAGAAAAGTAAGAGAAGGTATCCTTGTGGAAACTTCTTCAAGAGCACAGTCGTTACGATTGATGAAAGTTAGCAAACTCTCAGACTTCGATGTACAAGTTACCCCTCATGGAACGTTGAACAATGTCAAAGGTGTCGTGTATTGTAAAGATTTTCTCAACTGCTCAACAGAAGAAATATTAGAAGGTCTCAGAGATCAAGGTGTCATAGAAGTGAAACGCATGCAAACAAAGAAAGAAGGAATTATTACAGAAACGCCGAATCATATTCTCACATTTGATACACCAGTTCTACCCAACAATATTTTAGCAGCTTTCTACACCCTGAAAGTTCGACCATATTTCCCTGCACCCATGAGATGCTTTAAATGCCAATTCTTTGGTCACATGTCGTCATGGTGCCAGAAAGACCAAATCTGTGTATGTGGGAAGCCATCACACACAGGGACAGACTGCGAAAAACCAGAGGTATGCGTGAACTGTAAAGGACCACATCCAGCTAATTCCAGACAATGTCCGCAACTGAAAATTGAGCAAGCTATCCAGAAAGTTAAAGTCCAAGAACGGATTCCTTATCGCGAAGCGAAGAAAAGGGTCCAAATCTCAACACCTACTGTAGGTGTTTCATATGCTCAGTCTGTTCAAACTAGTAATGCCAACGTGAACGATATAGTTGCCAAAATAATGCCCCACCTGTCGAAGGTGATTAAAGATCTATTTGGATCATCTACCCTCCCTCTTTCTATCCCCCCCCAATCCACAATCCCTCAACCCACAACATCCATAAATCAGCCCCCACCCCCACTCCCGCCTAAATATCCGCTTCCTATAGCCAAAAGGAAGCGATTCAAAGCTAGAGAATCAAACCTCAGCTCTGAAGACGATTCGGAGAGTAGTATATACTCTTCCAATACTCAGTCCTCCCAAAGTAATAAAAAGAAAAAAGGTTGGCCAAAGGGCAAACCTAGAAAACAAGTCGAATAATTGTGTCTATATACCTATTGTCCTATTGTCCTTTATACTTTTTACAAATACACCCTACCTTCACATTCAATCTGGAAAACCTAATATTCTGGAATTGTAACGGTTGTATTACCCACTACCCGGAACTCAAGAATATTCTCAATGAAAGGACACCCTTCTGCATATGTCTTCAGGAAACTCACCTGAAACCTCGAGAGAATTTCTCTTTAAGAGGATATAGCATTTACAGAAAAGATGTAATTCCTGATCTAAGAGCCAGAGGTGGAGTAGCTATCTTCCTTAAGGATAATATTCCCCACCGGAATATTCCTATACAGAGCAGATTACAAGTTGTCGCTGTCCAGGTTTATTACCCGATCCAATTCACGATCTGCAACATCTACTTACCTGATGGTAACTGGACTATAAGAGATCTGAAAAATATTGCTGATCAGTTACCAGCTCCCTTTTTGATTGTGGGTGACTTCAATTCTCATAATCCATTGTGGGGCTCGAACAGACTGGACAACAGAGGCAGAGCTATCGAAAATTTCATAGATGAAATGAACCTCATCCTTTTAAATAATGGCGAGGGCACTTATGTTAACCTAAGATCTAACTCTTTGTCAGCCATTGATTTAGCCTTGTGCTCGCCAGTTCTCTCGACATCTTTACAATGGAACTGTTTAGGAGATCATCTTACAGACCATTTTCCAATTTCAATTGAATTCGCTGGCCGATTCATTCCACGAGCATTGCCCAGACGATGGAAATTGAGAAATGCCAACTGGGATCTATATCGACAACAGTTAGAAAACTTACAACTGCCAGATACAGATATCAATAAAGCTACAGAACTGATCAGTAGGGAGCTTCTGACAGCAGCGGAAATTTCAGTACCACGATCTAGTGGTCGTAAAGGTACCAAATCAACTCCCTGGTGGAATGACATCGTTGCCAATCATGTGGCAGCCAAAAATCACGCTTTGACCACTCTGAAACGTTCACCCACACTGGAGAACACCATTTTGTTTAAAAAAGCACGTGCAAGAGCTAGGCGTGCCATACGTGAGAGTAAAAAAGCTACATGGGAAACATATGTCTCCACTATAACAGCAAGAACACCCGCATCGGAAGTATGGACAAAAATTCGCGCTATTCTAGGAAAGAGATTCACGGATGCACCACAGGTCTTAGAAATCGATGGTCAACTGATAATAAGTGGAGAAGAGATTGCTGAGCATTTGGCTAAACAATTCGAGTACATCAGTAGCTCCGAACACTACGACCCTGAGTTCCAGATTCATAGACAAGCAGAAGAGCGAGAAATTGACTTTCATGAAGAAAACATATCCAACTATAATCACCTCCTCAACCTGCTGGAACTGGATAATGCACTATCTGAAATGAAAGACTCTGCACCAGGAGTAGATAACATTGTATATGAATTCATCAGACAGTTACCAAATTCATCGAAAAAAATACTGATAGACCTATATAACAAAATATGGACCGATGGCACTTATCCAGAGAAATGGCGTGAAGCCATAATTATTCCTGTCCTCAAAATAGGGAAAGATCCAAAACTCATATGTAGTTATCGTCCCATCTCTCTTACAAGCTGTCTCAGCAAAGTTATGGAGAAGATGGTGAGCATCCGACTTATGTGGTACCTAGAATCCAATCATCTCTTATCAGATGCACAGTCTGGTTTCAGGAGCCACAGATCTACAATTGACAATCTTGTTATGCTAGAGAAAGAAATCCAGGATAGTTTTTCCCACAGACACCACACAGTAGCAGTTTTTTTCGACCTAGAAAAGGCATTCGATACAACTTGGCGCTTCAATATTCTCGACCAACTCCAAAAGTGGAATCTGAAGGGAAGACTACCAAATTTCATTGCAAGTTTTCTAAAACAACGTGAATTCCGTGTTAGGAATGCATTGGCTTCCTCAGATCTACATATACTAGAAAACGGAGTGCCGCAAGGGTCCACTCTGAGCGTAGTACTATTTGCTATTGCAGTTAACGGACTTCTAGATAATCTCGATCCAACAGTGGGAAGATGTTTATACGTTGATGATCTAACAATCTTCTACTCGGCATCATCTATGGACGACATTGAGCGAACTCTCCAGGAAGCCATTAATAGCCTTTGTAACCGAGCGAAGACTTTGGGGTTTACTTTCTCTGCTACGAAAACCAAATGTGTCCACTTCTGTCGACTTAGATCAGTTCATAATGATCCGAAACTGAAACTGTCTGAACATGAACTAGTATGCAGCGATTCTGTCAAATTTCTAGGAATGATATTCGATAGAAAACTGAAATGGGACGTTCATATAAACGATCTAATACTGAGATGCAAGAAAGCACTCAATCCACTGAAAGCATTAGCTAGTATTAATTGGGGATGTGACAGAGAAATTCTCCTGAGGTTATACAAATCATTTATATTATCCAAGATGGACTATGGCTGCTTCGTATATGGGTCCGCACGAAAATCGAGAATGAAAAACTTGGACAGTATACAGTGTCAGGCTTTGAGAATCGCACTAGGGGCATTTCGCACGAGCCCATATCTATCACTCTGTTGTGAAGCTGGGATTCCCCCATTGAGATATAGAAGACTGCAACTACTCACGAGCTATAGCTCAAAATTATGTGCACTTCCAACCCACCCTAATCACCATCCGATAATTACAGAAGAAGAGTATGACAACTATGAACGACGGCCATCTATCACCCGTCCTGCTGGAATCAGACTTGTAGAATTCATGAATGAGATTGACTATTCCTTTCCAAGGAGTTATACCATAAGTCCGTCTGAAGTACCTCCCTGGGACATGGCCCCCCTCGAAATATGTCTTGACCTCCAGAAATATAAAAAAGGTGAATGCAACAGAATCATTATTCTTATGGAATTCCACAGAATTATTGAAAACTATTCGGACTATCACATCATCTATACGGACGGATCCAAGACCGAAAACGGATCTGGATGCGCCATATCAAGCTTGGGAATTTGCCATTCATGGGCATTACCATGTGAAGCCAGTGTTTACACAACAGAACTCTACGCTATTCTACAAAGTACAGGATTTATAGAATTCAACACGAATAAGAAGTTCGTAATTTGTACCGACTCTCTGAGTTCTGTACAAGCCCTACAGAACCCATTTAGTAGAGATCCACTGGTAGAAATAATACTTGCCCGTATACATTGGCTGAGATCTCGAAATATATCAATAACGTTTCTTTGGATACCTAGTCACTATGGAATAGCTGGAAATGAACTTGTGGATAGAGCTGCCAAAGAAGCTGCTCAAGAACCTGTTGTTGGGGACATGTATATCAGGGTTGATGATATAAGAACACATTTGAAACACGCTATCCTAGGACAATGGCAGATGGAGTGGGACAGAACTGAGTCAAAATTGAAAGAGGTAAAGCAGAAAGTTCATCCATATACACCGCTATCATACTCATGCAGAAGAGATCAAGTCGTTATTACCCGAACTCGGATAGGACATACTAATTTGACAAACTTATTTATGCTGGCAGGAGATCAACAGCCTAGATGCCAACACTGTAACAGAAGACTTACTGTCAAACACATACTCACACAATGCCCAGAACATCAAGTGATCAAGCAAAGAATTGGCATAACGAATACCTTACAAGGATGTCTGGAAAACAACATGAGTACTGTATCAAGAACACTTTTATTCCTCAAAGAGACTGAAATCTACAAAAAAATATAAAGAAGAATACATTTGGATAACTACAATGAGTATGATATTGAATCGAATGATAATAGATACAGATAGAATACATTAACCAAACTTTTCAAAAAAAATGAGAAAAGGCTAATGACCCAAGCAGTCGATGCCTCAACAAAAAAAAAAAAAAAAAAAATAAAATAATAATAATAATAATAATAATAATAATAATAATAATAATAATAATAATAATAATAATAATAATAATAATAATAATAATAATAATAATAATAATAATAATAATAATAATAATAATAATAATAATAATAATAATAATAATAATAATAATAATAATAATAATAATAATAATAATAATAATAATAATAATAATAATAATAATAATAATAATAATAATAATAATAATAATAATAACATGCTCCATCCAATACCATTCTGTTGTGAAGACACTCCAAACTCAAAAGTCCTCGTCCTCCTTGTTGTCGGTGGAGATATAACCGAGGAACGGACGATTTGGGATGCAAGCTCCTGTATAGGTGCATCATCTTGCGAGTCTTTACGTCGAGTTGTCGCAGCTCCTCCTGAGTCCACTTCATTACTCCGAAGGAGTAGAGTAAGATCGGAATGGCAAGCATATAAAGTAATCAGGAGTTTGGACCCCCTTCTCTGCATGGTCCGGGACCATGAAAACGCAGGGATTGGAGCGTTCCTCTTTAAGGCAGCAGCCCGTGCGGCTGATGAACTCGGTCTCAGTTTCGACACCAAACGGCGTGATCCGAACTCTGTCACAGAGTTGGCACCCGTTCGGCAAAAAGCCCATGTAAAGGCCGCAGAGAATGCAGCTCTTCTGCAGCTACATAGGGATAAACCTTTGCATGGGGTCTTCTTCAGAAACGTTGAAGACCTTGGCTTATCCAAGAACTTGACCTACGCCTTCCTTAGGTCAAGTGGGCTGAAGTCGGAGACCGAGGGATGCATAATGGCCTGCCAAGATGGTGTCTTCAACACCTTGGTCTACCGAAGCCACGTGATGGGTATAGAGGTCCCTGATATTAGATGCAGGGCCTGCCGTCAGGCGCCTGAGACCATTATGCATTTGCTTTCAGCATGTCCAGCATATGCGGTCTCAGCCTATATCCACAGACATAACGCGGCTCTACGAGTGTTATATTACCACCTACGACACTCGTACGGTATAGACGAGACACCAGTGTTGCCTTACGCTCCGGGGGATATTGAGTCCGTGGTGGAGAATGAGAAGTGCCGAATCTACTGGAACTACTCATTTCCCACCCTCAGGCAAATACAGGCCAATAAGCCTGATGTAGTACTCCTCGACCATGGAAGTAAGACGATATTCGTCATTGAGTTTTCGGCTCCTGGCGAAACGAATATCGTCCGAAAGGAGGAGGAGAAACGGACGAAATATCGAGATTTACTCTTCGAACTCCGCAGGCTCTATCCAGACCATTCTGTAAAAATGGTTGTTCTGATAATAGGGTCCCTTGGCGGTGTGATGGATTCATTACTCTCGAACTTAAAAATCATACCGGCATGTAGAAAGATGTCAGAAATCATAGCCGGAAGAATGCAGAAGGCTGTCATCCTCGGTTCATTACGTCTGCTCAGGGCACACGATTCCCGGACCCAATAGCTGCTTACCCCATAGTTTGGGGAGTGGTTATTGGGGTAATGATGTTGCCAGCGCGCCCTCCGAATGTATCGGAGCATCGGAGACAGGGTCCGACTGGAGGATTTTAATTCAAATCAGAAATAATAATAATAATAATAATAATAATAATAATAATAATAATAATAATAATAATAATAATAATAATAATAATAATAATAATAATAATAATAATAATAATAATAATAATAATAATAATAATAATAATAATAATAATAATAATAATAATAATAATAATAATAATAATAATAATAATAATAATAATAATAATAATAATAATAATAATAATAATAATAATAATAATAATAATAATAATAATAATAATAATAATAATAATAATAATAATTATAATAATAATAATTATAATAATAATTATAATAATAATTATAATAATAATAATAATAATAATAATAATAATAATAATAATAATAATAATAATAATAATAATAATAATAATAATAATAATAATAATAATAATAATAATAATAATAATAATAATAATAATAATAATAATAATAATAATAATAATAATAACCAACCAACGCGTAAGGCCCTGGTGAGTAGCGACACCACCTACCCGAGCAAAGGATGCAAAATCGGACCGGCAGCTCATGCGCATCCGGGAGGGAAAAAGCAACTTTCCCTCCGGTGTCGGCCGTGGGTTTACTGGGTTAACCCCCCAGTAAACTCTACTACTCGGTTCCGAACGATCGAGGAAGAGGCCCCCACAACCGACCCCCTCGGATTAGGGGTCATAGGCAAGGTGGTGGGGCCAATGATGATTTGCCAAACGATGATTTGCCAAACGATGACGACCGCGATAACAACGGACGCTTTGAGTGGACGGACGAATTAAGAGACGGACTTCTGCATTGCTACGAGAGCAGTGAGCCCGCCCGGAGAGTATACATGGCGAGAATGAATGCTCTGTGGTGTGAGAGACACCCAGAGCATGCAGCGTTTTCCGCACAAAATCTCAGGGATTATGTATCCCATCTTCGGGCTCGAGGCTACGTTAGAGCTCTTCCTCAGCCAGTTATCGAGGTGGCAGATATGCCACGTGTCGGTTTGGCTGTGGAGGAGAATCGCATTGTTCCACTGATGGAGGATATCAGAACCCGCAGGGCGCTTCACAATATGAAGCCCCTGAAGCCGCAAGAACTGGCACGGGTGGATGCGGAGATTGGCGATGTTCTTCCATCTGGCAGATCAATTCTGTCGTGTACGACGCCGCTCATGCTCTATCCCAAACGGAGAGGAGGGACACCACCGCTCTGGTAGGGAGGCATGAACGACGTGTACACAAGATGGAAGCCAAGATCAAGTCGGCTAGACAACACGCGTCTCGTATCCAGTGTGTGGTGGACTTCGTGGCGGCCAATAGGCCTTTCACGACCGCAGTGCGGCGAATTGCCGCAAAATTGAGACGAGCTCACCACACATTAAATCAAGGTGTGCTGTTCACCATCAAACAGCACTGTCTTGATAGGATACGAATGCTAGTGGCTGCAAAGAAGTCACTAGTGAGGCGGGCGAGAGGTATCGCGGAAAACATAAAGTTCAGCGATAAACCTTCTCGCTTATTCCAAGAGCCTCCACGTGTTGTCAATAACCCGCCGGCTGCAGATCGAGTGGAAACATTCTGGAAGAATATCTATGAGTATCCGCAACCACTCAACGTAGATACTCCAGCCCTAGCGCAGTTCGAAGCATTTTGCAGGAGGCTTCGGCAGCCTGAGCTCAATGATCTGCGCATTCCGATAACCACGGAAGAAGTACGAGGGGCCCTAAAAGGCTCTAAGAATTTCGCTGCTCCAGGCCCTGATGGGTTGAATAACTATTGGTGGAAAAAGTTTCCAACAACCCACCGCCATCTGGCCAGAGTTTTCAACTCATGGCTAGATGGGGAGCAGCAGATTCCAGAGTGGTTTGTCGAGGGGCGAACCGTGCTCATCCCCAAAAACGGAGATTTGTCTGATCCAAAGAATTACAGGCCGATAACATGCTTGAATGCGTGTTACGCGCATCTTATACACGCGCATTATCTCCGCAGTTGATCCGGTGTATGAACGGATAAATGAGCAAAAAGGGTCAAAGAAAGGGGTCGCCGGGTGCAAGGAGAACCTGCTCATCGATAGATGTATCACGCAGGACTCCGTGCAGTATAAGCGTAACCTTTCGATGGCCCGGATCGATTACCGCAAGGCATTTGATACAACATCACATGAGTTAATCATGCATTTGCTCAGATGCCTTGAGGTACCCGGTCAAATAGTGGGATGCATTGGACAACTGATGCCGCTCTGGAGGACTCGCTTCACCATAAGATCTGGTAGAGACATAGTCCAAACAGAGCAGGTCATCATTAGAAGAGGTGTGTTTCAGGGAGACTCCCTTAGCCCTCTTCTCTTCTGCATCTCACTATTGCCATTGTCCGTTGCACTAAGGAATACCCGTGGGTACAACTGCGGCACCCCCAGCAACCGGAGGCATAATGTCACCCATCTATTTTATATGGATGACCTCAAATTGTATGCCTCTGGAGAAAGGGACCTACATCAGTCCCTTAGGGTGGTGGAAGAATATACGCATGCTATTGGTGTGGAATTTGGGATCGACAAATGTGCCACGGTTCATCTCAAAAGAGGACGATGCGAGGAATACGGAGAGGATGTCCAGCTCGTAGACGGAAGCATCCTACATCATCTGGATGCCGGAGAGACTTATACCTACCTTGGGGTGGAACAACGCCGCTCCCAAGAGGTATTTGCAGTTAAAAACTCTCTCCGCGGCAAGTATCAGCATAAACTCCGACAGATCTGGTCATCAGAACTGTCGGGGAAGAACAAAGTTGCTGCAACTAATATGCTTACCGTTCCGATCCTTCTTTACTCTTTCGGAGTGATGAAGTGGGCTAAGGAAGAGCTGCGACAACTTGACGTTAAGGCTCGCAAAATGATGCATCTCAATAGGAGCTTGCATCCTAAATCGTCCGTTCCACGGTTATACTTTCCCAGACAACGGGGAGGCCGTGGACTTTTGAGTTTGGAGTTTCTGCATAACAGAATGGTTCTGGATGGGGCCTGTAAAGTCATCAGGAGTTCAGATCCCCTTCTCTGCATGGTCCGCGACCATGAGAAAGCAGGCATTGGAGCATTCATTTTCAAGGTAGCTACCCGTGCGGCCGATGAACTCGGTCTCGTTTTCGACACTGAACGGGCTAACCCAAACTCTGTCACCGAGTTGGGACCCGTTCAGCAAAAAGCTCACATAAAAGCTGCGGAGACAGAGGTCCTGCTACAGCTACATATGGATAAGCCAATGCATGGTGTCTTCTTTCATAACATCGAAGACCTTGGCTTATCCAAAAGCTTGACCTTTGCCTTCCTCAGGTCGAGTGAGCTAAAGTCGGAGACCGAGGGATTCATAATGGCCTGCCAGGATGGTGTCTTCAACACCATTGTCTACCGTAGTCGCGTGATGGGTATAGACAGTCGAAATGTTTAAACTTTTGAAAGTGTCTCTACATGAGTCCCTCCATCCTAGACCGTCCAATATCCTAATTGCAATTTTTTGTAAAACAAAAACTCTTTCCCATGAAGCAGATGGACCCCAGTTATAGCCCAGTTCCAAAATTGTAAATAGTGACTCATAGTCAGTTTACGTGCATTAAGCACTCTGAAACCACGTAAACTGACGATGAGTCACTATCTAAAATTTTGGAACTGGAGTATGAGTAAATTAAAGTTGAAGGTTGAGTATTTGCAAAATTTAAGGCTCGCTAAATTAGAAATGGGTGGTATAAAAACAAACAAGATGGACTTGATGTAAATAAAATAATGAAAGTGATAACGTATGTGAACAGTGCAAAGGAAATTCAAGCTACCTACTGCCTAGATAGAGTGTTTCATTATTTTCCATAAAAATCGATAAATATATACATTCAGCAATATCCACTCACCTCCGGATTCAAGAACTCCAGTTGGTTGGCTAATTTTCTGCACGTGCACTTGATGCCTTCAATAAATTAGAATGCCTCTTGCCATACTCGAGGTGAACGTTTTTTATTCATTGCTATAATTAGTATATATCAATGAATGGTGATACATTAAGTATAAATAGAGTTGAAGGAATGAACATGAATTAATTATAATTTTGTCGTTACTACAAATATGCGGTTTATTGATTTGATCTAAATCCTTTCGATTCATTAAATCAAATAAACTATAAAAAGTAAAAAAAAAACTGTAATTAACTATGATTTTTCTTTTTTTTTTGTATATACACAGTGTCCAATTTGAAAGCGGGACACCTCTCTAAAATTGTTATTTATTATCTGATTCAAAGGCAATTTTTTTCCATGGGTACAGCATCGATAGTTTTGGTTAAGTGCCATAAATTCAAAATGAAATTCAAAATCCCAAGGCCCACTTCGGATTTGTTTCATCGCCAAAAATCCAAAAAATGTGTTAGCAATGATTAGAGGTAGAGGCATATTGATTTGTGTTATTCGTATCTACTGACTGTTTTGTTTGGCTTTGTTATTATTTCATTCAGTTTCGTCCCAGTAATGTGGGAACGTACTTAGAATGTGGTGAAAGTTGAATTAAAGATATTTTGTCTTGGGTTGATGTTTGGAATTATTTGACATTTTGTTTGTACCAAATAATGTTTTGTTCTCAAATTAGATAACCGTTTCTTTTCATCATGTTTCTGGCAGTTCTTTCGATCAAGTAGTTATTCCGTGGGACAACATTGTTTGCAATTTTGAACACAGTATCTATTTGTCGGATTGGGTCATTGTTAAGGGATTTCAAGTTCTGACCAGCTACCTTTCAGTGGTGTATCTTGGGGTATAATCTCTTTTTGAAAATATAATAGTAAATATTTTATGAATATATTTGGGTTAAAATATTTAGGTTTTGGTCAAACTTTGCTATAGAACGTTATTTCTTAACAACTAGTTGACAATAAACTTGAAAAATATGTAAGATGTGTATTTTCACCGATTATAGTATTTTGGAAGTTAAAAACGTGAAATGCAGCAGTTAGTAGTTATATAACAATAACCAAGAAATAATGGGATCAAAGAAGAATGATGTAGCCGACATAAATTATTACAAAAAATGATGTTCATGAAGTCAACCAATTAAAGTTATTTCCAAATTTAAATAAAAAAAAATTACGTATATATAAGTACAGTATTTACAATAACTATATTATATCAGAGTCGGAAGAAGATAAATCATCTTTATTAAGATCAATAACAATTGGAGTAATCAAATCTTGTCTGTTTTCTCAAAAAAAACGATATTTCGACAACTTTCGTTATTTTTATCTTCTGTCATTTTTTAGAGTTCCACAAATTGGTGCGTTTTTGTCGATAATTAGTTGTGGTAAGAAAATATTCGTCTCTCATTTCTTACAGTTACAGCTTACATCTTGTTTGTATGGGTCAAATCTAGTAATTGAAATTTGGTGTACACCTTTTGTTCCTATGACAATACAATTACGTATATTCAGTATCATTGTAAATCCAAGATGGCCGCCACAAAATGGCGTACGACATATTGTTTTTCAACCCCCTCAATATGGGTATTAAATAAAAGGGCTGAACTAATAGAATTCTGTACACCATGGAAAAATTCCAAATCCAAAATGACCACCGCCTCAAAATGGCGAATGACATATTTTGTTCAACCCACTCAATATGGGTATCCATAAAAAATGGCGGATTACTTTGTTTTTCAATCCCCTCAATATGGGTATCAAATAAAAGGGCTAGACAAGTAGAACACAGTATTGTTTACTAAAAACTTGAAAATAAAATGAGAAATTAAGTAAGTTGAAGTTTTTGATGTATCCATAATTCGTAGTTTTTAGTAACTTATCATTTGTGGAGAAGAAAAATTATGAATTGACAAAATTAAAAAAAAAGTCCGATGTTGAGAAACAACTATCGTAATGTTTCTGTGACTTTCATCAACTTCAAAATATTCAAAACAAACGTGATATATTATTCATGGGTTTCTTGATGCGAAAACAATAACTCTCTCCGCTCCCCAGTCATCCTCGTATTCTATACCATTTTCCTCAAAATAAACCAAAAATACTATAGAAAAAAACATTTAATTATGAATCTTTCATACTAAGAATTAAAACAGAATGGTGAAACCTCACTCACATTGAAATTAAGTTTTATTCAAAATTGTGAAAACGTAATGATTACATACCGGAGAGAAACTAGCGGTGAAGACGGCATTGCCTGCAAGAGGCAGCGGCTACGCTTCGATAAAATCGCATATTTAAAAAAAACAGCGACAATTTTTTTCTACGAAACTAATTAGCGACAAAAAGGCGGTAAATTATGGATAGTTCAGAACTGTGAAAAAATTGAAATTACGGAAGTTGTTTCGATAACTTCATATGAAGTTAGCTATTAAAAAAAAAGAGCGACAAATTTTTTTCTCCGCAACTAATTAGCGACAGAAACGCGACAAATTATTGAATAATACGTTATCAACTTTTTAGAAGTTGTCTCGCTAACTTGATAAAGGTGCACTTTACGCCACCACACCTCTGCTTTAACGATTCGTCTGTCATGATCTGTGGTCGACCCGGAAATGTTTATGGTGGTTGAATATTTTCTCTCAATAATTTATTCGTGGTGGACTTCGCTATGCACAATATAGAAGATGCTTTTGTAACAGTCTTCTACTTTTGTCGTTATTTTGCAACAAAATCAAACAGTTTGAAATTAATATTTTTTCATTTAAAGATAATGGTCTCAATTTTGGCGTTTTGATGGTCCTTCTTCAGCAAATTGCGTTGACTACGCCACTGGAATTGCAATAATTTAAAATGGGCTTTACCGAAATTTCATGAAAAAAATATCGATTTGTAACAGAAATATATAGCATAAATCATGTTATCGAAATATTTCGGATATCGTCCTGTATATCACATGTGTGAAATATTGTAATTTAGAATGTCCCATTAGACCACTGTCAGTTCGAATTGTAGAAATTTCTCACCAACAGTTATTCCTAGTATTAACTGTCAATTTTTGTTTCCTCTTATCACGCGCCTAAGGTACAGATTCATATTATCAAAACTAATTTCAAATAGAGTTCGAAACTGATATTGCTGCAGGTGATAGAAAATCAAAACAAAAAACTGTCGAGTCATTAGTGAAGTTTATTGCACCGCATGTATACTAACGGAGAAGTATGGTTTATAATAATATACTGTTTATTATTATTATACCTTGTCATTTCTGTTTCTCTGGTTTGAAATTATAACATCATAGAGCTATTGAAGCTCTTTTATTTGGAAAAAGCATCATTTTGATCGAACTGTGGTATTTTTATACAAATTCACTGTAAAATAATTTATTTTACGAAATACAATAAATCAATAACTTCAACACAATACTCTAATTTATATAACATCCACTGAACTATTTATATTCGACTTTCGCTTTCACTGAGTGAGCCCCAACTCTGCTGCGTGGTTATTTTTATATTCACCGTTCACTTCTCCGAAAGCTCTTGAATTTTCGGGCAAGTCTCGAATCGTCCAGATTCTTCTCGGTGCATAGAGCCTCGAAAGTCATTCGCGGTACGGCGCTGGCTACGTGAGCGTTCAGGTCCGGCATCGCCCGCAGCTTCGCCACAGAACGAATAAAAAAGTTACAGTGGTGTCGTAAGTGGAGAATGGCCAACGTTACTGGAAAAAGTGTGTTAGTATCGATTAGACTTGTTTTTGTAGAACTTCGTTTCATTTCAATAAATCAAACTGCAACTTCAGAGTAGTTGACGAGTGTTCTCTTTGGTGAATTATTTCCGTAATAGAGTCATTAAACCCACATATGGCAAATATATTTGAGATACCTGATACTTGCAATGACTCAGATTTTATTTTGATCATGAAAAGCATCTTTCAAAGAAGTTGTGACTATTCCAAAAGGCCTCCGCGTGGGATGAGTATCCCCCAATCAACTCTTTGAGGATTATTGCTGGAAAACAAAACAGTAACTAATAAATAATTCTAACGCTGTGGCCCATTATCTGTACGCCAGATGCTGTTGCTGTACATACCATATAAAAATACTAATACCAATATGGT
This sequence comes from Chrysolina oricalcia, assembly GCA_944452925.2. Lineage (NCBI taxonomy): Eukaryota > Metazoa > Arthropoda > Insecta > Coleoptera > Chrysomelidae > Chrysolina > Chrysolina oricalcia. The sequence continues at coordinate 34,963,042 of OX101815.2, read as the reverse complement.
ATACTCACGAAGTGAGAACCACTATAAGTGAGCCAAGGAAAACAGTTTACTCGATGGTGATGACGCAAAAGCTGTTGACCGTTTTGCGTTATGAATCACGAAATGGCAAATAGGGGCATATACAGGCCGATTTACTACTAATAATAATAGGCGTCTCGATAACGGCAAATGAGACAAAGTTGGTGGAATTAGACAAAAGTTGTTCATTTTACGGGACACGACCGGATGCTGTTTCAGATTAAAAAAATCACAAAAAATACAAATATTTGTAAGAATCTGTGAAGGTTCATTTCTTTACTTGCGCATTCAAGTTTATAAATAGAAAATATGTGCCAGGAAATTTTTCCTCTGAAATGTTTCCTCTATTTCAGGTTTTCTTCGATTGTTCCACTTCAGTATTCGGTACAATATATGTATTTTTTCAGTTGAATTTCAGTAGCCCCGATTTCTTGATCGACCTTTGCATCATATTTCGTATTTTTTAATACTGCCTTTTGTTAGTTGTAGGTACGCACCTTGATGATAAAAATGATTCAAAAATATCCGAGGTGGGATTTATAGAATTCAGGAAGACAAAGGTTACTGAAATTCAATCAGAAGAACCGAACAGTAAACAATGAAGAGGAGGGCCCCCGACGAACGAAGTGTATTGAAAATTTAATTGCATAAAATCGAAGAAAACTTGAAGCAGAAGAATCATAATCATTTCGTTTTTTTTTCAAATACTTATGTCGATAACAGTTTTTTGTTTTAGATTTTGATACATCATTTGATAATTAGTTAGTGCACAACTTTTGTCTAATTTAAGTAACTTTGTGTTGTTCACCGTTCTTGAGGTGCCAACAATGGCACGACTTGAAAAATGCCCGTTGTCGGTTGAACAATTTAAAGTGCAAAACTCAAAAACGGTTCGTCATATCGATTTCAAACAAGGACAGGATTCTAGAGGACGTTCGATTCTGTACGTGCTGTAATGGAAATCGAAATGTCAATCCACTTTTTCACAACAAAAAATCTCAAAAATGACCTAAAAATGCAGTTACTTTGAAGCAATTTTTTGGGTAGATGAACAAATAATTTCAAAAAAATATTACACAACGTACATAGATCAACGTTTTACCTTTCTTTTGATACCAAATTCATTTCGATTGGATAAAGATTGCTTCAAATTTTGATGGAAGAGGAGTACCATTGCAGCTACCTCGATTATCTGTGAACAGCATCGTGCTGCCGAGTTATCGACTCTTTTACCAAAAAAAAACGTCCCAAATATGATCGCGCTCAGGGCCTCTTAAGGTTTCCCCAAATGGAGTGGTTGGGTCACGAACGACTTCAATATTCGACATACCCTACCACTGACGTGAGGCAAGAAACTTGAAACATGTCTGCAGGTGGTCATTTCAAACCAAATAAAGGATAAAGTCAGCTGTATGATTGCAAGAAGCACTTGCACTCTGAGAGGAAGGTTGTACAAATATCTGTCAGAAGTAGTTCAATGTTCGTGTGACCAGCTTCACTTCCGTTGAGTAATTTTTTAGTATGATCTAACCAGAACGAATTAACCTTACGTAGACATTCAAGTGCGTAGAAATTTGGGCCATCGCAGTGGTCGATGTACGAAACGAGAAGCCGAAAATTCATTAATAAATTCAGTGTACCATACAAGAATATTTCAGGTAATTTTTTGAGGTGTACGAAACAAGATAACACCCTCTTATCGAACATCCATTAACTTTGAAGTCTTCCCAACCAGGATTTCAAACGAAGAGAAAGCTTTGAAATCTATTTACTCCGTGATACTTTCCCACAGCCACAACTCTACACCCAAATTTTTGACGAGATGGTAACTTTTTCCTTTTCCTATTCTCTGCCTCAAATACTGTGTTATGAAATATGTCTTTTTTTGTCGGCTCTCATGATGTTCCCTGTGAGTTATAGGTTTTTCTTTTCACTCATGATGTTACCTTGTTAATAGAAAATTAATTATGATCGTTGAAAACGTTATTGCTCATATAATCTGTCAAAAAAAGGAAGCGTCCCATTAAATCAGAATTTCGTAGAACAATGTTAATTTCGTAGAATATGGGAATTTGTCAAACGATAATCCATAATGAATTTACGAAACAGTAAAAGCATATATTTTCAGAATAGAAGGGCAAAACCACGATTCCAATACACGATCACGAATAATCGTTTTCATAATAACTTGTTTGTCTAAAGTACGATTTGGGATCATTCCAAATTCTGCTAAATTCATAGGTATGACCTATGAATCATCGATCTGATTAATAAATAATACTTCACGATGAGATTAATATCCCTTTTATGAGATTAATATCCCTTATATAATATATAATAACGTTTTTTTTTGTAATTTTCTTAGATGCTCATTTCGATAACAAATTATCATTACTTTTCTGAAAAATCGTCTTCTCCATAAACGTAGACGTACCAAATTAATGTCGTTGTGGTTGATCTCTAATCGATTAGTGTACATATTGTTCCATGGAAAAATACATTATCCTTAAAAACTTGAGAACGTAATGTTCAATTGTTTTACTTTCTCGCATTTTGACATTATGACCAGTATGATCCATCTATTGAACTACATAATTTATTATAAGTGAAGGGGTTTTTCCAAGTCGTCGCTTTCGATGGGGCGACTCCGAAAACAAGTGACTGCGACGGCAAAGGTCACGTTTACACATAGATTACACGATTACAGATAGCGGTTTGAATTTCATGAACTAACTAACAACTGGTCGGTGATATTGATACGTGCAAATCATACTTTTGCGCTTTGAGAAGCACTTGAAAATGGACCTAACATGGTTTTTCCAAGAAAGGGTATTGCTGATGGTAATACCGAGCCTCAATGATTTCGGTGGTTTAGTCCTGGTGTAAATAATTACACTATGTAAGATCGGAAGAGGAATCATATATCTGCTTTTGGTATGCCTTGAATTCCACCAAGCTTTTTTATTCCCATTCAATAATTTTCACATTCATCCCTCGTTCATTTCTGGTTTCATTAAAGGTATATTGATGATAGTTACTTCTCTCTGGAGGTGGTTTATACCATCTATACGCCATACGTGTTTCTCAGTAGATGCGATGATTTCAAACAATTTGAATTTCATTACTAGACCGGTGAAAAAATCACAAAACTGATTTCAGTGTATTAATACTAATGCGTCTTTACTCTTTGTTTCAGGTATCCAAAGAAGAACTAGCGAAATTAGTTCAGGGTTTTGAAAAACAAGACATTCTCACATCCTCGGGAGTCACCTTAGCCGGAAACCGATACATATACCTTTCCGGCACAGACCGTGTCATTAGGGCGAAATTGGGCAAAGTCGGAGTACATTGCATGAAAACGACACAAGGTAATTCAATCTATTCGTACCTTAACTGATAAAAAATGATTTGCTCCAAATGTGTTCTTTCCGTCAGCCTGCTTGCTGCACAAGGCTGCTCGCATGGACGAGCAATCCTCATTATTCCTTTGATACAAAATGTCAGAAACGATTAAATTATTTAGCTGTATGTGTTTTTTTAAATTTGTCAATATATTTATTAGTTTTCAATGTGTATAAATGAATAAATAATCATCCTGTGATTAAAAAAACAAATAACAGTCAATGGTGGAAATTTGTGTCCACCTGCTCGTAAAAGAGCACGTACGCATACCCGAGAAACACGAGAGTCATTGTATTCGTGCCATGTGCCGGAGTACGGATGTCTGCAGTAAGAGGTGTAGTGGCCACTGTAAATGGTGCCTCTGTGATTGAAGAGCGCATATAGATTGTAGCGACAAGGAGAGACGTTGTCAGCGACGTAGTTGCTCAAATATAATCCCACGAGCGGAAAGTCTATGATGGCGTTCAGTTTGTCTGGGGATCGTTCGGACAACATAAAACGTTTCAGATGAATAATCAACACCTTCGGAAACTTGTAAATTGACAAAGATTTTTTTTTGCTTGTCAAATCGAAACGAAAGTGATTGAAGTGGTTTCTTTCCAAATTGTAAAACAAATTATTTACATAAAATCGCCATTTCAAAAACAGAAAACTAGTACTGGTTTTTTACAGGGCTATGACGAAATATCGTTGGGTAGGGGTGTCTGAATCTACTACCTTTTGATTTGTTTACTTTCAGGCATTTTTGATTTTTGGATATTGTATTATTATTTTGAGTTGCCTGAGCTATTAGGACCAACTGTTCCGATGCCAATATCCAGGTGTTTCATCCAATTTACAATTAAACGAGTCAGTGTTCTTGGAATGTAATTAAGCATTTGACGGGGCATCTAGTTCAATAAGTTTATACAGTGTGTCCCAGCTGAAACTTGTCACCTCCTAATCTCCGAACTCGTGAAAAAAATTGAAAATCGCTCAGACCCGTCGATTTTTATGTCAAGGGGGAATACTTTCACCAAATACATCATCATTTTGTTGTCAACCCCCTCACCCCCAGCACCCCATACTTCAGAATTTTCAATCGGACTACTATACTTGTGATACATAATTTTGAAGGAAATTCAATCCCAAATTCATCGGTGTACTGAAATTGAGGATCGATCAAGAGTTGTTGAAGTTTTAATGAAAACTAAGTTTTATCAAGATATTTTTATTTTTCATCACCTCAAATGTTATCATCGTAAGAAAGATTCAAAATGTGAACCATTCAGTTCCATACAGAAGTATAAGCGATTTTCGAAATGTCTTCGCACATTGCTCAACATTTCTGGAGTCACTGAACGACACCCCGCAACTGCTGTCAGATCAATAATAAATTTGTCATTTAGACTTCACGTTTCTCGAGTTGTTGATCACGGTAACTTCAAAAAATGCGCGTTTTTGAAAGTTCGATTCAAACACGATGAGGCGTGCTTTAAATAGGTAAAATGGGGCACCAATAAAAAAATATATTTTATATGCTCTAATAAAAATTCGGCCACAAACTGTTTATTTATGTTAGTGACAAAAATCTGTCGGATCCATCGAATGTCCCCACAAACTATGATTTTGCACGACGAACCTTCGTTCGTCGAGCAGAAAATCAAGCGCATCCAGATATTTTGTTCGACGTACATTATCGTCGATTTGTTAAGGCCCCCATAGACTTCGTACATATTGGTCGAATTTTAACGCCGCGATCGCGAACGTCAAACATGTACGTGGAACCGTTTCACTCACAGACTACGGTTTTTTGAGGCAGTCAGCGTTCACGAACATAATGAATAAGGCCCCGCTATCAGCAGTAGCGGCGGCAGTTGCCGTTCTCGCAAAAAAGAAGTGTCTTGTCTAGAGACTGGCTCCTTAAACAAGTTATTTCTTTACTCTTCAAAAAATGCGACAACAAATTGTTTATTTATGTCTGAATAAATCAATTTAACGGCTACACTCATCAACTTCACACGACATACGCACGTCAGTAAGCTGATTTCGGAATTGAAGGATGAGGACAACAGACCCCGTGCATGTTCGACGTTCGCGATCGCGGCGTTGAAATTCGACGAAAATGGCGTTTAGAGTTGATAGTAAAAATTGTACAGGTTCCATTTTATTCAGCGGCGAAATGATCTAATCAATATCACTAATCTGGACCTCATCTCACGTGGGAATTACTAAGAATCAGGGTTCGAAAATATGATATTTATGTAAATATCATATCATATGATTTATATCCGATATATATATATATATATATATATATATATTATCATATTAAAAATTTAGTAATTTAATCAAAAATCATCATTGTTTCTAGCACAAACTATTGTTTAACACAAATACATTAACAAAAACCTATATTCTAAACAAAAAAAAACGGTTTATTCTAACTCTAATTAAAAAGAAAAAACGAAAACAATTAATAAAATAAACATATTTTAACATTATTTTATTATTTCAACACAAACACACAATTAAAAACCTTTTCCAAACAACAAAACCTTTTTCTAACATTGATAACTCTAATTAAAAAGAAAAAACTAAAAACAAATAGATTTTAAATTTTAAATAACATTAACATTATTATGTCAACATTGATATTGGTATATCATCAGATGAAATATTAATATCAATATCATTCCTATTATTGACAATTACGTCAGAATCTTCAGATATGGCTGGTTTCCATGCCCAGTCAAGGTTGATTTTATTTTTATCTATATTTTGATTCATACACTTGAACATAAAAACCAGTCTACTGGCTTTTTGGTTTCCCAAGCGATTCCGTAAATCCGATTGAACCAAACCGAAAGAAGAAAATGTCCTTTCAAGATATTTTCGGATGTTTAGAATGATGGAAAACATTTTTAATTTAATAAATAAAATTATCGAATATATCAGATATATATCAAGTAATAAATATCATGATATATATCGTGATATATATCATGATATATATCCTGGATATATATCCTCCGAACCCTGCTAAGAATGAATGTACGATTAAACTGAAAGATTTGTCTTAGCAATTTATCGTGACAATAAATTGTTTCGTGTATATCCACCTAATGGTATTACTTCCTGATACTACTTTTTGAGAGAAGGTAAATTGCAATTACATGACAGATGGCGCTGAGGGAACATCTACTTGAAAGTTGTGAATGATAGAAATTGTGAAAATACGCACTAACGAAAATCGAAAAAACGTAAACGATTGAAAAGATAATTGAGTTCTCTACAACGATGAGTCTCTTGACCTCCCCTATGCCATTTGAAATTTTTGAATAAATAGTCCCCTGCGCCCTCTATCGGGCAATCACAAAGTGTGTTATCTCAAAAAGTATATCAAAATGGTTTTTGTTCAAAAGTTAAGAGGTGGAGGGGTATAAAAAGCCGCACTGTATATTTGGGTTAAGCATAGCGTTAGTAATCTGGACAAAAAATTTATTTATTTCAACTGGAGCAAGCGTTCCAGAGGTAATCGGAGTCCATAAACGTGCGTGATTTTACGACGATGTATTGATATCTAGTTAGCCTAGACCAGTTCCCTGCATAAACAAAATATTGCGTTACCATAGCAACGAACAATAACTTATAGAAGTGTCAGAGTAAAGTTTGACGTCAAAAAAGTAAACCAGAGTTACGCAATAAATTAAAAGAAAAAATATGTCCACCGAACTTGTGAAAATCGAAAAATTGGAGTATTGAGCCATCATCGAGTACCTGTATTCAAAAGGGTTAAAAGGTAAGCAGATTTACGAAGAAATGCTTAATACCCTTGGACTGCAAGCTTCAAAAGAGGTAAATTTTCCATTGAAGATGATGACCGATCGGGAAGGCCAGTTTCTGTGTCAGTCCCCGAAAATATCGATGCAGTTCATGACATGATTTTAACAGACCGTCGAATTGGGCTAAAACGGATATCTGAAGCACTGAATATTTCATACGAACGCGTTCATCATATAGTTCACGTCAATTTGGACATGAGAAAAATTGCTGCAAAATGGATCCCCAAATGTTTGAATGTTGACCAAAAGCGTGCAAGGATCGCGTTCGATCTGTGCTCAATTTGAAAACGATGTAGACTTCTTAAACCGAATTGTTACTATGAATGAGACTTGGGTACATTTCTACGATCCAGAAACAAAGCAATAATCGATGGAATGGCGACACTCCAGTTCTCCAAGACCCAAGAAGTTTCGTGTCCAAAATTCTGCTGGAAAAGTTCTTGCTTCAGTTTTTTGGGTTTGCCATGGAGTAATCATGATTGATTTTTTGGAAGGGTAGAACAATAACTGGAGATTACTATTCGACATTACTGACCACTCTACGGGAAAAAATTAAAGAGAAAAGACGCGGAAAGCTATCCAAAGGTGTTTTGTTTTTGTAGGACAACGCCCCTGCACACAAATCTCATGTTGCCATGCAAAAAATTCGTGATTTAGGGTTTGAATTACTAGAACAACCCCTTTATTCACCAGATTTGGCTCCGTCTGACTATTATCTCTTTCTTCAACTGAAAAAAAGTTTAAAAGGTCGTAAATTTTCTTCCAACGAGGAGGTAATAAAAGCTGGGGAGGTCTGGTTTGCAGAGCAAGAAGAATTTTTTTTTTGAAAGGTCTAGAGACGTTGCAGGTTCTCTGTAATAAATGTATCCAATTAAGAGGAGAATATTTTGACATTGAAATTTTGTTTGGTTCTATAGTAGGCTAAGAATTTTTCAATATATCCTCGTATGTATCTGCCCTATTCATTTTCTGAGTTTTACTTGTACTTTTTTATATTTGTTGTTGACGAATACATTTTATTATTATTACGTGACAATAATTTGGAACAGAAAAGTCGGTCCTTTTTTCTCTTTAGACGCTATCGATTTCTTTATATTATATCAATTATTCATGCGAAAGAAATTATTAATAGAATGAAATTGTGATGTCAGAATTGGCAACTAAATCCAAGTGCCTGTGTTGTTGACCCAGAGCTGCATTAAAAATAAACACTTCACATTCCAATAGTCACATCGCATTTTTGTAATCCCGCGAGAACGAGAGCCAGTTCTCGCACCAATTTTGGTCAAGGAATTCTGTGATTTCATAGGAAGCGTTGGTTTTCTATTATACAGGGTGTACACTAAATTATGTCATTAATTTCAGCTGGCGATTCCTTATCATATTTTAAGGGGAAAATTTCATATAAACGTGTGTCTTAAATTGCTTCGTTTCCGAGATACGGGGTGTCAAAGTTTCAGTAAAAAATCGGTATACCGTCAATTACTACTAACCTCATGAAAACAAGCCTCTTGTAACTGCCAATGAACACACCCAGGTTTCATGAAAATCGGCGAAAAGGATTTTGAGTAATTTATAAATAACCGATTTTTTCAAACTTTGACACTCTGTCACTTGGAAACAAAGCAAACATGACAAGGAATCACCACTTGAAATTAATGACACCATTTAGTATACACCCTGTATACTGTAACTAGGTTGTAGTTGAGGTTGGTAAACATTCCCAATCTACTATCTCAACCAAGATAATATTACTTGTGTTGTTTCAGAATTCCAATAAAAATCGTCAGTGTTGTCAAAAAGACTCGATGAATCCACTATTATTGTTTTGGGGTATTTAAGTTGAATGCCAAATTTTCTTGAGAACTGTTGAGAAACATATAAATAAACTTACAGAAATGAAACTAATGTTACTGGTTACTGCCGTTCAATGGTGATAAATTCCAAAGAGGCCTTCCGGAACTTGGTTCGATAGCATCCGCTACCTCAGATACATAATAGTTATTTGTTTAACCAGTTAAAAATTACTTTTTTTGGGATGAATAAGAATGATGACAAACGACGCGTATTGGGAGTCCGGCAATCTTATAAATACCAACAACAAAGTTTTCGCACGAATAAAATTTGTAAAAAGAAAATTGAATACTACAAAACAATAATTAGTGTGGTTGGAAACCAAGAATATTTTATTCATATGGGCTTCATTCGGAAGCGTTCAGAAATGGAGCAGGCAACGAAAAAGCATTTTTGTATTTTTGTATTAATGTATTTTTGAAACGTTTCTAATACCTGCCAAATAGGTAGGTTTGGAGATACATTTTGTTTCTGTGTTAGTGTGTTTATTAATGATTCTCTTCTCATTCCTATATTAGATTTTCCTATCAGTTTATTTTTGTATTACCTTAAAAACAAATGACAAAAATTGAATTATTAATAATCCACTTTCATTTGATGCAATATGGCATTTCGCCAAGTAACCCCAATTCCAAATGATCGAAATATTTGTTATTACAAATACTGAAATAAACTTAAGTATGTTATGATCATTTATGCTTTCAAAGAATATAATCCAACGAAATGCAAGTCTTCGGCGAAAGAGAAAAAGTTTTATATGAACCCGTATGTAGAAGTGAGAAAAAGGAAACCAACTAATGTCACAAGTATTTGATTTTCAATAATTGCTTATCGTATACGTTTTCGGTTACCCTGTGATATTTGAGAGATTTTGATATGTAGTGCAAAATTTCTTGATGCACACAGGAAGAGAAATCCAGGAGACCCGTGCTGACATTGTCATTACCGATCACTATAATGATCTTTATTGATCGTTATCTGGTTGGTAACATCTATCCTCGGCTCCGTTTGCTCCTGAAACAAGACAAGCTTTAATATGATTTTTTTGCTTACAAGAAGTCAGGGAATGTTTGAAAAAGATGCTCACTCAAATATTTGTTTTCAGCCGTTGTAGTATCCCTATACGAAGATCCAATCCAACCCCAACAAGCGGCGTCCGTGGTAGAAAAGCTAGGTGATTACTTAATTACCTGCGGATACTAGAGGGTGAGTTTTTGTATAAGTTTTACAGTGCGAATAACAAGTGCTCATGTCCATTCATTTTCTTTTCATTTCAAGAATTAACACCATAAAACCCCTAAATCTCAATGCGTGATTCAATAAATAATGTTGGTTGATTTCCAAAATTCTCTAGTCACAAAGTTCCCAAAAATGTTCAATTAATGTTGCAGAAAATAACCATCTATGGTTACCTATGACCAGTTTATTAGTAAAAAATTTATGAATTGGTCCCCAGATTTCAATGCTGGATTAATTTGAAGATACAGGGTGTTATAGTCTATCCAAAGTCAGTTGAATATATTTTCCTTGACTCAATATTCAACGATCGTTCAAATTGGTATATGAGAATGTGTAAATGAGAAAGAAAATCAAAAAATTAAATAAAGATTATTCCGCGTATGGTCGGAGGATGAGAGCAAAGCTGCAAATTCTACTAGATTTCTTTCAGTTTTTTTGGTTCATTCAACTGACTTTGGAAGGACTATATCTGTAGCTGACAAAATAATTAATTACCTCTAATTGATTCGAAATGTTTGGCTGATTCCGAAAAGTTCTTGTCAAGTAAAATTTTTTTGTAAAATTTGTTTTTACGAAACTCCTAGGTTTTTGGAGAAAATTCCTCAAAAGCAGAGCTTGTGCGAACAAGGGAGATCCGGGACCTACAGTTTAAATAAAAGTGGAATCCGAACCACTGCAGCTCAGTGACACGCGACCGGGGATCGAACCCGGACCGTTTGGGTGGAAGCTAAACGCTCTTACACCACGACCACTTCGCTAGTAATTTCACCAAAATGTTCAATTTATGTTGCAGCAAATAACCAAATATCACATTTCCGTGCAGTTGATGGGTGTCGAATTGAGGAAATCATAGGCATTTTTTCTATCACAAAACTAACACCAGATTCTGGTTCAGAACACCCTAAAATCCCCAGATTCCCATGCTTGATTCATTAATAGACACAGGGTGTCATCTGTAGGTGACAACTAATTGTTGAAGAAAAAACGCACACTGTGCACAGAAAACGGCAAAAAAGATACACACCAAGAGCCCTGTACACTTTGATGAGATTTGTAATTTAACTCTAGATAAAAACTCTTTGTGTGCCTATCTGAATCGCAAGTAACCGATCAAATATATGATGCAGAAATGAGTTTTTTAGGTTATAGTAATTTAAGAGTTAATTGTGATAGTAGACATACGGGGGGAGTCCTCATTTATTTCAGAAATGATATTGAAATAATGAATATGCAATGTTTAACAGTATCAAAAAAATATTGGATAGGTGCAGCATTTTCTGACGGAAAACACTACTTGGTGGTGTGCCTATTTAGATCTCCTAGTGGTAATAACTGTACAGAATTTTTAAACTTATTTGAAAATTGGTTCGAAGAAAATGCATGTGACCAAAAAATTACTAGGGATTTTAATATAGATTGGCAAAAGAATGCTCCTGAGATTAATAGATTGAGAAACATGAAACTGATATGGGATGATATGGGATATTGATATGGGATGTAAAAATATTATTAATGAATAACTCATCGATACTGGGGGAAGTATAATAGATAATGATGACGAATTTCTTATTCATGCAACAGTTACAGAGACACCAAAAATATCTAGTCACAATATTATTTTATATTGTGCTCTGATTATTATGTTCTCTGAAAGAAAAGCTCTCAAATTAAAAAGTAGAGGCCGTACAATAGATTTTTCCACGATGAATGAAAATCTGTTGAAAATCAAATGGAACCACAGAATTATTGACATAAATGAAAAAGACTTTTTCAATAAAATATAGTTATAAAGTTTATGATGAAATATCTCGAAAAAAGTCAATTAAAACGTATCCACATTGTAGAGAATGGTATGATGAAGATTGAGAGAGGCAACAATAAACATGGATAATTGTTCTAAAGAGTGGCAACACAAGGGAACAGAACAACTGAAACAGATTTCCAAAAAAAAATATAGCGATAAAAACTAGCAGGGTAAAAAAAGAGAATATCATGAATGACAAATTGAGGAAAATAAATCGAACTCTGTTGAATTATGGAGACCATTGACAAAATATTTTCCCAAATAAAAATAATAACCAAATAATTAGTGAAATCAAAATAAGTGAAAATGAAATTATCAGTAGTGAAAATGGTATGTCCAATAAGTTGAATAACTTTTTTGTGAAAAGCGTTAAAAGTATAACAGATAATATTGATTTAGCAGATATTGACTTTCCTATTATAGCTAATTCGAATTTGGGGCTAAGTATGTTTTGATTCAATAGAAAACTTCTCATTGCTAGATTTTACACAATTGAAAAATATTGTTTTTTCTTTAAAAAATAAGGGGAGTCCAGATGAACTTAATGTATTCCATTTTTTGAAAAATTGTTTCACAAACCTTTCAGAACCATTACTGAATCTAATTAATACCTCATTATTAACAGGGGAGGTACCAGATGACCTGAAGATTTCCACAATCGAATTTCCAAAAAATCTAATTCTAAAAAAGCCTCAGATCTGACCAGTAAATATGTTGATCTCAATTGAAAAAATTCTCGAAAAGCAGTCTACAACTACTACAAGTACAAAAATAGTAAGTAAGTATCAAGAAGGGTTTAAAAATAAACACAGCTGTGAAACAGCGGTTCAGTGTGTGTTAGATGATTGGAGAATAAGCTCAGAACAGAGTGCCATCACAGTTGTAGTTTTTTTGGATCTCCGAAGAACTTTTGAATCAATACACAGGGATAGGTTATTACAGTAATTAGCATCAGTAGGGATATATGGATAGTGTTGGAATGGTTCGAAAGTTTTTTGAAGTACATAAAACAAAAGCTCACTATAAATAATGCAGTGTCAGAGAATATAGAGTGCAATCAACCACAGGCAAGTGTTCTGTGATTTTTGATATACATTAACGACTTGCCAGAGGTAGTAGGTGAGAGCTCAGTTCATCTTTTTGCTGATGACACATTGTTCTTCTTCTCATATACTTAATGATCATATGAAACTCACTGTTACCATCAATAACACTTTAAAAACTATTTACAGTTGGTGTTGTGCTGATTACTTGAATATTAATGTTGATAAGTAAAGAAAAACGCTATACAAAGTCCGATATAATATCCTGGCGGCTTATTCTCGAATGTCGAGTGAAATTTGTGGCATTCGACATGTCGATAGAAATTGTAGCACAACATTGGCATAAGGTATTCTCAAATGGGTTCGACCTCTATGTCGCATGAGATCAATTTTGTTGAGTAACATGAGCTGGCAACACCGAATTTTTTATGAGATCGTCTTCTATGCCCCTTCACCTGTAAAACGGTAATAACAAATAAAATTATCGGGGAATTCTTTAGTTAATCTGAACGTTTTAATAAATTTTTTCTCAGGTGAAAAAATGTAAAAGCACTTCTGTATATTACTCGTCTCTCTCGAGGCCGCTGATAAAGTTTCCTTATTTTCTAGATATGCTATAGCTATCACTAAAGATGCCAATCCCTCACTACAAAAATTTCTGAAAAAGTATCAAAGAATGTTTTGACATTTTAGTAATCAACTATTGGACCCAACCTATAAACGCATCTAATGCAATTCTCGCATTCGACATAAATTGTTGACTGCCTTTGACCATTCTATAATTTGTCTATCAAAAATTTGTGAATGCGACATTTGAGAATAAGACTATTCAGATTTCGTTCGACAAAGAGTATATCTCGTTTGCGACAAAATCACGGTTTGAGAATAGGGTCCCTGACACTGTGGAGAGGGTTACACAATTCAAATATATGTGGATAAGAGGTTACACTTTAAAGAACTTGCCAACTATATTATAAAAGCCATTTCATTTAAAATATACAGGGTGTCTCTTAAGTACGTGTAGAAACTTCGAAAGCATGTTGCTGATGTCGAAATGAGAAAAAAGTTCCCATAAACTCATGTCCGCAAGTTATTAGTTTCTAAGATACAGAGTGTCAAAGTTTAATTATTATATTTCTTTTTTTGTGAATAAATGCCAAAATATTTGTGATATTCGAGTAAAGTTTGGTATCTGGGATGATTTTTCAATAACAAAATCAAATTTTGTGTTAATTGTGAAAAAACTAATTTCTGATTCAATTTATTTTGAATTAAAAAATCTTGTCATTCAAAATCACTTGCATCGATTATTTCAAATCTCAATAACTCGAAAACAGTTGCTATCAGTGACCTCTACCAAGAATATATTTTTCACACAAACTAAATAATAAATCTTCCCAGATACCAAACTTTACCCAAATATCATAATTATTTTGAAATTATTCACAAAAAATAAAAATAAGAATTCAACTTTGACACTCTGTATCTCAGAAACGAACATCTTGCGGACATATGTTTATAGGAACTTTTCTTCTTATTTTGATGTCAGAAATACGCTCCTAAATTTTCTACACGTACTTAAGAAACACCCTGTATAAATATATAGTGAACCTAGGACTTTCCTAGGAACATTGCCAAGAACTAAATTCTTACCTAAATGAACAGATGCATGTTAAAATAAACAATTTACACCTCTTCAATTATGCTACTTTATATTTGAGTCTTTTGTAAGGACTTTGAAAGACTAGATGATAACGATTTGACCCATGAACTCTTAAACTTGTAATAACCAATCAAACATCAGTATCTGACAAAGTATCTTTAATTGTGAACCAAACTGAAATACTTTTGAAGAAACATTTTCAAATTTGCTTCTCTTGTCAGTAACATTCTTGTTCCATTTAATTTATTATTTAACTCTTGTCACATTTCTCTATATTTGCCATTCGCATTTGCGAAACACAAGCGACCTATGGCTAAATCTCGATGATTGTACATATATTCAACTGGCATAATATGTATTGTTCTTCCTTTGGTCGAAATGACAATATTTTTGCAAATCAAAAACTTTTCATCACCTCATACCGCACAAAATTGATTTCTCAACACCTCTTTATATGTCGAATAAAAATGACATTTGTTGTCGATACTCAATTCTCGATATGAAACATGAGAATCGCTAATTTTGTTTATTCGACACGACAGCGAGGCCGTAGAGTATTTCTCATTCCCAAATGACTACTTGCACGAAAATAATCTAGTTGTGCATTTTTAATAAAAGATGAGTTTTTTGCCAGCATTTTATTTCCTTATCTTTTAACTTTACAAACACAAAAAACCCAGTCTAAATTTAGATACGAAACCCGAGAAATGTAGGGTCACTGAATCTAGGAGGTCGTGCCGTCCTTACGGGTATGGCCAATGGGCGTGGTCTAGTACTTGAAATAGTTCCAGTGTTCAAATAACCCACAAAACTTGCTCTCTAATTGGTGATTTTGTGGGTTATTTGAATACTGGAACTATTTCAAGTATTGGACCACGCCCATTGGCCATACCCGTAAGGACGGCACGGCCTTCTAGATTCAGTGACCCTAGAGAAATGGACATCCCTGCGCCCTCTATCGGACAGGAGCCAAAACCCATAACGATCATGGAAATGAAGTCCTGTAAATCTGGATACATCCGTAACCGACGTTTGTGCTATTAGCTGCCCATAGACGCAGCGATGGAGTCGGCCGACGGTGTCTACCGACCAGATCTGTCACACCATGACCCCGACTTGGTCTGTGAGCGATCTGATGTGTCGTGTCTACACACGACCATACTTAGTCCGCCAGTTATCAAAGGATCGGTTCCTGCACATACGCTGTCCTCAAATTAGTTGGAAGGTATTTGAAAGTTCGACATACTGGGTAGTGCGACTTCGTATTTTAAGCTGGTCTAAAATACCTCTTTAGTCGGTGTAATACGTGTTAACACAAAATGGACAAAAAATTGCTCTCATTGGTTTATGTATTTTAAAAATAAGTCAAAAGGATAATAGAAAAAATACAAGAACAAAGTGGGTCAGGAATTGGCTTTCAGAACGAGGAAAATATGACTATAGTACGGGAATTGAGACAAACCGAACAAGACGATTTGAAGAATTACTTAAATTAAAAAGCATTTCGGATATTCTGTATTTTTGTTTTAACATCCTTAATAGTACCATCATTACAATATGCTTCTCTTTTTGAATACTTATTTATATAATCCGGGTCTTTAATTTTCCACAAACATAGTCGTTCCCCATATAATTCTATAGACTCTGTTAATATTTCTTTTGTCCACTCCATTACACCACAAAATTCAAACCAAGATTAAACCGACGAGCTCAACGACTGTTTCCTTTCCTTAGTTGCAACAATATTTGACTTGTAGCGACCTGTTCCTTCACCGACGACGTATTTGACCGACGGGGTCCGTCGTTCAGCACGAACGTACGTACCCCATATGCAAAATTAGACAGACACTATCTGTCACATACCATGTCGCGCAAAATATCCCTTCGTGTGTGGGAGCCTATTAGCCACCAGGTGAGACGCGTTATACAATGGGTGCCATATTTATGATTGAATAGTGGAAATTTCTCAAACAAGCAAATCTACAAGAACGTTTCAAAGAAACGGGAAATGTTTCGTTTCATCTCGTCCCCCTAAAAGGTGCGAACGTATAAAAATTATGGAGCACTTTGGTATGCCTTGAGATGGCTCGCATGAAAAGTTCCCCGTTCGTTTTCACGACCAAGGTAGGTAAGTACATAGGTAGCAAAACTCACTTTCTTTTTGATTTTGTAGGGTCCCTCGAACAATAGTAAAAATTTCTTTGTTTCAGACTTTAAGGCTGATGAAGTGTTATTTTCCCTCAACAAAACTAGATCGCCCACATTGAAAGCTTGATAGGGCCTACCCGGGATAGCGGCAGCCCTTCTGGCAGCCTTGCTTCTCAGTGACGCATCTGCCAACATTAACTTTTGCTGCAGAGAAGGGTCAGAAAAAACTTGTACAAAGCAGGTAAGAGTTCCAACCTGCCCTGACCATACTGCAGTTCGTTAGGGGCATAACCCGTAGATTCATGGGTCACTGAATTCAAAAAGTCCCCAAAAGCTGAAACTTCCCAAGCCCACCGTGAATGATGTTCGTTACAATAAGTTCTGAACAACCTATTCAGTTCTCTCATTACTTGCTCTGGAGGGTTAGCTGAGGCATACCTGACAGAACAAAAAACCACCTGCACCCCTAAATCTGTCAAAGTGTTCCTCCACAACTTTGCTGTGAACTGCGATCCGTGATCCTGCAAGATCTTAGTGGGGATACCATTTACTGGAAAATAATCCCTTGTCAAACGGTTCAGAATGGACTTAGTCGTAGCCCTTTTCAGGAGATAAAGGGCAACGTGTTTGGTATAAAGATTAAAAATAACACACAGGTAAGTGGCACCTCCACGACTCTTTATCAAAAGGCCGTACAAATCCAAAGCCACAATCCCATTTTTATGTGTGGGGACTATAGGGTGTTGTGCGGGCTTGGGTAATATAGAGCACTTGGCCTTTTGACAAATATCACAAGCCTTACATATCTTTTTTACCTTACGATGTAAATTGTTAATCCAGACTTCATGGCGTAAAGCACTAAAAGTCTTAATAGCCCCAAAATGCCCCAGTGCCATGTGGTAAGCGGTCACACACTCCACAATTAAGTCAGCTGGAATATACAACAGATAAGAGCCCTCGGCATTCCCATGTTAATATAAAATTTCATTTTGCAAAACGAACTGTTTCTCTAATTTTTCATTGTTAGGCAAGGAAGTTATTATCTCCTGAAGTTTCCTATCATTTCGCTGTAACCCCTTAATATTTTTCAGGGTCGTCAAACAGGAGGGGGATAATTTTAGGGCGGACAAAATCCGAAAAGTTTTGTCTTCGTCACCAAAATAATCCCCACATGCATGTCGTGAGAGTGCATCAGCAATTCCATTGCACCGCCCGGGGACATGCTGTATATCGAAAGTATATTCTTGCAGAGCAAGTGCCCATCTAGTTATACGGGGAGTCAAAAGCCTGCAGGTATTGAGATAAGTGATCGCTTTAAAATCTGTGTGTAAGGTAAACTTTTTACCTAACAAATACACACGCCAACGCTGTACTGCAAAAACAACTGCTAGCACTTCTTTTTCAGTTGCACCATAACGGGTTTCTCTGTCCAGCAGCCTCCTGCTAGCCCAAGCCACTACTTGCCTGGCACCCCCCACTACTTGAAAAAGTTGTGCCCCTACCATAGTGACATCCGTCGGTTTGAACATGCCAAGGTAAGGCATGCTCAGGATGATATAAGAGGGTGGCTTTTTGCAAGACAACCTTAATCTCCTGAAAGCTTTTCTCTTGCTCATCTCCCCAACACCATTTGTGTTTCTTGCGGAGTAACTAGGTCAAAGGTTCCTTGCAGGCAGAAAATCTTGGACAGAAAGATCTGTCATAATTACACATACCCAAGAAACGTTGGAGTTCTTTTACATTTTTAGGTCTTTGGTAATCCAGGATAGCTTGAATTCGCATTGGATCTGGTCTCACACCATCCTGTGTAAGTACGTAACCCAAGAAGGGAATCTCTTTGCAGAAAAATTTACATTTTTTTTAGCTTAACCGTAAATCCAGCTTCCTGTAGCCGAAAAAATATTTTTTCTAAATGCATGAGGTGTTCGGTGACACCGTCGGATAATACCAACAAGTCATCTAAGTATGTATAAAGAAAATCCCGAAATTCTGTTCCCATTATTGTCTGCATGCAGCGTTCAAACGAACTGACTGCTGTACATAATCCAAAAGGTAACCGACAAAAATTATAACATTTTGTGCCCACCATAAAGGCTGTATATTTTTTATCTTCAGCACGAAGCGGAATTTGGTAGTAACCATGTGAAAGATCAATGGAGCTCATTATTTTTCTGCCCCTAATAGACCTTAATAGTTTCTCAATAGGTTTTGGGGACTCCCTCTCTGGTACTAGGACTGAGTTTAAATGTCTAGCATCCAGACAAATGCGAACACTGCCATCTTTTTTCAGTGTAGTCATCAGAGGGGACACATATGGTGCTGAAACACACCGTTCTATAACACCCCAAGACTCCATCTGTCTCAGTGCATTTTCGACTGCGGTGCGGTGCGCCACTGGTATTGGGTAAGGTTTTATAAAAAAATGTTTTTCATCTTTCAGATGAATTTCATGAGTATATTCGTGTGTTTTCCCTGGCTCATCAGAGAACACAGCACTATATTTTTAAAGTAAGTTCAGAAATGTATCTTTCTCTGTGTAAGACAAGATTTCTGAGTCATAATTTAATTCTGTTGAGCTAAACTCATCAGGCACCTATTGAGGAACTATTAAGGTCTATTAGGGGCAGAAAAATAATGAGCTCCATTGATCTTTCTCATGGTTACTACCAAATTCCGCTTCGTGCTGAAGATAAAAAATATACAGCCTTTATGGTGGGCACAAAATGTTACAATTTTTGTCGGTTACCTTTTGGATTATGTACAGCAGTCAGTTCGTTTGAACGCTGCATGCAGACAATAATGGGAACAGAATTTCGGGATTTACTTTATACATACTTGGATGACTTGTTGGTATTATCCGACGGTGTCACCGAACACCTCATGCATTTAGAAAAAATATTTTTTCGGCTACAGGAAGCTGGATTTACGGTTAAGCTAAAAAAATGTAAATTTTTCTGCAAAGAGATTCCCTTATTGGGTTACGTACTTACACAGGATGGTGTGAGACCAGATCCAATGCGAATTCAAGCTATCCTGGATTACCAAAGACCTAAAAATGTAAAAGAACTCCAACGTTTCTTGGGTATGTGTAATTATGACAGATCTTTCTGTCCAAGATTTTCTGCCTGCACGGAACCTTTGACCTAGTTACTCCGCAAGAAACACAAATGGTGTTGGGGAGATGAGCAAGAGAAAAGCTTTCAGGAGATTAAGGTTGTCTTGCAGAAAGCCACCCTATTATATCATCCTGAGCATGACTTACCTTGGCATGTTCAAACCGACGGATGTCACTATGGTAGGGGCACAACTTTTTCAAGTAGTGGGGAGTGCCAGGCAAGTAGTGGCTTGGGCTAGCAGGAGGCTGCTGGACAGAGAAACCCGTTATGGTGCAACTGAAAAAGAAGTGCTAGCAGTTGTTTTTGCAGTACAGCGTTGGCGTGTGTATTTGTTAGGTAAAAAGTTTACCTTACACACAGATTTTAAAGCGATCTCTTATCTCAATACCTGCAGGCTTTTGACTCCCCGTATAACTAGATGGGCACTTGCTCTGCAAGAATATACTTTCGATATACAGCATGTCCCCGGGCGGTGCAATGGAATTGCTGATGCACTCTCACGACATGCATGTGGGGATTATTTTGGTGACGAAGACAAAACTTTTCGGATTTTGTCCGCCCTAAAATTATCCCCCTCCTGTTTGACGACCCTGAAAAATATTAAGGGGTTACAGCGAAATGATAGGAAACTTCAGGAGATAATAACTTCCTTGCCTAACAATGAAAAATTACAGAAACAGTTCGTTTTGCAAAATGAAATTTTATATTAACATGGGAATGCCGAGGGCTCTTATCTGTTGTGTATTCCAGCTGACTTAATTGTGGAGTGTGTGACCGCTTACCACATGGCACTGGGGCATTTTGGGGTTTTTAAGACTTTTAGTGCTTTACGCCATGAAGTCTGGATTAACAATTTACATCGTTAGGTAAAAAAGATATGTAAGGCTTGTGATATTTGTCAAAAGGCCAAGTGCTCTATATTACCCAAGCCCGCACAACACCCTATAGTCCCCACACATAAAAATGGGATTGTGGCTTTGGATTTGTACGGCCCTTTGATAAAGAGTCGTGGAGGTGCCACTTACCTGTGTGTTATTTTTAATCTTTATACCAAACACGTTGCCCTTTATTTCCTGAAAAGGGCTACGACTAAGTCCATTCTGAACCGTTTGACAAGGGATTATTTTCCAGTAAATGGTATCCCCACTAAGATCTTGCAGGATCACGGATCGCAGTTCACAGCAAAGTTGTGGAGGAACACTTTGACAGATTTAGGGGTGCAGGTGGTTTTTTGTTCTGTCAGGCATGCCTCAGCTAACCCTTCAGAGCAAGTAATGAGAGAACTGAATAGGTTGTTCAGAACTTATTGTAACGAACATCATTCACGGTGGGCTTGGGAAGTTTCAGCTTTTGAGGACTTTTTGAATTCAGTGACCCATGAATCTACGGGTTATGCCCCTAACGAACTGCAGTATGGTCAGGGCAGGTTGGAACTCTTACCTGCTTTGTACAAGTTCACTGGAGATACAGTTTTTTCTGACCCTTCTCTGCAGCAAAAGTTAATGTTGGCAGATGCGTCACTGAGAAGCAAGGCTGCCAGAAGGGCTGCCGCTAACCCGGGTAGGCCCTATCAAGCTTTCAATGTGGGCGATCTAGTTTTGTTGAGGGCAAATAACACTTCATCAGCCTTAAAGTCTGAAACAAAGAAATTTTTACTATTGTTCGAGGGACCCTACAAAATCAAAAAGAAAGTGAGTTTTGCTACCTATGTACTTACCTACCTTGGTCGTGAAAACGAACGGGGAACTTTTCATGCGAGCCATCTCAAGGCATACCAAAGTGCTCCATAATTTTTATACGTTCGCACCTTTTAGGGGGACGAGATGAAACGAAACATTTCCCGTTTCTTTGAAACGTTCTTGTAGATTTGCTTGTTTGAGAAATTTCCACTATTCAATCATAAATATGGCACCCATTGTATAACGCGTCTCACCTGGTGGCTAATAGGCTCCCACACACGAAGGGATATTTTGTATGTGACAGATAGTGTCTGTCTAATTTTGCATATGGGGTACGTACGTTCGTGCTGAACGACGGACCCCGTCGGTCAAATACGTCGTCGGTGAAGGAACAGGTCGCTACAAGTCAAATTTTGTTGCAACTAACGAAAGGAAACAGTCGTTGAGCTCGTCGGTTTAATGTTGGTTTGAATTTTGTGGTGTAATGGAGTGGACAAAAGAAATATTAACAGAGTCTATAGAATTATATGGGGAACGACTATGTTTGTGGAAAATTAAAGACCCGGATTATATAAATAAGTATTCAAAAAGAGAAGCATATGAACATTATTGTAATGATGGTACTATTAAGGATGTTAAAACAAAAATACAGAATATCCGAAATGCTTTTTAATTTAAGTAATTCTTCAAATCGTCTTGTTCGGTTTGTCTCAATTCCCGTAATATAGTCATATTTTCCTCGTTCTGAAAGCCATTTCCTGGCCCACTTTGTTCTTGTATTTTTTCTATTATCCTTTTGACTTATTTTTAAAATACATAAACCAATGAGAGCAATTTTTTGTCCATTTTGTGTTAACACGTATTACACCGACTAAAGAGGTATTTTAGACCAGCTTAAAATACGAAGTCGCACTACCCAGTATGTCGAACTTTCAAATACCTTCCAACTAATTTGAGGACAGCGTATGTGCAGGAACCGATCCTTTGATAACTGGCGGACTAAGTATGGACGGCACGACCTCCTAGATTCAGTGACCCTACATTTCTCGGGTTTCGTATCTAAATTTAAACTGGGTTTTTTGTGTTTGTAAAGTTAAAAGATAAGGAAATAAAATGCTGGCAAAAAACTCATCTTTTATTAAAAATGCACAACTAGATTATTTTCGTGCAAGTAGTCATTTGGGAATGAGAAATACTCTACGGCCTCGCTGATTTGTGGAAGCTATTTCTAAGAAGCCCAAACGGCCCTTATGCTCGTCTCATTAATTTGATCGCGCAGCCTGGTCTTAGGTAAGCCCTTTAAACCTAAAATATTACTTTGTGAAATTTACATAGTCTTTTTAGAATACTTACACAGATCCAACCATCCAACAACTGTTTTTCTTATTTGGTCAGACCCCACCTTTTCGTAATTGTTTCAGTACATTTTGTCTTCCCAGTTCTCCAGCAGCGGAATACTTATCTCAGCGGAATACTTATCTCTCGACTCGACAGCTGTCGTGTCGAATAAACAAAATTAGCGATTCTCATGTTTCATATCGAGAATTGAGTATCGACAACAAATGTAATTTTTATTCGACATATAAAGAGGTGTTGAGAAATCAATTTTGTGCGGTATGAGGTGATGAAAAGTTTTTGATTTGCAAAAATATTGTCATTTCGACCAAAGGAAGAACAATACATATTATGCCAGTTGAATATATGGACAATCATCGAGATTTAGCCATAGGTGGCTTGTGTTTCGCAAATGCGAATGGCAAATATAGAGAAATGTGACAAGAGTTAAATAATAAATTAAATGGAACAAGAATGTTACTGACAAGAGAAGCAAATTTGAAAATGTTTCTTCAAAAGTATTTCAGTTTGGTTCACAATTAAAGATACTTTGTCAGATACTGATGTTTGATTGGTTATTACAAGTTTAAGAGTTCATGGGTTAAATGGTTATCATCTAGTCTTTCAAAGTCCTTACAAAAGACTCAAATATAAAGTAGCATAATTGAAGAGGTGTAAATTGTTTATTTTAACATGCATCTGTTCATTTAGGTAAGAATTTAGTTCTTGGCAATGTTCCTAGGAAAGTCCTAGGTTCACTATATATTTATACAGGGTGTTTCTTAAGTACGTGTAGAAAATTTAGGAGCGTATTGCTGACATCAAAATAAGAAGAAAAGTTCCTATAAACATATGTCCGCAAGATGTTCGTTTCTGAGATACAGAGTGTCAAAGTTGAATTCTTATTTTTATTTTTTGTGAATAATTTCAAAATAATTATGATATTTGGGAAAAGTTTGGTATCTGGGAAGATTTATTATTTAGTTTGTGTGAAAAATATATTCTTGGTAGAGGTCACTGATAGCAACTGTTTTCGAGTTATTGAGATTTGAAATAATCGATGCAAGTGATTTTGAATGACAAGATTTTTTAATTCAAAATAAATTGAATCAGAAATTAGTTTTTTCACAATTAACACAAAATTTGATTTTGTTATTGAAAAATCATCCCAGATACCAAACTTTACTCGAATATCACAAATATTTTGGCATTTATTCACAAAAAAAGAAATATAATAATTAAACTTTGACACTGTATCTTAGAAACTATTAACTTGCGGACAAGAGTTTATGGGAACTTTTTTCTCATTTCGACATCAGCAACATGCTTTCGAAGTTTCTACACGTACTTAAGAAACACCCTGTATATTCGTAGTTTTCACCAAGTCATACAGTGTGTCCCACTTTGAGCAGCCACACCCTCATATTTCGTTGAGCATGAAATAATTCGAAATTTTCTTTGACTCAAGTTGTAGTACTCGGAAATACCTACCTTTATGTTTACGGAACCTTTGTATATCCATTTTCCACGGCTAACTACGACCAAGCGAAATGTGAAAAATTGGGAAAAACATATTAGGCATTTTATTATCGCAAAAATAACACCAGATTCTGTTTCAGAACCTCTTAAAACCCCCAAATCTCAATGCTTGAATCATTGGAATATACAGGGTATCATTCATTCTGATCAGAGTTAGCCTTGGAAAAGTGATATTTGGCTAATTTCAGAGTATTAATTAATTTTTTTTTCCAAGCATTATTTATGGATTAGAGTTGATATTGCTACCAGCTACAGATGATACCCTGTATATTCAAATGATTCAAGCATTGAGATTTGGGGGTTTTAAGGTGTTCTGAAACAGAATCTGGTGTTATTTTTGCGATAAAAAAATGCCTAGTATGTTTTTCCCAATTTTTCACTTTTCATTTGGTCGTAGTTAGCCGTGGAAAATGGATATACAAAGGTTCCGTAAACATAAAGGTAGGTATTTCCGAGTACTACAACTTGAGTCAAAGAAAATTTCGAATTATTTCATGCTCAACGAAATATGAGGGTGTGGCTGCTCAAAGTGGGACACACTGTATAAAAACCATTGCTAAAATATGAAGCGGAATGAAAGAAACAGTTTTTATTTGGTTCATTACAAAATATGCTTTATTGTACATGACGAAAGAAATCATATTGACAAAGCAAGTCACGGGAATAAAAGAAATAGTGCATTCAAGTTCAACGTTCAGCAATTTGGTTTTTGACTGTAGCTTGTTTTCACAGATTAAAAGATTTGTGATCCAAACGAAATAACAGTGTTAGTATTGCTATTGCACATTTGAAACAAAAAAGAAAGTAGAATATGTCCCTTATCTGACCTTTGATGGGAGAAAACCACATTTTGAACTCGGAAGTCGAGTATTCTAACATAAATAGTTGTAAAACTTAATAGCCCTTCCTATGTACACTCTTCTGGCTTACTTTCAGGTTGAAATCTTCACCAAACCAAACCAGTCGCATAAAAGCGCAAAGCTACCAAAATTTTTTGTTTGCGACTGACATATCGGTTTCGAAACATTCTATACCTAGGTTCTGGAATATACGGGATCAAAAGATTGCACAAATCGCCAGCAAATATTTGTTCATTCAAAATAATTTAGAAAACAGGCTTCTGGGATTTCAACTATACTGAACTCTCTTCAAATTCAACGCCTTCCAAATAGTACATTTTCGTGCCGATGTCTAATTTTGTTAACGATTGGCAATATCTTTGTTAAACCAACTCATAACATAGCCAAAATAGGTTACGATAAGATGTCAAATATTTAATTATTCAAATTAAAACTACGGCGTATGCTGAGACATACGTAACTTCTCAACTAGTTTTTCGACATGTAATGAGAATCACTCCTCTCTCTATGTCGAGAATACTGTCGAAAGGTGACAGCTAGTCGACACGTGTCGAATCGAAAGATGAGAATCCCTGTGCCGTTGCCTTTTGTCATGCTCGCCTTGATACCCCCCGGGAGATGTGCGGCGTCGACTCTGTTCCGACATATATTATAAAATTATCGCACAACTTCTATAAATATTTTCTACCCAAAAGTCCTCTGACGAGAAATCTCACTCGCATCAGGGAGTATGACAACGCCCTTCGCAAACACGGGGGCCTTATCTATCAAGCTCTTGACATTTTCCAGGAGCGTTTCGAAGAACCGGGCCCTTAAAGGGCAGCCAAAGTGTTAAATAAGACCAATATTAAACCCCGGTTTTTGCAGTGAGCCTTTTCCGGGATGCTCTACCTACTAACCTCTGCAACGAACAAGGACATCCATTCTCTGTTTTGAATACACTCAAAAGTCATGCATAAGCTCTGCAGGAGGCGTGAACACTGCCAATATCCACCCATTCCCTGAGTAGTCACGGACCTACCCACTAAGACCGTGGGGGGTCGTTTCAAGAGTCTCCCGCAAGGGAGGCCAGGAATCGACTATGCGTTGAAACCGAGTGGTGGCTGGCGACAGCTCGGTATGCAACTGGCTGTCCTTATTCTTTCCTCTTCCCAGAAGAAGAAAGAAGAAAATTATGTGACTAGACAAGGAATGGATACAATGTTAGCCAGCCATATTAAAAAGTAAAAACTTTTGAATCTTTGAATTATCAAGAAGCAATGTTGCCACTTTGCATTTCTTTACAAGAATTGATAAGAACTTTTTAAATAAGATAAATGATTCTAGATTGAAAGAAAATAAAATGTACTACTATACTCATTTCTAAGCATTTTTTTTTCAAGATCTGCCCAAATTTCCCTAGCGAATGCATATCCTCCTTTTTGCCCTGTCCTTTGAACAAATTCTTTTTTGATTTTTATGCAATATTTTTACTTGTGTAGGGATACTAGTGTTGCCAACTGTGACATTGACCTTCATCATAGCTTATGTTAACTGTTTGTATTTTTCTCGCGAAATCCGATATTTTTCGATATCAACCAAGATGTAGGGTGAAAACATATGGCGGTAATGCATATGTTCGTTAGATAATAATATTATACTTTATACTTTTAAAGTTGACCATAAATCAACAGTAATGCAACAAACTTGGAATGTGATGCAAGATGAGAGGCATGTAATTCTCCATCTTGCACTGAACTTGCATTACGTGAAACTAGCAAATTTAATTCGGATTTCATACCTTAAAATCACTACTATGTGCAATTTTATGTTCCTGGTCGGCCGGCGGTAGTAAACTCGCCGCCAAGATTACCTGCACTAATGCGACAAGCAAATTGGTCGCCGGAATTTAAGGGTTTATTTAATCCCTATAGGTAAATTGATCGCCGGGTTTTTATACATCAACCACTGCGATGGCCCTAATGTCTACCTAAGGTTAGTTCGTTCTGGTAAGATCATACTGAAAAATCAATCACTCATCACAAAATGTATTTTCACAATGAAAAATGATGCAAAACCAACCTACGTTATCAATATCGACGCACTCAAATGTATACCTAAGGTTAGTTCGTTCTGGTTAGATCTTACTAAAAAATTACTTCTCACAAAAAGTTCTTTCACAAGGAAAAATGCGTCGGTGTACGAAAGGAGAAGTAGAAACCGCCGGTGACGAATTTACATGTAGCGACCCTTTACGAAATGCAGGTAGAGGGATTAGCTTGGCGACCAATTTACATACGTCCTTTTTGGTTCATGATAGTTTATACCTATTAGCCGGCCTGTCCCGGTGGTCGGTCGCACGGATAGAGAAATTTATGTTGAATATTAATTGAGAATTCAGGCCGTTACCTGACGAAGATCCATAGTAATTGTACAAACAGCACAGAAAACGATTCCATCTTCAACAATAATTCATGTTCCTTTTTTATCATTTGTGGGCAATCTAAATCCAGTGAGTAACCATAGTATAAAGATTACCACATAGTATCTTGCAGCATAACTACTATTATTAGAAAACTTTTGAACGAAAACCCGGTCACGTATCACATACGGAATCCCGGCATATTAGCACAAGATTCACACTATTGACAGGTTCTAATGGTGACTTTTCATGAAGCTTAGGAGCAAACACTACCTTGGTAAAACGGGAATCGGTTTTGAGCCTACATTTTTGTTTGAGAATTTTTTAATTTTCTTTGCTCAAATGTTTTTGTGTAAATTCCGGAACTTCAGTGATTTTTGGTTATGATAATTTTTAAGAAAAAAAAATTAAAATTACACGAAGAATTAAAACAATTGAGGTTCCGAAATTCTTATGGAACCACCGTGCCCATACAAAAAATATCTATTTCATGAAATCAATGGTTTTTGCAAGAAACGGATTCTACAATTGGGAAATTCATTTCTGATTGTCGCTGTAATCGAGAACGGCAGGTGCTGTGTTGCAAATGTTCATCGAGTTCATTATCTTCTCCCCCATTCTTGATGAGTATGCCAACAAACCTTAGCTGGAAGGGATGAGGAAGAAATTGGACCTTTCGGTGATGGTGGCTCATTTCAGTACTTCTTTCTAAACGGAAGGTGTGGTTATTATTCTAGTTAATTGTATTTTAGTAAAAAAAATTAAATAAATAAGTCGAAAATGTAACAAATAAAACTGACTTGTGACAGTGATCAGTAAATTCAAATAATTATGTTGTTTTATTCATTTCATTCGTGGGCAATACCTATGTTGTAAATTTACCCTAAAAAAAAACCGACCGATGCGGTACACGCAATATTGCGGGATATTTGGAAAACGACCACGATTTCATTTGTTTCCTGTTTATCAAGTTGGCGAATGTCTCACGTTTGATCCCACAGTATTGCAGGCATGAGTCGACACACCAGCGTTTTTAGCTAGTTTTATCATAATATGAAATGTCATATAGGCATCCACTTCATAAATACGTGACATTAGATGTCCACTACCTGCTGGATTAGATGTAATGAAATATAAGATGTTATAATATAAGAGACATTGACCTAAAAATCCTTCTCTAAACACGTGACGCATGCTTCAAATGCCCACGATTTCATGTTTTCAGCTTCGCGAAGATAAAATGGATATCGAAAACTACTGACGTGGTTTGCTCCACCACAGAGTCAAAGCCGCCTGTGAGGCAGCTCGTAGTGCGGCCACAACAATTAATTCACTTTGAAGTATTCGAAGTTTATTCGTTCCATAAAATTCAATTGACAACAATCACCATATCACCAGAAAATTGACAGGACTAAAATTATATAAGGCGCCATCTCTTGAACCGATTACAGAAGCAAACCACTATTTCATTTGTTGTCTTCTAAAAAATCTAAACAACTCGACACACAGGAGTCTAGGCACCTTAGATAAAATTGAGAACTTGACGTTGTTACCAGAAAGCGATTCAAAATGATTTTTTCGAATAAAGTGGATTCAGATGTGTTTTTCAATAACCCTCAGAATAAGGTTTCAACGGATTGATCCATTGTTGAAATTTTTATTTCCGTCATCCTGCTGCACCCCTAAGCGCAACCCTCAGAAGTCCTTGAGATACTTGTGCGAGCAAGGATGGAGCCCATACCTTTTAACATGTGATACCATGCATGTACGAGACCGGAGACCATGCTGGGATTCGAACCCATGACCCTATGATTGAGAGGCGTACGTTCTACCATCTACCACGGCCTATACCTGTGGAATTATTGTACAAGCTCACTACTTATCATTCGGTTCTTGCAACTAGTAGAAATATGGTCAACGAAAATGTTTCACTCAGAAGTTTTTGGAATCTGAAACATCAAACCACAATTGCTGAAATGTCTTGAAAATCTATAGAAAAATATCTAGTGAATGACTTTTCGAACGCCTATTATGAGTTTTTTGATAAGCACCAACTTTCTCATCAATCACAATGAATAATAAATATATATTTATATTTGTTGCTTACCTTTGGAACACACGGTTTAAGCAGAGCTGAACTGAAACACATTTTTTGAATCGCTGGATTTAGACAGAATAAAGTTGATAATTTTGAATACATTTTCAACCCACATACAAAAGTTAAATAAATACTGAAGTATGGATTACTTGATATCCAACTTTTTGCTACATCCCATGCAATAGGTATTTCATTGGCAAGCGTCCAACAGAAAACTCTTTACGACCGCTGACATAACCGTGAGGTTATTCTTCTAATCTTTCTGGAAATCGTTTCATTTTAAATTATCAAAAGGGAAGATGTACACGTCAAGTGGTAGGAATGAACAAATTTGGTAAAATGCCCCAAGAAATTGCATCATTTTTAAAGTTACCGCCCAAACTTGTATACAGGGCACACATTCCGTTGGACATCGGCAACCATGTTAGCAAACGCAGGAGCTGACCTGATAACACTGAAACGCCATGGTGGTTGGCAGTCAAATAGCGTAGCCGAAGGTTATGTTGATGACTCTTCGCACTCCATAGTGAACATTTCAAATAAAATTATGCATTCAGTTGACCTACAAATGTCAAATATAGTGTCGACAAATATGAACTAGAAATCACACCCTTTATCATCATATCATTTTCGCCTTCAACTTCTTTTCAAATTGTAGAAAATTTCGCGAGTAATGCACATTCAATGTCTACATCTAATTTGAATATTACAGAAAACGTTTCCAAAACTAACTCTCCCAGAATTTTAATTCAAAATTGTTCCAATTTTACAGTGAATTATAACTGCAAATAAATTGAGAGCGGCTTAAAATCATCTCCCTCTTCCCTTGCTTCTCTTGGGCACCATAAAGCTAAGAATGAGTAACTGACATTTAATTCTGTCTTATAGTATAGTATTAATTTTAGCAAAAAGTGTGTTGTAGAAAAAGTATAGTGTGTAACACGAGCAGAAATGCAGCACTCGCTTGCGCTCGTGTTGCAACTTTTTCAAACTCGTGAGAAATTATCACTTTTCTGCACTTGTTGCACAATATACTATTATGTGTTATGCCTTATTATTTTATCTATCAGTTTCCTTATCAATAAGTAAAGTGTGACAATTTTTTTTCTTTTTGTTACAGATAGTGAGTGCCGCTGTAAGCAGCCATGCCGTGCGGCGAAATTATAATATTATGATAAGTTGTATTTTTTTCAAATAATAACAGCGAACCGGCAATGTGTATACCGAGTGCATCATTCAATAAGCGTGAAAACTGTTATTGCAGGAATATTGTTTTCCTCCAATAAGTAATCAACAAAATATCGGTCAAATCATTCATTTAATCGTCATCCATCTGCGATTTGAGGTTATGTTATGAGACGAAACAAAATTTAAAATTAAATATCTCCTATTCGGTTATCGCCATTTTTGTGTTCCAAGCTTATAACATAACCGTTCCTATTGCCAATCATAATTCTTGACTGTGGTCTCAATTTTCATTGTTTTTTTTGTTTAAGGATTTTTAGGATACGTTTAGGTTCCGAAAGTTTTTCGGAAAGTTGCCACTGCGAATTTTCGAGAAACTTGTGATTTTTTTATTAATTATATATTTAAAGCATTTCGTGTTAAGCTTTCTCATACCTACCATCATTGCTATCTCTAAAAAACATTTGATACTGAAGAACTATACAGTTTAGGGTTTTTTAATAAAAAAATCTCTAGTCCCGCTATTTCTATTTTTTATTTTTTATCCTGTTCCTCCCCAAATTGCCGCTTCATGAGTGTTTTAATGGAAGAGGTTGCCAGTACTGAACATTTAAAAAGCACAAATATTTTATTCAAGAATTGTGACAGGAGATGAAAGAAGCTTTTCATTTTCGATCTGTTTTTTGAGAAAACATGCTATGATTGGTGTCGACTAGTCATATGTCTCTCTAAATTCGCTGCACTAGTTTTACCAGACACGTATAAGATTTAATTTGAAATTGTTGTGATAATTTTCAACTAGGTTTAGAATTTTTGCCAGTATTTATTCTTCCTAGAATACCACGCCATTCTAAAAAAAAATACAAAATTATTACGAATGGCGTTTTTCTGAAAGTTTTTCGTAATTTTTTTGAAAATGCTATAATGCTCAGATTTTTGTCTTGTATGACAGACAGAAGTATCTCCTATAATTTTAAAGTAAAAATCGAAAAGTTGCTTTGTAAAATTACATTCTCAAGGGATATTGTGTATCTAAAAGTGACAAAATAATAAATTTGTATTATAAAATTGTCTTTTATTCGTTTTTTACCGTAGTCAAGGGATTTGGTACCTAAGTTTCAGGTTCAATTTTTCATTTTTATTGAACGAAAAAATTTGTGCGAATTGGTGAAGACCTGATTTCCTTCGGACCACATTTTCAAAACGTGATTTGATTTTGTCTTTAAAATCGCAAACGTTGAAGTTTTTCTATAATTGTTTTAAATGAAACTAAATTATATAGGTAATGAAAATATGGCATGAGAGAGAAATAAATATTTTCAATACACAAATTTTTCGGTTTACTAAAATTGAAACATGGACTGCAGAATTTGGATAACAGCAACACCATTGCATGGTGTTAATTTTCATCCAGAAAGTGAGATGCTATATTACGAAGGATAGATGGTGCGGTATGTATTGAAGTTATTGGAATATACGCTTTTCCACAAAGATTTGTTCTATCAAAGTTCATTTTAATTAATTAAAAGCTTTTATTCAACTTGCTCTGTATGTTTGTGTGTGTTTGTTAGGTGGGTACAAAGCTTGCAAGCTGAATTAGAACCACTTCCTCTTATCCTATAGAATTGAAATTTCACATGTTGGTTCAGTTCCGATGACAATACATCAATGTCAAAGAAATTGTCCCCCTCTGCCCCCCGAAAGCTAGATGGTGAACGCGTAGGATTTCGGAAGTTTTCTTGACGGTGGACGTCAAAAATTACAGCGCAAAAAAATTAGGTAGGGGCGACTCCCCCCTACCCTTTTCTCGAAAAAAGTTGGAAAACTCGAAAAAATCCGTTAAAAAAAGTGAAAAATATCTGACCGTCGAATATTATGGTTTAAAAAAATTTCACTCCCCTTCCCCCCCCTCAAAAGCTAAATAAAGAACGCAAATGAATTCGGAAAATGTTTCAACAGTTTCGGACATGGAAAATAATTTTAAAAAATCGATCGTGAGGGTCGCTTTCCTGTCCTGTCACGAAAAAAGTTAGGAAAAATCGCGAAATAGAAATTTAAAAAATCCGTAAAAATAGTGAAAATTATCTGACCATTGAATAATACGGTCTCAAAAAAAGTACCCACCTTCCCCTCCTCGAAAGCTAAAAAGAGAACGCGTAGAAATTCGGAAAATTTTCCAACTGTTTCATACATGGAAAATTACTACAAAAAATATGTCTGCCGGCGGGCTCGATCCGTCCCCTCTTTCAAAAAAGTTGCGCGAACTTGCGAAAACAAAAACAAAAAAGTCCGTAAAAATAGTGAAAGTAGGGTCGAGTCACTGGAAGGTCTCCTCATTGAAGAACTAGATTATAGTAAATTAAAATGCAAGCGACCGTGCAACAATAACGCACTATTTGAAATGAACAGACTAAGAAACATATCCAAAGAAAACTAAAAAAGAAATAAATAAATGAATTTTACAAAAAAACTTTTTAGAGAAAAGCTGTTATTTAAATGCACTAAAAAGAAGTAAATACATTTTATAGTGAATTGAACCCATCATTTTGTTACATCATAAAATTTTAAATGATATAAAAGCTTACCGCGAGAATAAATCTTGAGGTAATTCTAAATTCAATTTACAATGAGAAATACATAGATACTTCTCGCAACAAGCTTTTATAATAATGTAACCAAATGATGGGTTTAATTCACTTAAAAATTTATTTTCTTTTTTTTAGTGCATTTAAATAAAAGTTTTTCTGCAAAACTTCGAACTCGAAGGTTTTGCCGGAGAGTACCTACCTCTACAAATAAATGATAAATAAATAAATAAAATCGACAAAGTCGAAGTACCCTTCTATCCAAATATTTCCACCAAGTGAAAAATGGGACGCAAAAATCTGACGAAACAACTACTTCCCTGGATAATACCACGACGGATATTGAACTACATCGGACAGATATTTGTGCAACGTTCTTCCAAGAAGACTCAATTGCAAGTGCCTATTGTAAATAAACAAAAGATTACCCTTCATTCGGCTGGGGATGACCACCTGCAGTCATGTTTAGAGGTTCTTGCCTCTCATTAGTGCAAGGGTAGGTACTTTGAGTTGTCTTGCTCCTGCCAAATGAGTTATAATCTATTGTTTATCTATAATAATTCCCGTACGGATGAAGCAACGACTTCCAGTAAAGTCAGTCGCAGCGTCACCCGCCAGGAAAATCAATAAGCACTCCTCGAGAAAGCAAAGACTCCAGGAAGAGTAAATGCGAAACTTCAAACAAGTTCGAAGGTTTTGCCGGAGAGTACAAATAAATAATATGAATAAAATCAACAAGGTTAAAGTACCCTTCTCTCAAAATATTTCCACCAAGAGCATTGCATTGCATGCATTTACTTTTTGTAGACCGATTCAAGAACGATGAAACTGTAGGTTTTGTGATATCTTGTTTCGTTTTCTAGTTTTCAGAGATTTTAGCGGAAAGATACACAAATTTTGTAATTTTCGTGAAATATTCCGTTTTTTCGAAAATTCAAATTTTTAGATTTAAGAAATTTTCATCATTTCATCTACGATTTGTATGTTGGGTGAAGCTCTATCGACTGAACTTTTCAAATGTTGGTTTCGTTGTTCGGTTCAGCTGCAATTTGACTTTTAAAAATTCCGTGTTTTTTTCGATCGCCCGGAAAAGCCTTTTATCATTTTCCGAACTTTCTCAAAAACTATTCAACTCGGCATATTGGAGCGGGTTCGGAGATATAATGATCTTCATAAAATCGGTACAGACGGACAGACTACCGATTTGTTTTTTCATTCTTTTTTTTCCTTTGACCATATCTATTTTTCGACGGGTATAATTTTCTTTCAAATAACCTTTTCTCTATCTCTTCAAGTAAGTAAGTAATTATCATTATCATTATTTTTCTTGCTTTGATCTACATTTTTGATAAGGATCATCGTCGTCTTGGATTCATGTTTCTATCTCTTCAAATAAAAAAGTAAGGCTCCCTGTTTAGTCTGGCCGAAGGCCGTAGTTATACACAATATAAGTCGTGTATAACAAGACCAGGATGCAGGAGACCGGTGTGGATGTCGTCTGTGACTTTCAGCAGTGCTGTGGAGCAACTATGTGAAGGTCAGAATCTATATAACTGTTTCTTCATTTGACTGTTTTAAATTTTATCAAAAGCCTTTGATATCGTACACAGTGCAAGTTTTTATGATCCATATTTAATTCAGAGAACATGACTATTGAACTCATCTCAGAGAAAAAGATAGATACATAACTCTGCTAGAATTTTTTTCTAAATGTAACATAGGGATTTTGCTCGTTTTGTTGTTGTTTTGGTTTCATACTGTAACGATTCTGGAGCCGGACCTGTAACCTCATTTCATAGAAGCGAGCAATCGAACAGCCGGCGCAGAATCGCAGCTGTCGAGAACTATCTGGAAAAGCGACCTTTGTGGATAAATACCGCACCGAGCGTGAAGAGGATAGATAGATAGCTAGATGCAGTGAGAGACAGTGTTCCGCATAGACAGTCTAGTTTGAAATTGAATGATTGTGATATGAATTAGTTGTGATTTTGTTTGAAATAAATTAGTGTAAAACCATTGAGACTATTTTCATTACATTACTTTCCAGGAGTAAAGTTTTCTTGAGTGTATCTGAAGCATTTTGAAAGACAAAAATGTTTAGTTCTCAGAATTATCAGAGGATTTGGAATGGTAGAAAATTAATATTGATAATGCCTACAAACTCATTAGACAATATCACTTTGAAGAAGAAATCTATTCCGACGTATCCACAATAGAGAATAGCGCTTTCTGTGAGGGAGAGGGTTCTCATGGAAATTGTACTGATTCAGAAAAAAAAAAATTTTGAGTTCTTAGTAGTTTTCTTTGGCACTGAGGAGGTTTGCAGATTGCAGACAACCTTAAAAAACTGAAAATGTATTGCGAGTGGACAACACCACTGCAAAATCCTACATCAATCGCATGGGCGCTTAGGACTTGGCGCGTAGGATTTGGCAACGGTGTGAAGATAGGGATAACTGGATATATGTTTCCAACAAAATCATCCGAAAACAAGGAAGCAGATTTTGAATCCAGAAGTTTGCCTCAGGAAACAAAACTGTATAAGAGAAAGCTTATTTAGATTCTCATCAAATGTTTTTGACATATCCATTCAAAATATATTGTTGTTTCTATCGGAAAAGTTTTAAAACGTAGTAGGTACTTTGAATTGCCACAGGTGATTTTTTTAAAGGCGTTCAAAACAATAGGCCAGTGATTCCCAAATATAGCAGAACTTGAGATCCCACTTTAGTATTGAACTACCTCGGTGGGTAAACACAAAAATCAGGACATTTCATTGAAGTTGCTGACTATGAAGCTCGTAAGTTTCAGTAACCGGAGAAAGGATCCAAACAGTATCCTTAATGGAAATAGAAAACATAGACAAACAGAACGAAGGCGTAGAAATCAAGATACCACCAAAGATTAAAACTTTGGACAGAAATGAGTTTCAGCCTGCTTTTATTTATTTATTGAAAGAAATTCAAACAGGTTCCTAAGAACCTAGTGACATGAATTCTATAAATTTGTATCATAAGTA
The DNA here is from genome assembly GCA_944452925.2 of Chrysolina oricalcia. Taxonomy (NCBI): domain Eukaryota; kingdom Metazoa; phylum Arthropoda; class Insecta; order Coleoptera; family Chrysomelidae; genus Chrysolina; species Chrysolina oricalcia. The sequence continues at coordinate 34,926,230 of OX101815.2, read as the reverse complement.
ACAATAACAAGAAAAAATTAGATGTAATGTAGTTTTCTACCTAATCCTATTTACACCTAGAACTAAATTGTCGAATTTCACCTGATTAAATTGATGAAACGCAATGGAAGAGCGAGATGAGATTAGAGGCATACTAAAATTGATATCAAGATTTAAAGAAAATCAATACTTTTTGAATATATCGAGTGAATTTTTACCAGCATGTTTATTTACCGTCGCACACACACTATCAAGCTTATTTGGAGACCCGGGAATGTGAAAAAAGGAATTCCTGGAGCGCAACATAAGTGATGGTAAATATATTTTCAATTCAGAAAGTAAATATGAATCAGATATGTTCTCACTCAACAACTTGAAAATTAACATGATATTCTGTGTGGTTCATATGATGAGTGATCTGGACCAATACGGCAATACGGTATTTTTTGAAATGAAGGTAAACAATGTTTTTATTTTGAATGGTTTCTAATAATTTTCTGTAGTTCAAAGTAGACGGGTCCCAAACTATGGATGCGTATTCTAAACGAGAGCGCACCTTAGAATTATAAAAATTGTATGAATTTTATATTCTTGAATTCTTGTGTAAAGCGTTTAAGGAATCCAAGTAACTTCTGAGCATTGCGAATTATTGCTGAAATATATGCTCATCAAATTTCGAACTGCATTGAAAGATTACTCCAAGGTCCCTAATCTCAGTTAATCTAGGGTTTTTTCTCATTTACTGTGAGATAATCATAATTCTGCATATTCCTAGATTTACGAAAACTCATCACAGATGATTTGCGCAAATTCAGAGGTAAGTTATTCTCAACAGTCCAATTTTGAAGATCTGACTGCAACTGGTTATACTCATTTGTATTATTCACATTTGTATTATTCACACTATCAAAAATTTTGCAATCATCAGCATACATTAGACACACCTTGAAACTAGTGAGTCAGGAAGGTAATTTATACATAAAATAAACAGGAGAGGGCCAAGATTTGAACCCTGCGGAATTCCAGATTTGGCCAGGAACCATTCAAATTTTCCATCACGAAATTTTACAATCTGATTTCTACCGTTGAGGTAGCTGGTCATCAATACGAGAAGAGGGTTACATAACTTCATAATTTTCGGATGATGAGCTCGTGGTTAACTTTGTCAAACGCTTTCGCGAAATCTAAATATAGGCAGTTCACTTGTACCCCACCTTTCATCATTTCAGCAATCTGACAAGTGAAAGAAACTAAGTTTGAATCTACTGATCTATTCATGCAATCCATGTTGAGAATCAGTAATACATTTTTTCGTGTGACAGCAAATTTTCTCGAGGTAAAACATATTCGAAATATTTTGCAGTCGCATTCAATATTGAAATTGGCCGATAGTTATATTGTTTCCTTCGGCATTTTTGTGAATTAGAGTGAGTTTAGTATGTTTGAAGTGGTCCGGAAAAACTCCAACGTGTAACGATTTTTGAAATATTGCCATGAGTGGATAGAGTAAATAGTCTTAACAAGCTTTGATAACATACTAAGGAATGTTGTCTGGCCCTGCCATAGAAATTATAATAAACACTTCTATGGGCCCTGCGGAACGCTTTGGATTGAGCTTTTTGAATGCAATTTCCATATCTAGCTGAAACCGAAATATGAGTGAAGTGTAGTATTTCCTCATTTCTGTAGTCAATACCCAGTCAACACACGGACATTCGATGGCTATCCACTGGACATTCATTTTGGACATTTGGGATATCCAGAGGACATCCAGTTGACATCCGGTGGATATTTTATGGACGTCCGATGGATGTTCCGAGTGGAACAAGCTGGACGTCCATGAGATATCCCAGAAAAATATCTCATGGATATCCCAGAAGGATATCTCATGGACGTCCAGCTTGTTCCACTCGGAACATCCATCGAACGTCCATAAAATATCCACTGGATGTCAACTGGATGTCCTCTGGATATCCCAAATGTCCAAAATCTGGGATATCCATGAAATATCCTTCTGAGATATCCATAAGATATTGTTCACAGATATCCAAAAGATATCTTTTAGGGATTTTTTTAAATAAATAAAAATTGCAATTATGACAAAACAATAATAATTTCAATTAAATAAAAACGAGAGGATAAAAAAAATGTATTTATACTCTTATTGATGAAATAACACTATGATATTAAAAGAATAAAAATGTGAATATATTATATTGTAATAATAAAATATTCTTTTTGATACCAAAAATAAATTAAAAACAGGCCACTCAGAGAATGACAATCTCGGTTTCTTCTTGGGATTTTTCCTGTTTTTTTCGAAGCTAGCAGATGACTTTGTTTGGCCATTCGTAGCCAACTTTTTATTGCCTCTTCTGACATTTTCCTATATTTGCTGCCAGACCATTGGAATTAGCTGCGTCTGAGTAATTGAGTAAACACTAATCCTATATACCAACCACATAAGGGAAGAAAATTCAAGCCGGAATAAGGAATAAATTTTCTAAAGATTGGGAATAAAATCAAATTCTATTGAAGAATTTACTATGTGTATTCTTCATTATAGGCAGAACTTTATATGAAAAATATTCTCATTACCTAGTAAAAGTTTAGCCAATTTGAGTTCAACAAAAACTCTTTTTTTTGCCCCATACCAGCTATATTCTGATGCAAAATCATTTGTTATATTGGAAGAAAGACAACGTTTTATAAAATCATATAATGGAGAACCTCCAATTTTTGAAACTTCATCGACCTGAAAAAGATATTTTTGATAAAAAGATATGTAAAACATTATTCACTCACAACAGCTCTGAATTTCTCCCTGTTGTCCAAATACTCCACCAATTGTTTGATTTTCTCAAGAAACCAATGTGGAAATGATCAATTTCTACAAATATCGATAAAACATCCCTACATGGTGCAGTTATATTATTCATCTTATCTGTTCACATGTTTCATATCTGTTAGCGAGTCTATTAGTTTCATGAAAAGTATTTTCTGTAACTGAATTGAATACGAATCCATTATCCAAAGAGGAAACCTCGTCTGCAGAACTATCAAATTCTATAACAAAAGAGTTGATGAATAATCAGAATTATTTTCAATAGACATTATTTCATTATCAGGAATGCATGATGTTGAAGTCGACCATTGACGAAATGGAACAGGCGTCATTTAGTGAAGTTTGTAGACTTTATAATACTCGTTCGGGTTCCAATTTTTATTTTTTATAAGTACATATCAGCCTTTTTGTTTGATATTTCTTTTGATGTTATCCATTTTCTCTCACCTAATTTTGGCACAAATGCATTGATTGAAAATAGTTTAAATATTATATTTCTACCACTTACCATCAAAATGTATTTGAAGGAATGAAAAAATCCAATTGCACAAAACCAAAATCCTCAAAATCCACGTGAATTAAACCAGGAATCAGAGACATAACTATGTAATGGAAAACCAGTAAAACCACAAAAGTAAGCAAGTAAGGTTAAGTTTCTCTTTTGCACAAATCGCACAGCCAGCAATCACAGAACATGACAAATAAACTGCATGACGTGCATGATATGATATACGCGCTCTGCGATTGGTCACTGTCATGGCGGTAAGTTTAAATGACAAGACAAGAAAGAAGAAAAACTGAGTTAAAAATGAGTGAATCACCAGTCAACCTAACCTAACCTGACTAATCTTACGTACATATAATGTTAGCGATTTATCGAATATTCTTCCAAAATTGTTAATAAAAGCAGCGTTGGTCGGAGCTCTCATATAGTGCATTTCAGTACAGAACTTAAGAGTGCAAAACATTCATTATTTTATATTTGCTTCGGATATTTTATAGCCATCTGTAGAATATCTTCCAACGGTTCAGGAAAATGATTATTTTCATAAAGATACAAATTGTGTACGTTGAAGAGAGAAAAAAACATCGATATCCAAAATTCAGCTCGACATTTCCCAGATAACACATGGACATCCAATGGATATCCACTGGACATCTGTTATGGATATGCTGGATGTACTATGGACTTCAGGAAATATCCAAAGCATATACTATGGACGTCCAATGGATGTTCGGGGGGTACCAACCTGTACATCCATAAGATATCCTTCAAGGATATCCATAAGATACTCCTGAACTATATCCATAGGATATCCATATAATATATCTTATGGATAATCTCTACGGATATCTTATGGATATCCATTTCAGATCCAGTCGGAAAACGAAAGATGAGAGTATTCTTGAAATGCTTATTCTATTCGTGTACGAGCATGGAAGAAACTCAGAAATTGATAATATCAAAATAAGTCTTGCAATTCAATCACATCCATAATAACTGTGGATATTTTATGGATATCCATAGGATATTTGTTGAAGGATATCCATTCCAAATCCTTCGATGGATATCCAATGAATATCCATTTAAGATCCAAGGATATCCCGACCAGAATTGGACATAAAATGAATATCCATAGGATATCGTGTGTTATCTGGGTATCATCATTACCCTGGATCCGCCAGTGGTGATATAGAAGTTTCAAAGAGATGTGACCCGAACGTACTCTGGAAACCGTGTTTGAACTTGAATTTTTTGTAACTAGATACTCCATTTTTCAGTAAAACTAGAAACTGACATTGTGGCAGAGATGGAGGGAAGTGAAATCACAAGATCAAACGAACTTACCTTAAGTGAAGTTCGATCTTGATTATATGATCCGCATCGTTCGAAGAGATCACAATATGTAGTACCTCCATTTCGCACCAGGTGACGCCACAAACTTCAAAGCATCTATAAATTTCTCCCATTCCTGTTCTGTGGGTCCTGCTTCTAACATAACTATGGTTGCCGTGTTTCGTCATTCTTTAAAGCACATTGTCACAACGACCAATTGGGTGTTTTGGGATTTCCCAAAAAGGGTAATTTATGGGAGGGTGTGATCTCTTCGAACGAGGCGGTTCATATAATCAAGATCGAACTTCACTTAAGGTAAGTTCGTTTGATCTTGTGATTATATTTCCCGCCTCGTTCTCGAGATCACAATATGTAGATGTTTAAAGCATGTTGTGACAATTTTTATTTCCGAAAATATAACATATTTCGTAAACTGAACATGTAAACAACCTACAACCTAAACAGATATATTGAATTCAATTCAGCTTGCAACAATCTGCAAGTGATGCAGTTGCGCACACTTCTATCTTTCTAATCCTAGGACTGCCTTAGCAAAACTATCTTTATTGCATAAAGGCCTATTATAAAATTGTACAAATGTGTTGGATTTTTCAGACCATCCTGCAGTTTTCCTTATGATGTCAATCGAAATTCCACACCTTTTAGCTGCAGATGTGCTGGCATGTCTAGTACTATGTGCTGTGAATGCCTTTGTGTCAATACCGCTTTTGTGAAGGACTGTCTTAAACCATCGACTAAGAGTTTGACTAGTTACTGGATTATGTGGTTTCTTGAAGGTAATGAATAATTTGCCAGTGGTCGTTATTCTGATATTTTTTGTCCTTTCTACATATTCTAGTAAGGTATTCGCAGCAAATAAAGCTGGCTTGTCATTGAAAAAGGGCAAAAACAAAGCAGGCTGAAACTTATTTCTGCCCGAAGTCTTAATCCTTCGTGGTATCTTGATTTCAACGCCCTCGTTCTGTTTGTCTATATTTTCTATTTCTATTAAGGATATTGTTTGGACTCTCTGTCCAGTTACTAAAGCTAAAAGGGTGACAAGCTTCATGGTCAGCAATTTCAATTAAATATCCTCATTTTTTTGAGTACTGAGGTAGTTCAAAACTAAAATGGGATCCCAAGTTGAACTATATTTGGGAACCACTGGCCTCTTGTTTTGAACGCCTTTAAAAAATCGCCTGATATTAAAATCTTCCCCAATATCTGGCCCCATTATTAACGCTAAAGCTGACCTGTGGCAATTCAAGGTACCAAATGAAGCATTGTTTTCAAAGATTTCCGTTAGAAACAACAATATATTTTGTATGGATGCATCATAGACATTTAAGTTGTTCCTTCTGCAGAAACACCACCACTTTTTCAACCCACCGTCATATTGTTTAAGTGTGGAATCCGTGATCGAAGAAACCATGATGTCGATCGTGGGTTCTGGAATATTTTTCATTTTATACGCCTCCCTGATAATACAGCTCCCACCAGGGTAAGTGTTTTCCATAAGGGGTGGTGCTGTCCGCTGGAAGAACATAGGAGATTTTTATTTGGAGGAAAATATAAAGGATTGGATTTTTTTAGTCTTTCAAATAATGGAAACCAAGGCTGAGTGGGCCAAAATGGTAACAATATAATTCTCTCAGCTTTGTCTTCCACTACTTTTTGTAACGTCCGTAATATCAGACTAAAAGGGGGAAAGGCATAAAAAAAGAAACTTTCCCAAGACAGCGTATATGCATCAATGGCATGGGCTTTTGAATCTTTTGTCCAGGAAACAAACTTTTCGCATTTTGCGTTATGTCTGCTTGCAAAAATATCAATTTCCGGTATACCGAATGTATCAATCAGGTTTGAATAAGCTTTTATGGACAGTTCCCATTCTGTTTCCTGAGGCAATCTTCTAGATTCAAAATCTGCATCCTTGTTTTCGGATGATTTTATGTAGGAAGCATATATCCAGTTATCCCTATCTTCACACCATTGCCAAATCCTACGCGCCAAGTCATTCAGGTGAGTATTTTGAATGCCGCCCATGCGATTGATGTAGGAAATTGCAGTGGTGTTGTCTACTGGCAATAAAATTTCTGATTTTTTAAGGCTGTCTGCAAACCTTCTTAATGCCAAGAAAACTGCCAACAACTCTAAATAATTTATATGTTTTTTCTTTTCTGAATCAGTCCAATGGCCATGAGAACCATCTCCCTCACAGAAAGCACCCCACCCTGTTGTGGATGCATCGGAATAAATTTCTTTTTTAAATTGATATTGCCTAATGGGGTTGTAGGCCTTATTGATATTAATTTTCCACCATTCAAAATCCTCTGATAATTCAGAAGGAATTACCATGAGTTTGTCATAATCATTTTTCTCTTTCTGAGGGGCTAAAAATTTTTCTCTTTCAAAACGCTTCGATACACCCAAGAATACTTTACACCTGGAGAGTATGAAACCAGAACGCCAACAAAATGAGCAAAATCTCTTATAGTACAAGTATTACATTTAGAAAAATTTTCTAGCAGAGTTATAGATCTATCTTTTTTATCTGAGGTGAGTTCAATAGTCATGTTCTCTGAATTAAATATGAAACCCAAAAACTTGCACTTTTTCTTTGGGATTAATTGGCTTTTCTTTGAGTTCACTATAAAACCTAAACTTTCTAAAAATAATTTAGTTGTTAAAGAGTTGTCCACACATTCCTTGTATGTATTTGCTAATAGAAATATATCATCCAGGTATATTACAGAAAGAAAACCATTTTCTCTCAGCCAGGATATCACGGGTTTCATTATTTTAGTAAAAAGCCAAGGTGCTGTGCAAAGCCCAAAAGGTATATAGGTGAATTCGAAGAGAGTGCCATTGAAACAGAACCTCAGATATTTTCTATCTTCTCTACGAACAGGTATAAAGAAGTATGCATCTTGTAAATCTAAGCAAGTCATGTAACAATTTTTTGAAATGAGTTTCATTGCTATGTTTTTGTCCTCTAGTTTGAAATGCTCAGTTTCAATAAAACTGTTGAGAGTTTTCAAATTCAATATAAAACGAAAGGAGCCATTTGGTTTAGGAACTAAAAATATTCTAGACAAAAACTGCTCTTTTTGGGGAGTACAACTGCCCCGTTGTTGATCAGTTTTTCTAGACAAATTTGTATATTCAACCTGTCTGTCTTAGACAAATCACTTTCCATAGGAGGAATATTTTGTACAGGCTTCCTACTAAAAGGAATCCGATATCCTTTTATCCAAGAGAGTATCCTTGGATCGTGGGTAATTTGTTGCCACTGATTTTCAAAATGGGATAATCTGCCTGCATATTTACTTACATTAGTTGTTTCTAGTAATGTCCCCTCCTCTTCTCCTCTCTGAATTGACGGAGGTGGTGGTTGTTTGAGTGTGCCCTTGGTTGGCCCTGTGGTCTCCGGGACGGATATTTTAGTCCACCTTGACGTGGGGGCGCATTGGCTTGTCGAGGCGGACCCCTGGAGTTTAAATGCTTTCGAACAGGATTTGTCAAGTCTTTAATCGTTTTTGCTTTCTCAAGCCGTTGGACACTTTTGAACTCTAAACTAGATTTTTCTAGAGCTTTTGCATCCTTGATACGCTCTGTCAGGTTTTCACCAAAGAGCCATGCATCACGAGGAGTGTCCACTAATGTTTCCCTCAATTTCTGGTTTAAATTGGGGGACACCAATGCTCTTCTTGTCTCCGTTTCAGAGAAATGGAGATCTGCTAGCATCCGTCCAGCATCACTAACCAACTCTACCAACTGTAGGTCACCTTCTCCTTTCTCTCTCTCACCAATCAACATAGTGAGTGCCTCGCCTATCGCACTCAAGCTAGGACTAATTTGATTTTGGACACCTACCAGACGTTCGTCTCGTCTCAGCACCAATTTGCTCAGGGAGGCTTTTACCTCACGATTTAATTTTGGTGATTCCATCAACTGACAATTGGAAACAGCAGGATATTTTTTGATTAGACCAGATCTGGTCTCACCATCTAATCCATTCTTCAAAATGGATGTCCACCTAGAGACAATGTCTCTGTGAATGACTCCTCTAGTACGTTCCACATTAGTGGACTCCTCTCCCAACACTTGCAAAACATTTGCTGGTAATATGGGAATTTCCTCTTCAAGAAGAGGATCATTCATATTAGTTGGTTCTATATCTTGCGTCAGGTTTTCTGGCGATAAGGGGTCTGAATAGAAAGGATACACATTTACTAGTATTATAACTGTCTTATACCAACTGCCTTATAAAGGACTATGTTGGATGTCAAGATTACTGCAGTCTTTATGTCAAACTCTGAAAAATATCTCTTTATTCTTCTCCAACTTGGCTGCTAGTATACTCTGTTATTTATTCATATTTTAAGCCACTCTGGCTTTACGTAGGCATCTACCATTCATTTGATTATTGAAGAGTATCTTCTTATTTTTCAGCTCCTTGTTTATCTACACCGAGGAGTTTGTCAAACTCTGACAAACCCTTGCAAGAAACTCTCTTACAAGGCTCAGATTCATGTTGAGCTATTTGTCAAACTCTGACAAATTCTTGCAAAAAACTATTTTACAAGACTAAATATTACCATTTTCGACTGAAAGGAATTCTGTTGGTCGTGTTTCGTTTGAATTTCTTCTGAACGGACTGCGACTACGATCTCGTGAATTTCTCGTTTCATAATGGCTGCCATTTTCTTTGTCCGACTCGAGGTCACTAGATACCCATGCTGGAGAACGAGATCGGTCATGTTTCTTAGAGCGATGTTTCAGGAATTTTTTAAACTTCTTAACAAGTTTATCAGATACTTCGGATGAATTCGAAGAGCTGGAACTATTTCTACGTCGTCCGTGTTTTCCCATTTCCAAAAAGATGTCTTGTTTTAACCTAAAAACACGCGTCACCTTCGGCACAAAAAAGAGTAATGACGAAACACGGCAACCATAGTTAAGTTAGAAGCAGGGCCCACAGAACAGGAATGGGAGAAATTTTTAGATGCTTTGAAGTTTGTGGCGTCACCTGGTGCGAAATGGCGGTACTACATATAGTGATCTCGAGAACGAGGCGGGAAATATAATTGTGTATTACCAGTATTGTTTTATTTGAGGTACGTAGGTATAAACCAATTAAACATTTTGTCCCAGAGATCAAAACGTAATATATTGACACAAAATTGCGAGAAGTTCACAATGTGAACGTTTATTACTATTGCCAATAAAAATCCAAATTACAAGACACATTACGCGATGCATCGGATGCTGTGGATAATTCAATATCTATCGAAAAATCTTACCAAACCATTCATTGATAACAATAAACTAACTTAGATGACGAGTTTACATTAAGTGAAAATGCCTTTGACACAAAATCAGAATGGCGTGTGCTTGTTCAGAATGCATAGATTTCACTTCAAGTAAAACAACAGAACTAAAGCCAAGAGTAAAAAAGTCAAACTAAAAACTGTAAGCATTTGATCTTTACTTCACTTCGAATATCTCCCAATTATACCCATATTGGATAAAAAATAGGTAATCATAAAATGTTTGATTTGCATACACACAGAATTATAAATTTTGACATGAAGAAAAAGATGTAGTAATCGACATAAACGTGAATTGAGAAAATTAATTAGTCTGTTTTCTGTTTAGGTGTAGTACATCAAAAATCAAAAGGCGCTAGGAAACAGTTCGAAGAGGTTTTAACGTGACTGGCTTAATTCCATCAATATCCAAGCAGAGGCGGTTGAGAGAAGGAAACGAAAATACCTGATATGGTTTTAATTCTTTAATATAATGAATATGAATAAATCTCCAAATGAATTAATCACATATGCCATGTGGTGTTTTATGTACTGCTGCAAGTTACAAATATTACGTAAGCACGCAATACAGTTATATCATATTACAAATTAGTTTCATTGACCTCACCATAATGTGCAAGGAGTTCCGTAGGATCAGTAGGATTCAAATTGCAATTTGTCCATTTTTTACCAACTTTATGTTTTATTCCTTCCAAAATGTAATCAAATGTACTATTATTCATATGGAAATATGACCAACATTTTTCAGGGAGTTCTCGTAACTGGCTATACAAATGATGAAATGCTTCATGTGTGTGTCTAGTTTTATTGATATCATGAATGTTGCAACTACTAGTAGATTTATATTTGTTCAATAAATACCATATTCTTAAGGAAGAACTCTCTAGTATAAAATCCATTCTTACCGCTATTCAAACTCGACTATGAACTCCTCACTATGTGTGTTTGAACCCATTCATCGCCGCGTTGCTCTTTACCGCACTGCTCACCGCTTTCATCGCTGCTTTGCTCACTGCTCCAGTATGTGCTTTTTAAATTCAATTTATTTTTGGTCCATCGAGCTGAATCTATAGGACAAGTCAGGTTGTACAAATAAAATTTTGTAATAAAATTACAGAAAATTGACAATACAGCAAACATTCACAAGAACATAAATATATAAAAAATCTATCTATCACAGTATAAAATTGTCGAAGTAATCCTTCATGCTATAGGGACAGAGGTTGAGGAGAAGTAGTTTGATTTTATTTTTGAAAAGTAGCAGGCTATCGATCTTTTTTATTTCTTTTGGAAGAACATTATAAACTCGTAGCCCCAAGATATCTGGTGTTTTTTGGGATAATGTGAGACGAACGTTTGGGATATGAAAATCATTTTTTTTCCTAGTGTCATGGTTATGTATGGATTCATTCGTGGTTAATTTTTCCCTCTGTCTGTGAACGTAGATCAAGAGTTCATATATATATATATATATATATATATATATATATATATATATATATATATATATATATATATATAACCCATAAAATGGGAGTATTCTATAACGTTTGAACAATTCCCTACATGAGGTTCCATATGGGACATTTGCTAATCATCGCACAATTCTCTTTTGGGCTACAAAAACATTCTGAACGCTACACGAGTTTCCCCAAATGATTATTCCATAAGTAATTCTACATTGAATTTCACCAAAGTAGAAGAGTAACATTCCATGAATATCCAAAATGGATTTTAGAGATCTTAACTGATAACATTTAGTGTTCAATGTTTTAGCTAGTGCTTCATAGTGAGTATTGAATGATAAATTCTGGTCCAATTTGACACCTAAGAAAGTAATACATTCCTGTTTATCTATTGTTTCGTTATTTATTTCTATATCTAAATTTGTGATTTTATAATTTTGCCTCGTGTGGAAGTTCACATGACTGGTTTTGGAAGCATTTAAGAACAATGAGTGTTCGTAAGACCACTTGCAGAGTGACTTGCAACAGGAGTTCATTTTATCTTGTATTTGAGCTGAGGATTTGTCTGTGAATAAAAGCGTGGAATCGTCCGCATAAAGACAAGTATACGCATCTTGGAGCACTAGAGGTAATTCATTGATATAAATGATAAATAATATAGGGCCCAGCACAGACCCTTGGGGGACCCCTATTCTACTAGAAAGTAGGCTAGAAATGTGCTCTGTTTTCACATTATCCTTTTTGTGAATAATCTTAACCTGCTGAAGCCGTCCGTTCAGGTAGGAGAAAAACCATTCGTAGAGTTTTCCGCGAATTCCATATTGATAAAGTTTATCGATCAAGAGTTCATGCTGGACACAGTCAAAAGCCCGGCTGAAATCACAAAATATTCCAACCGAGCTCTCGCCTGCCTCCATAGAATCCAATATTTTTCCGTAGAAATCATGAATTGCGGTGACTGTGGAACGACCAGAGCGGAAACCATGATGGTTGTTCAGAATTATAGAGTTTTTATCCAAATAGTTTAATAATTGATCCAAAATAGAATACTCAAAAATTTTCGAGATAACGGATGGGATTGTTATGGGACGGTAGTTTTCTAGATTTTCAGAGTTTCCTTTTTTTAAAATAGGAGATACTAGAGCTGTTTTCATTCTTGTTGGAAATATTCCTACCTGTAGCGATAAGTTGATCAGGTATGTAAGTGGTTTTATAATACAAAGGGCAATTTTTTTAATAAGAAAGCCTGAAATACCATCTGGACCATGGGTGTGTTTATTTTTCAGTTTATGCTTTATAACATACAGGACTTCTTCAGATATGTGGCATATAAACATGCTATTTAAAACTGTTCTATTTGCCGAAATTCGTGTATTATTTATTGAATCAGGGTTTTTAATTTTTTCTATGGTTTCGTATGGAACATGAACAAAGAAATCATTGAATATTTCGGATATTTCTAACGGATCAGAGAGGATATTGTTTTCATGATTTATGATGATATTTTTGTTATTATTTTTATCATGCTTGCTCATATTTGAAATTAAATTCCACGTAAGTTTGTTCATATTTTCAGATTCTGCTAATTTTTGAGAATAAAAGTTGTGTTTGGTGGTTTTAACTAGAATATTGTGTTTCTTTTTCGCTTGTACGTATTGTTGTTTGAGAGAATAGTCAAGTTTTTGAAGATGAAAGATTTTTTAGTTTTTCACTAGATTTTTTGACAGAATCGTTCACCCATTCCCTATTATTTGGCTCAGATATGATCACAGGTTGCTTTGGACAATTTTGATCAAAGTGAAGAATGAGGGTGTTATGAAAGTTGCTGAACTTTTGGTCAAAATCGATTGCCGAATATGTGTTTTCCCAGTTTTCATTTTCAAGTGATGTCTTTAGTGCATTAATATTATATTCATTTAGAGACCTTTTAGTAAAAAGAGTTTTCTTCGATTCGTGAGTGTCATTTACTCCAGTATAAAATACAACTGTACGATGGTCAGAAATTGTGTTATCATAAACATAGTGTTCTCCTACTGTAGATAAATTGGTATATATTTGATCAAGTACTGAATTATTTCGGGTTGGTTCAAATATTCTGGGTTCTAGATTAAATGATCTGAGAAGATGTGCAAAATCATTCCTTTCATTTTCATTCAATGAATTTATATTGAAATCACCATTCAAAACTATAGAATTTTTGGGATTGAAAATTTTGTTCAGAATAAGATTGATATTTGCTGCAAATATTGCAAAGTTTCCAGATGGAGATCGATAGCATGTAATAATAACCACATTTTCATTAAATTTTGTTTTCCAAGTTACACCAGTGACTTCAATATCTTTGTCTATAGAGTATGACGTTAGGTCAAGTGGTTCATCATTCATATTCTGATTTTTATACCAGATACTTACTCCTCCAGCTCTGTACCCAGTTCTACAATAGTAGTTACAGAGAATGTATCCTGGAAATACAAAACTTAGCCTTAAGAAGTTATGTGGCAATATTACTGGTACGTAGTACGAAAATTCTGTGTTGCAGAAATTTGGCGGTTGCAGGGAGCTTCCACGAACATTTAAAGTGCATTACATGGGACGTTCAATGTCGTCGTGTTTCATTATGTTACAGACAGGTAATGTTTTTGTGCTTGCTGGGATGTGAACACGACTATCAACTTTAATATTTAATATTATAATGACAAGCCATCAGTTTTATGTGCTGCGATTACCTCAGTGGAATGTGTAGAAAGGACTAAAAACATAGGATAACGCACACTGACAAATTATTCATAACCTTCAAGAATCCAAAAAATCCAGTAACTAGTCAAACTCCTAGTCGATGGATTAAGATGGTCCTTGAGAAAAGCGGCATGGACACAAAGGCATTCACAGCAGTCACAGCACTAGACACGCCAGCACATCTGTAGCTAAAAGGTCTGGAGTTTCAATTGACATCATAAGAAAAACTGCGGGGTGGTCTGACAAATCCAACACATTTGTACAATTTTATAATAGACCTTTGAGGCCTGCTTTAAGGACTGCTAAGGCAGTCCTAGGATTTGAAAAATAGAAGTGTTTCCAACGTCATCACTTGCACTTCGCGTTGTGTCCTTAAACTCGTTGCGCGAGATTTAAAGGCTCACTTGTGCACTTGTATCATATATTATTATACTCATGTTAGACCATTTCAAAACCATCCCTGGCCAAAACATAGTAACAGAGGTAAACGAATTAAGTAGAGTAGGTATAACTTGTCGTCAAACATATAAGATAAATAAAAAAAGACTCAAAAAATGGCCTTATCTTGTCCATCTCTGCCTGGAAAGGGCCACATAATGTTGGGGGCAAGTGGTGCAAGAGTTTGAAATAGCTAGTGCCATGGGTACAAAATTTTTCATTTGCATCAAATTCATTATTGAGAGAGGATTAATTAATTATATTTGTTTAGATAAAAGAGTATACTAGATCGATACTGAGTACAAAGATACAATTTGAAAATATGCAGTATATATAGGGTTTTCCAATAAGAGGTGTTATTTTGATATTCAAAGGAAAATGCCATTTTGTGAGATAAATGATCGGATGTTTATTTCATTATAAAGAGGAAGGTGTGCCGTTAATAATGGAAAATAACATCAGCCAAATGATCACCACGACCACGTCTACAGGACCATATCCTTTTCATGAAATTTTCCATAACCAAATCGCAAAGTGGCTGCCCTATGTCCTCGATAGCCTCACGAATTCCATCTTTGAGTTCTTGAATCGACGCTGGGCTGTTGGCGTGAAGCGTGTATCGTTCCATTTTTATCAATGGCGTAGTTGCTACTTGTCAAATGTCAAAAAATTACATCTCCAAAAGTTACATCTGCCGATCTAGCGGGCTATTCAAAATAACACCTCTTATTGGAAAACCCTATATAATGATTCGATTTATCATTCATTAAAAGGTTATTCAACAAAAAGAATAACAAAGAAAAAAATTTAAAACATTCTCGTATATACAGTGTTCATTCATTACTTCATTCTTCACGACTCAACATCTGGATTGTCAGGAATTCAGATGTTTTTGTTCAGATAATTTAAAAATAAGCTAGAGAAGAGAATTCTCAAATAAGTGCATATACCAACATGGTAAATTCAACTTTCCAATTAATCGCCCTGTGTTTTATTTATATGAACTCTGTAATCCTATATTTTCAGATCGGATAGTGCGTTGCCACGTTATCATTATTTATACAGATTTTTTTTTAAATCACTTCACTATGAACTGGAATAATACTTAATAAATAATAATACTAATAGATGATTTGCACCCTGTGTGAATTTATCTGATGGAAGCTCTCAGTATGATATGTTAATGATCAATTGTGCTAAAATTCAAAAATTATATTGATCATATGGGTGTTTTAGTGCAATTATATTTGAAGGGTCCAGTGGAAAAACGATGAGGTTCCATTTTTTCCGAAATCGACATTTTAGCGGCATCTGTTAGCTTATAGCTCGAAGTATCAACATACCAAACCTTACTGGGGACAAACAATGACATTCCATAAAAAACTGCGGTCAAATGTAGGCAGCACAGTGTAAAAACGATGACACTCCCACATTAGATTTCGCTTTTCTCAACTTTTTAAAAAGAGGAACCTCATCGTGTTTCCACTTGACCTTTCATTTATTTCTTGCATAAAATTTAATGTTTTTTCAAATTCTAAAATCAAATTCGGGAATATAATCAATATTTGACACTGGCATTCTGTTTCGTAGAATCATTTTTTTATTCATCTGCTCTTGGGTATTTTGTGATCCTCCAGTAATTTAAGTAAATTCAATATTAATTTTCAACTTTAACGCCCTGCATCTCGAAAACGAATTGTTGTCTTTTACATGTTCACCTATAGACATTATTTTCCTTGCAATGTGAGAAATTAATGAACAAACCGGACTACCTTAGGAATTATCCTGTATAAGCAAATATTGTGCTAGTCCTCACATTTCCTTCAAAAAAATTAAGCAGGTTATCATCCAAAAGTATATATTTCTGCTAAAAATGCATAGTAAGGTAGTGTTGGGTAATAAGACCCACTTAACTTTTGCAAATTTCTGTATCCTTTATATTTCATTCAAAAAATCCAAAACTTGATGAGATGATTGTTTGTGATGTTTGCCGCTATGTTAACATCAATATTCGTCTCCTTCAATACCTTAGTAACTAAAATGAGACAAGTTTCAAAAACTTGCTGTTGGGCCTTATTACCCGCCTATTAGGGTAATAAAGCCCATAGTAAATTATGCAGAATATATTTATTTATTGTAAATATAAATATATACAGATCATTTATATCAATCAGAAATGGTAGAAACTCAATGAAACTCTAATAGAAAAAACAAAAATAAACATTGTTTTCTACAAAAAGTGATAAACTTAACAAAACTCAAACAAGGAAATTAAATTATTAAAAAGTAACTGATTGACTAAATTTTAAGACCATTCCCTACATTAAAAATCCTCAACATCTTCAGTCGTCAGTCCTATGCAAGTTTCGTGTAACCAAGTTCCACATTCTAGACACTTTCGCATATTACCCGCGGGCCTTATTACGCGACCGTTAGTAGGGCCTTATTACCGGGCGAGCACTTTTTCTCAAACATGCAATTTCCAAAAAAATTAACAATTCTTTTAATTTTTCTCTCAGTGCGAAAGATAGTACCAATGTTATAGTAACTGATGGAGAACTATTCTTTCTTCAGGTAAAATAGGTTGAATTAAAAAATAATAATAATCTGTGCAGCCTGAAACTGCACAATCACCTAGTGTTGTTAATGGCGAATTGAAGTCAACGATCTTTTAATAAAGCTTTACCACTCGGATAATGAAACTAACTATGTTGACAGATTTGAAAAAATTTGCCAGTCTTCAAGGAAAAAGACAGTGCTTATTTACGGCCGGGCCTTATTCCCCAACACTACCTTACCACGCCATACACACCTTATATGGTAATCACATGAGAATATTGGCTAAATTCAGTGTGAGTCAATATCAATACTAACATAAGTTCAGAAAATTACCAGGAAATTAATTCACAATTTTTCAGACAAAAATTGCAATAAATCAATAAATAAAATTATTGACATCTCTAACTTTATTCAAATTATTCCACCTATCGCCCCCATGTAACACTTGGCGTGGAAGATGTAAAGGCCCGCACAGCAATAATTAGGTATGGTTTTTCCATGCAGGGTCGGAAGTAAGCTGTGGTCGGGCGTAGTTAAATAGAAATCACAGCTGTATGCGGTACGCGCAGCTAGGTATTAGCAAATTAGATTTCGACGAGGCAGTTGTTTACCTATCTAAGGATATTAATAATGATAAAAATGGATTATTCTGAATACAAAAGTTACAATGCTTTTGTTAAATTAACTTGATTAATCTGCACTCATCACAATATTTAGTGGAATATGTACTAGTCCGACCCTGGTCTGCGGCATGGGAATCAATTTCGTGCTAATCGACCATTTTTTGCGCCTTTTTTTATTTATCTTATATGTTTGATGAAAACTATACTAGAACTATTTTGACTCAGTATATTCGTTTCAAGGAGAATCAGCCAAAATCGAAAAAGTCAATTATTTTTCAAAACGTTCAGAATGTGTTTCCATTAAAATCAGACAGAGTGCATAAACTAACTTATTGGGATAACATATACAGTGCGACGCTAAATTATGGAACAAATTCATTATTTCCGAATATAAAGATATTTCGTAAAAATCCTCGGGCAGGTCGATTTTCCCCACCCAAAATATATAGGGTTATCCGCAATTGAGTAAAAATGACTGGTGATATTTTAAAATTGGACACCCAGTATATTTTCCATATTTGGTTAGGGATCGTCATTACGAATCCAGTGATACCAAGTTTGATGGGGTTATGTCAAACGGCTGTGGAGATATGGCCAAAAAACTTCCTCGTATGTCTAATGAGTATGACTGCGAGACTCCACACGATTCAGAAGGTTAATCGTATGTCTAATGAGTATGACTGCGAGACTCCACACGATTCAGAAGGTTAAAAGTCTCTGTCGCACTCATTGGGTATATGGAGAAGTTTTTTGTCCAAATCTCCGCAGCCGTTTGACATAATCCCATCAAACTTGGTATCACCAGATTTGTAATGACGATCACTAACCAAATATGGACAAATATACTGGGTGTTCCATTTAAAAATTTCACCACCGTCGCTTTTCCTCAAATGCGGATAACCCTATATATTTTGGGTGAGGTTCAAAAATTGGCCCATCGGAAAAGAAAATCGACGTGTCTGAGGATTTTTCCGATATATCTTTATATTCAGAAATAATGAATTTGTTCCATAATTTAGCGTCGCACTGTATATGCTTGCTGTGTTTTCTGAAAATTTCAATTTCGCTTTTATTCTTTATTTGTTGAGTTACCAGTATCCGACATTCACGGGTGTGGACCTACCTTGCAATTATATAATGTAAGAAGTGAAAGTAAATGCCGGGCATTTTGGAATAAAAATAATTGAAAACGTCGATAAATGAATCGTTTCAATTTGAAACGCCGAGCACGTTTCCTTTCTGTCGGTACGGGATGTGGATGAGTGACTAACCGCGTCTGCGTTTCCGGGAGCCTTCCTAATAGGCGATTGTTTGCGTTCGATGTGTTTAACTTGAGTTCATTCGCCATATCGATATCGTCCATGATTTTTCTTTCAAATTTCATTGTTAATCACATTGGGACTTCCGGATGAGCTTCATAGGCCCTACACAGTAATAAATAAAAAACTGCACTAAGACAAGTGTCTGTCAATATTTTGAGACCAGTAGATATTGAAGAAATAGAAGATATCATGAAAATCAAAGTAATCCAGAAATATTTAAGTGTCACCAATACAAATGTAGGAAAGATTATTTGAATAAATCAATACCGCCCTATTTAGGTTTTGCGAGGGTTGTGAACAATTTTTTGAAATATGTCAATATCAGGCTTTACCTTTATAATTTTCTTTGAAAAAGTTCTATACCTACCTATTATCAGTATATATGGTTTTGGCAAGACAAGATGCGTTACTTTTGAATATCCATATCGTAATCGACAGTAATCAGAAATGCGATTTTCTTTCGTTTATTTTGTGCAAGGCATATTAGGATGACCACAACATTTCACTGATGGTAAAATTTTAATCCTTGCCTATATGGGAAAATTCATGAAAGGTTTCAAAATTAACTAGAAAGCAGTATGTATTTATCGACTGCATTAGCAGCTGCCAGTCGGTCATTAAATTTGGGGTACAACAAAAATACATTTTGAAAATAAAAAAAAGATAAACTCAGAAAATGTAAAAAACTTTTGAAAAATCATTCTTCAAACCTGTATATCCTCAATCCTATTGAATAATATTCATCTGAGGAACCTCTAATGTTAAACTTACATTAAATTTTTCGATTAAACCTTCGTAAGCACTGCAAATAAATCGTTTAATAGTATATTACGTATCAAGTGTTGTAAAAAGCATATTACGCACGAATGGAAAAATTGCGCACGAGCCGCGTAGCGGTGAGTGCGGTAATTACATGAGTGCGTAATTGCTTTACAACACGTAATACGTACTATACTTTTTCTACGACTCTTATATACTGGATGGTGCGTTTGATTAAGCTTTAAGTAATAAAAAAATGAAGGTAACTAACGCAGTTTATGGTTTAATTTCCAACAACAACAAATTAAATCTAAGAAAATACAATTTTGTACTATATAGCATAGAAATGATGAACAGAGCGAGGAGGGTTTAAATGTTTTGGTCAATATATTAAAATAGGCGAGCAATACATTTTCGGAGTACGTACTCACGTGGTTATCCATACTCCATTCCATAAATTTTTGATAGGCTTTTTCATATCTATCCTTTGATTTTTGCGGCAGAATATTCTCCATAGCAGAAGCAGCCTGAAGAACAATTTCCGGTGGCGTTGCGCTCATTTCATTATCGGAGTTGCTCATATTTGTAGATATAAAATTAAAGATCGGATTATAATTTATGAAGTATCGATTTGAACTTCAAATCTCAAAAAGTGACAATGTCACTGTCAAATATTTAAAACGCAAGACAGATAAATGTCACGATTTGAGTGGTTCAAGAGGCAACTTGATTGTTACCTATTATACTAGCCATCATATCATGACGCACAGTTGTGCGTTTTTATTCTTTACGCACAGTTGTGCGTAAGAATGGATTTACTTATAGAGTGAACTGTTTGTAAAACAATGTTTACTAACATAGGAGTAGAAAAAAACGTTTATCCACAACTATTAAGTAATAAATCTGTTAAATATGCGATTTTTATCAAGTAATGCCATGCATTAACATATAGAATTGAATAATAATGACAGTTCGATGGAATAATATTACTCAATCGTTGCGTCAAATTTGACAATTTGTAAATTTACTTGTCACTGTATTTGTAGATATACTGTCAGACGGTTTGTGGGTTATTTGTTCTGAACATTCTTATCTCTGGTATCATTAGAGAAATGTATAATAGTGAATCTGATTTAGAAGATATGTCTTGTACACCGCCAGACATTTTAAAATTAGCGGCTAGCGCTAAAGAAAATCTCCTACCTAACAAGTCAAAAGGTAATGATGCGGTGTACAAAAGTTTTATGGATTGGCAACTGGCACAAAATACATCGTGTTTTTCTGAAAATGTTATCCTAGTGTATTTTGTTGAACTTGCTAAAAAGTACAAGTCATCATCATTGTGGGCATATTATTCTATGCTGAAGAGTACATTGAATATTTACCATAGTATCCACCTAGAGACTTACATGAAGTTGCAGGTATTTTTGAAACGTCAGTCCTAGGGCCATCAACCTTCACTCCCGTAGAAGTCAGTAAATTTATAAAACAAGCGCCAGATCATACCTATCTAATGACAAAGGTATTCTTACAATAACGTAATTTTCAGCTTAGAACTTTCCGATTTAATCAAACTATTTATATAGTTGTGGCTAAACTATAGTATTCAACACGCGTATAATGGCAATTACCCACTCAGATGTTACAACACTCGCCTCCGGCTCGTGGGTAATAGCCATCATTATACGCTTGTTGAATAATATACTATTATGTACGACTAAAATATAATGTATGTAATGAATATAGATGTGACATTTACAATACAAAGTCATTCATTATTCCCGCGCGAATGAAGGAATAATATCGTATTTGAAACGAAATGTCTAATGAGGACAGCCATGACAATTGTTTGTCGCAAACTGTCAGTGTTGAGAAATAATTGTCAAAAGCGTGTTAATTTGTGATTCAATGACGGAGAGTGTAGGAAATGTGATGGAAAGTGATATGGAAGAAGAATTTTCCTATCAGAATTTTATTGACAAATAAAGTTGTTCACTAAAAATCTAAAATAAATAAATTAGCCGTAAATAAAGTAGAGTATACTACTCGCAATAGTGGCTATTATTCTCTCTGAATGTTACTCCATCGCCGCTAACGTGGCTCGTTTCGTTAAAAAAAAATTCCTCGAGATAATATATCATTATTGGCTCGTGGTATAATCTACTATATTTCTTACTCTAGAACCAACCGTAAACTTGTATAGTGCCAATATTTTACTGCATTGTCTGCATTCTCTTCATGAAAAAAATATAGTGATTTACAATTTCAGAATGAAAAAAGGAAAACTGAAGTAAGTGACGATTTTCAAAAGAGGAATAAAACACAATTATCTACTTAGTATCAGTAAATATGGTTTACGCAAGACAACAGGCGTTACTTTTGAATATTTTTATGAGATATCTATATCGGTATCGACAGTAATCAGCGATATTCTTTAAGAGGCGCCGCGCCGTATGGGTAAAAAGTGTTTTTGCAAATATATAAAATTTTGTGTCATTATATTTATTAATTGTTCCAATATTGTTTATTTTGCTTTCTGATATATTTATTTATGATCAAACACAATACCTATTCACGTTTCAAGCGTGAATTCCCATATATTTATAAATTAGACTTATTTTATGTTGTCAAGAAATGACGCTATCTACGCAATATAGTGGCTGAATGATACCGCAGCAGCCAGAATATATTCTCATAATTATTTTTTGTTTTTTTGAATAATATTGGATTATTCAAAGTCAAACCTTAGAACTGAAAAAATGAAAACTAGTAATAAATCGCGTATGCTGCGCCATCTCTTGACACATTAATATATCGAATTTATAAATATATAGGCATTCACGTTTTATTGTATTTGCACAGCTTGAAATGAAAATATATTGTTTTTAGTAGGAAGTTTTCGTGATAATATGAAGTAGTAAATTCGTGAGGTTGCAGTCAATTGGTGAGCTAATTAGAAATACTCTTTGAAATTTGTCGAGCTTTCGACAATGTTTATTGTCTTCTTCAGGACTACAAAATGTATGGATTACAGTTGGTATAAATATAGTTAGTAAGTAGTCATAAAGAAGAAGACAATAAAAATTGTCGAAAGCTCGACAAATTTCAAAGAGTATTTCTAATTAGCTCACTAATTGACTGCAACCTCACGAATTTACTACTTTATATATTGTTTTTCGTAGAAAATAAATATATTGAAAAGCAAAATAACAAATATTGCTACAACTAATAAATACATTGAAAAAAATTTTTATATGTTTGTTTGAAAGTGGTTGACAATGTTTCACTTTGAGTAAGGTTATTCTGGACTTTCATTGTCTAAAAAAGAACAAAGAAAAATTCAATTCTCTGCAATTTTTAATCACGACGTTTCAACTGTTGAAATCTACAGTCGTTATCAAGTGTATAATGCGACAATCTCAAGGATACTTCTTATATATGCTGTGGATAATGACACAAAATTATCCACAGCATATATAAGAAGTATCCTTGAGATTGTCGCATTATACAATTGATAACGACTGTAGATTTCAACAGTTGAAACGTCGTGATTAAAAATTGCAGAGAATTGAATTTTTCTTTGTTCTTTTTTATACAATGAAAGTCCAGAATAACCTTACTCAAAATTTTATATATTTGCAAAAACACTTTTTACCCAAACGGCGCCTCATACATCTTTCGCAAGGCATATTCAGTTGACCACAACATTTCATTCATAAAATTTTACTACTTGCTTATTATATGAGAAAATTCATGAATGGTTTCAAAATTATAGTTTATCCAATCTCAGTTGAATGAGCTGTAAAACCGGATTAATACTTCAATGACTTCTCCTCTTTGAACGTACTTGCCGACCCTAGGCGGAGATATTTTGTCTTACTTGGGTCTAACTTTGCGTATTGCTTGCTGTACAGAAATTTGCGAATATAATGTGTCTTGTTCTTATAATGAATAGAATTGAAGGATTACGCGTGTATGGGTACGGGACGTTGCTCGTAACTTATTGACAAGTTATCTGACATACCGAAAACAAGTCGTTCGAAAAATAGAATAATAAAACATCAGGAAACATTGATAATTTATTTGCTGGTACGGCTATCTTATATACACATCAAAGTCGTGAAAAGACTCAATCATCATAATCCTCCGAATCAGACGAATCACCCATGTTTATGATTACTGGTTGAATGGATGGCAAAAGGAAATATTCACGTTCTTCCGAAATCACATGTAAATTGCATTCTGTCCAAAGATCTTTATATTCCTCTCCTAAGATTCTCATAACATTTTCTACTACTTCTCCGCTTAAATTTGGACATTGATTGGATTTTCTCAATTTGTTTTTTATAAATGCCCAAACCAATTCAATGGGGTTGAAAACACAATAATACGGATGTAACCTCAGAAGCGAATGACCAGAATGTTTACAAAGTTCATCAATAATATATTCTTTTTCAAAATTTTCATTTTTAATTATACGTAGTAATACCTCCTTCGTGGCTTTTTGGGGAATATTAAATTTTTTATAAGCCATAAATTCCAAAATGTTTCCTTTTTTTGTTTATTTCGTCGGTATTTTTATCTTTTGACGCGAGTGGTGAGACGCATTATCCATTACAATAAAAGAAATTGGTGGCATATTTGGTAATAATTATTGTTCACTGAACCATTTTTTGAATAAAGTTGCAGTCATATCCTCCTGATAATTTACTGAACATTTTTTTATTTGTTTTGCAACGCGTTCGGTGTAAAACCATCTTCACTACCGGCGTGTACAATAATTATACGTTTACCTCTGGAACTTGGTGCTTGGAGACAACAGTTTTGGGAGTTATCTACCCATCCATACCGAATCACATCATGACTATCGAACCAAGTCTTGTGAAGATATACTATTTTTCTCTTCGATTCCCGATGTTCTTTTATTTGTCGCAAGTAATCTTAAGTATCTTACGAGCCGCGGTGATTCCATTTTTACCATTCGCTGATTTAGTATTATGTGTTTGAAAGAAACCACAGTCTAAAAGAATTTCGCGTAGTGTTTTCTGCGACTTATATGTATACTCAGGATAATCAGATAATTTGTTTTTGATTGATTCCAAGGTAGGTATTTCGTTTCGTTTATAGAAATTATAAACTTGCGCCTTCGAAGAAAGGTTTAATTTCTGATCTTCTCGTTTTCTTTTACGATAATGATTGTTCTATTCATGTTCTAATATTTATTACTGTTTTGTAAATTTAACTGCCCTGTATACAAAGGTTACTCAAGAAGTCAGTTTTGACAACTAAAAAAAAATAGAATCTGTATCAGAATTTGTTTTGTAAACAAGAACGAATAAATGTTCAAATCATTCTCAATTCAATAATTTTCTCAAAGAAAACTCATTCATATCCAGTAAGTGGCGTGAAAAGACTCACGACACCGAACATGGTCCTCATTCGAGCAGGATAAAATCAGCGAAAATAACAGTACATCATTCTACAAGATCAATGCAGGTCCTTCGCAGCTAGTTCATCACTTTCAACCAGAATAAACTTGAATAAAGAAGCAAGATAGTATTGGATTCATTCAGTCGATAGGTTCAACGTTTTCAATAGTCACACACCAAAAGAGAAGAGCAGCGAAGTTACGAGACAGTACCTACTGTTATATTATTATTAGTTGTTTTACACTCTATATATTAACAAAAGATGTAAATGAATTTTGATGGATGTTAAAATTGTCAATATATATTTTTGATGACAAGATAGTTTTTCTATCATTTAATTCTTATTTATATAACATGGCGCAGTCGAAGTTCTGAAGCAAAAGTAGGAACCCGTCCCAGTTATCGAAATATTATATTAATCAAGCGAAGAAATGGAATTTCTCAAACAACCTGAGGAAATGTCACTTAGCGGTGACTTAGCTTTGAATTGGAAGAAGTTCAAAGCAGCTTATAAACTGTATATAGTAGCATCTGGTTGCAGTGCAAAAGAAGATAAAGTGAAAGCGGCAGTTTTGTTACATATTATTGGAAATGGAGCTCGTGAGATATTGGAGACATTGAGTTTGACAGAAGATGAAAAACAAGATGAAAATAAAATTCTACAAGAACTTGAGAAATATTTCGTTCCAAAAACTAATGTTAGCATTCACAAATTCAATACTAGATATCAATCAGAAGGTGAAAATTTTGATTCATTTTTGAAAGATTTGAGAACAATTGCAGCTTCATGTAACTTTGAACAACTGCAATCCAGTTTGATCAAGGATAGGATTGTATGTGGAATTAGTGACAAGAGAATAAAAGATAGACTACTCCGTGAAAAAAATTTGGAATTAGATAAGGCCATAAAAATATGTAAAGCAGCTGAGGAATCTGAGAAACATATTCGAAAGTTGTATAATGAAAACGAACATGATAAAGAAATGTGTGAAATAAAGAAGAATGGAGACTCAAGGTATTTGAAGAATGTAGAGCGGCAACAGATAAACACAAACTTCCAAGGCAGGAGTTGGGGATCGAACATAAGTCATCCATCAACCAGCGGGGCTCATTCATCCATGATGCTAAGAAATACACAAAGTAGGGTCACCACAATACTGCTCTTCACATAAGAGATGTCCTGCAGAAGGAAGAAAATGTAATCGTTGCCATAGATTCGGTCATTTTGGGAAAGTTTGTAGATATGAAACAAAACATGAAATATGTCATTTAGTTAATACCAAATCAGAGCAATCAGGTGAGGATTACGATGAAAATGTTGAGTATGTACTTGGTTCTGTTGATAATTATTCCAATGAGTATGATTGGTGTGTTCCACTGAGAATTTTGAAAAGCAACAAAAGCGTTGATTTCAAAGTTGACACTGGTGCACAAGTTAATGCTATACCTTTGCATGTATATCAAGAGTTGCTTATCTCTCATAATTTAAAACCATGCAAATCAAAAATAACGAATTATTCAGGCACACAAATAAAAACTTTTTGTATCGTTGAATTATTAATAGAATTTCACAATAAAACATTCGTTTTGGATTTTGTCATTGTTGAAGGGTGCTCGTCCGATTTTGGGTCTGAAATCTGTTGAGATGATAGGTTCGATAAATAGAGCAACTATTAATGAAATTCGGTTGCAAACAAAGGAAGAAATATTAATGAAATTCAAAGTCGCATTTTCAGGATTAGGAAAAATTGTATCTGAACCAATCAGTTTCAAACTGAAACCTAATTATGAAGCAAGTGTTGTACCATGCAGAAAGGTTCCATTTCAACTGATAGGTAAATTGAAAGATGAGTTGAAAAAAATGTGCAGAGATGAAATTATCGTGAAGGTGACCGAGCCAACTGAATTCGTGAATCCCATTACTATCGTTAAAAAAACGAACAATCAAATACGAATTTGCCTTGATCCACAAAAATTGAATCAAGCGATTCTTAGGGAGCACTATGAGCTACCTATATTTGACGAACTTGTTCATA
This sequence comes from Chrysolina oricalcia, assembly GCA_944452925.2. Lineage (NCBI taxonomy): Eukaryota > Metazoa > Arthropoda > Insecta > Coleoptera > Chrysomelidae > Chrysolina > Chrysolina oricalcia. The sequence continues at coordinate 34,898,868 of OX101815.2, read as the reverse complement.
ATATGAAAGGTTCATGTTATTTTTCGGTTTTAGATGCATTCAAGGGTTTTTGGCAAATATCACTGAGTAAAGAGTCATCAAAATTAACAACTTTTGCTACACCTTTCGGAAGATATCGATTTTTGAGATTGCCATTCGGTTTGTCAGTTTCTCCAGAAATTTTTCATCGTATATACAGTGAGATATTTGAGGGCATACCAAATGTTAAAATTTATATAGATGATATAATTGTTTTTACAAAAACTCGTGAGGAACATGAAAAAATATTGAACGAATTATTATCCAGAGCAATTGAATATGGGGTTAGGTTCAACCCAGATAAATGTAATTTTTTTGCCACTGAAGTAAAATACATAGGTCATATTCTTTCAAAAGACGGAATAAAACCTGACAATAAAAAAATTGAAGCAATTCATCGAATTCCAGAGCCTACTAATATTAAAGAGTTGAGCAGATTTCTAGGAATGGTGACTTATGTATCCAAATTCATTCCAAATTTTTCTCAACTCACAAGTAATTTGCGTGAATTAACAAAAAATAATGTGAATTGGCTTTGGACGAAAATTCATTCGAAGGAATTTGAACATTAAAAAAAAAAGTTAACATAACCTCCTCTATTACAATTTTATGATGAGAAACTACCAATTGTTTTGTCAGTTGATAGTTCGAAAGACGGTATGGGTGCCGTCATTATGCAAAATGGAGCTCCAATTGCATATGCCTCGAAATCTCTCACAGAAAGCCAACAGAATTATGCACAAATAGAAAAGGAGATGTTTGCCATCTATTTCGGGTGTTATCGTTTCCATCAGTATCTTTATGGAAAACAATTCGTTGTTGAGAGTGATCATAAACCATTGGAAATTATTTTTAAGAAAGCATTGAATAAATGTCCTTTGCGACTACAGAGATTCAGAATTAATTTGCAGAATTATGACTTCATAGTAAAATACAAACCAGGAAAACAGTTGTTTTTTGCAGATACTTTGAGTCGAGCTAGTTTTGATGACGATGAGTTCAAGCTGGAAGAATTAGAAATGGAGGCGCATATTGATTTGATCATTTGTGGCAATAGCATTAGTACATCTAAATTAGAAATAGTGAGAAATGAAACAAAGAAAGATATTGAATTGCAAATTTTATTAAAACAAATAAAAGAAGGATGGCCTATTGAGAAATGTAAAACACATATACTGATTAGACCATTCTGGTATTGTCGAGATGAACTAACAGAAATTAATGGAGTTATATACAAAGGTACTCAGATAGTTATGCCTAAGGTTTTAAGGAAGGAAATGATGAACCGAATTCATTATAATCATATGGGAATAAATAAGACGGTTGCAAGGGCAAATGAGGTGATGTTTTGGCCATTGATGCAGAAAGAAATTGAAAATTCCGTATTGAACTGCTTAACGTGTGCTACCTTCAGTAGAAAAAATCAGAGAGAAACTTTGATAAACAGAGAAGTTCCTAGTAGACCATGGGAAATTGTCGCGGTAGATATATTTTATTTTCGAGCAAAACATTATATCTTATAGGTTGATGTTTATTCCAAGTTTCCAGAAGTTATTTTGTTGCATGATTTGACGAGTACTGGATTATTACTAAGTTGAAGGAGATATTTTCGCGGCATGGCAAACTAGACCTGATTTACAGTGATAATGGACCACAATTTTCTAGTTTTCAGTTCTTGAACTTTATGAAAGAATGGGAAATTGTCCATAAGACATCTTCACCAGGTTACAGTCAATCTAACGGATTCATAGAAAGACATGTTCAAACTATAAAGAATTTAATGAAGAAATCATTTCTAGATAACAAGGATATATATCTAACTTTGCTCGAATATCGCAATATACCATTATCCATTAATGAAGCATCTCCTGCTCAACTGCTTTATAATCGTAGACTGAAAGGGCAATTACCCATGGAGGAAAAATTATTATTCCCAAGCATAGTACAGGAGAATCATACCACGGTATTGAAAAATAGACAAAATCAACAAAAAGTTTATTATGATAAACAAGAATTTAGAAGATCTGAGAGATAATGATAAGGTTATGGTTTTGAATGACAATGATACTTGGGAACCTGGAGTGGTATTGAGAGTGGATGACAGTAGACCCAGATCTTACGAAATTAAATTGTGTGAATCCAACCGAGTGAAATTTAGAAATAGAAAATTTTTCGAAAAATGAATATCCATCAACATTGCAAACATGCTATTCATACTTTTGATCATATTCCAGAGAGCTCGTTGGGAGAAAGGGTGTGCCTGGAAAACAAAGAAGTAAGTGATGAGAATGAATGTAATGAAAGAACTGAAAATGAAGTTGTTGGTGAGTTTGTTGAAAAAATGAGTTGTTGAGGCCAAGAGGGTCGAATGATGATGCTGATGATGATTCAACAATCATGAAAGATCTGGCAGACCAATAGTCAAGCCTGCTTATTTGAATGATTTTGTTTGACGAGTTATATTTTCACATGATTGTTTTGGTTTTGATCAATTTGTTTCAATACAATTTCTTTTTATTGTTTTAAAGAGGAGAGATGTTATATTATTATTAGTTGTTTTACACTCTATATATAAACAAAAGATGTAAATGAATTTTGATGGATGTTAAAATTGTCAATATATATTTTTGATGACAAGATAGTTTTTCTATCATTTAATTCTTATTTATATAACACCTACTTTCCGTGGCCAATGTATTGAGGTAAAGCTCGCTTCCCTTTCTTTCCCATCCTTATCCTCTCCTATCCTCCTGAATTTGTGTGTTTCGCATTGTTTACGTCCTCATATATTTACACAGATAAAATGTCTGAAGAAATAAAGGCACTGAATCAAAAAAGAGGTATAATAAAAGGTCAGTTGACACGATTTTCTACATTTCTGTCTGATTTGACAGACGCTTCAAAACTCAGTGAATTGTGCATACGATTAGAAAAAGCTGAGCTCCTTTGGAGTGAGTTTGATATAGTTCAGTCAGAGTTAGAATTGAAAGATGAAAGAAATGATCATAGTTCAGACAGAAGTAACTTTGAAATTATTTATTTCGATGCAATATCTCGAGCGAAAGATTTGATAAAAAAGTTTTCAACAAGCACAGTGCTTTCGAATTGTCCTTCAGCAATTTCAATCAATACACCTAATGCCAATATTCAAAATACCAAAACAAATTTACCTAAGTTAAACTTACCCGAATTTCACGGTTTATATGATAAATGGCTACAGTTTTCAGATACTTTCAAAGCTATGATACATAACTGCGATTCAATTAGTAAAGTTTAAAAGTTCTGGTACCTAAAATCATGTCTCAAGGGTGAGGCAGCTGACATTTTGATAGCTTTGGAGGTATCTGAGGCAAATTATGATAAGGCATGGGATATACTATGTGAGCGGTATCAAAACAATCGTGTTATAATCCAAACACATCTCAAGGCTTTATTTGATATACAAAGCATTCAAAGGGAATCACATACCCATCTGCGAAATATTATTGACACTGTAAATCAGCATCTGAGAAATTCTTGATCTGGGCGCCAGGTAAATTTGCCGACCCACAAATACCTACCATACTAAACCTATACCATCAACTTACCAAATGATAAAGGAAAAACAAACTTGAGATGTAGTACAATTTATTTTTGTGGTCACGTCACAACAAGATCTAAGTGCGACTGTTCAATTGTTAGGCTTGGTAAATGTCTACATTAAAAATATATACACATATATATATATACATATATTCATAAGTGATAAATAAAAATATTATAAACTAAAGATTCTGAAAGCAGGGCAACAATTGACAACAAGCACTGGGAAGCAATGCGCACAGCAATCGAACACTATCGTAACAGGCCAACACCTAGGGATTCCAATAACTCCAATTAATTAAGGGGTATGCAAACTACAAGCGCAAAGCAATCAACACCGCAAGCAAAAAACACCGCATGTAATGCTAAACTACCCCGCTCATAATTCCTAAACAGGTTGCAATATTCAATATTTCAAGGAGCGCAGAAATCGAAGGGTTCAATACCAAATATGTTCCGAGGGCGTCGCGAGAGCTCAAGCGCAGGCCGCAATATATAAATCGAGAAATCAAGCAAGTGTTAACCACATTCAATTTCCGCTCAACAATGGTAATCTTCACCAGCAAGTAGGCAAGAATGTTCATAAGCTAGTAAAGCAATAAGCTAGCGAAAAATAAATGTGAAGCAATGTAACTAAATTATCTTAAGCTAGTAAACTAAAGCTAGTAAAACCAATAATTACTGACGATGTAAGCTCGTAAAGCAAAAATAATATGAGCTAGTGGACTTTCAAGATAATAAAGCAAAATCTAGCTAAGTTTTAAGCTATTTAAGCAGGAAGCTGATCAAAGACTTGCGTGTAATCCCACGGAGGTCGTAGGCATCGGATTATCTCTAGAAGTTTCCTGGTACCGTCAACTTTCCAGCCAATGGTGAAATATCGCCGCAGGGAAACCAAATAAGGGACCACTGATATCTGGGAACCTCCAAGTCTGAGTGTTGTTGTCAATAAGGCAGTCGAGCCCCCAAGGAAAAAAACCCTAGGAAAGGAAATTACTATCAGCAAGTAAACCTAACTATATCCCCCTTCCCAGTTTAAATTCAACTTTTCAGACAGCTCCTCGATATAGAAACTCACTCTATCATCGGGAACATTGTTTCTGTTTCAGACTATTCTTTTGGGACAACCTGTATGTCCAAAAGATGCTTTTCTAAATCAACTCTATATTTACAGATATCTATATACATTACTTCTAATTAAATATTTGAATTAACTCGGTAGTTGTCTGATGAAATGTTTTGGGACAACCTGTATGTCTCAAAAATGACTGTCTGAATCAATAATATATTTACAGATATTTATATTCATTACTTCTAATTAAATATTTGAATTAACTCGGTAGTTGTCTGATGAAATGTTCTGGGACAACCTGTAGGTATCAAACAATTCTCTAAATTAATAATTAATTTTCAGACCAGTATACATTAGTTATAAATGAATGTTTCAAATAACTCAGTAATTGTTTGATGGCATGTTTTGAGACAACCTGTATAAATGGGTTTCCCATAACTCAGTCGCTATCATCGACTACCTGAATCAAGACAAAAGACACTTGTAAAAATAAACAACATTATTATTGGGATACTCTGTAACTGAGACGACCTGTATCAGTTCCTTGAGAAAAACGTAACCATCAGCATTTGCAAAAAAATATAAGCACCAGGGATTACCGTAGCCTATGATGGCTATGAGACAACCTGATGTGATTTTCCAACAAATGCAAGTTGGGACACTCTGTACCATGCCCAAGAATTGAAATGAAATAGTTTATGAATCACAGTAAATAAAAAATCAGAGCAGGAAAAACTCTCTGTACTTGCTTTGCCATGAAAATGTTAAGAAAATCAGGAAAATCAGCAAAATACTCTACTCTTATCTGAAATGAAATACTCGCTAATTTCACTCAAGTAAATTTGTCAAATGTAGGAGTCAACAGACAAAATCGAACCCATAGTGTGATATTTGATATTTATACAGGGATCATCACTGAATGTAAAAGTAATACACTTACCCTCGTCAAGGGGTTTTCTTTAACAAATATATGATGAACGTTCCGTAGCAAATGCCTCAGCCTGCCTCAGCTATCCTATAGGGCGCTTGGAGATACAGGGGCCCACGATTTATATGAACCTAATAAAAATGAAAAATATTTCAACATGGATCGAGGTAATTTGACTAGGCGACAAGGAGATAATGGATTTCATAACGAAAAGTCGCTTACCGTGCCTGGGACTCGATTTCGGGTCACTCTGGATGATAACCACAAAAATCCTCTTGAAGAGTCTAATAGTGGAATGAGCCAAAAAATATTCCAACAGACCAACTGCTCACCCCAAAATCATCAAACACTGCTTTGCAGAAATATTCCCAAATTACGGATGAATTAAATATTTCATAAAATCCTGCAAAATCAGCAAAGTGGTTCACTGTCCAGAATCTGCCCGATCAAAAGAAAGAGAGACACAGAACAGACCCTGACGACCAAAAGTTTGACGCCAGATGACAGCAGTGTGCTACCCTGTTGCCTTCTCTGGTCGCCAGTTCCAACCTAACCGGTAGATGTCACTTAACCGTCACCCATATATCAACTTGTACGAATAACCAATCTAATATTGAATAACTAACTCCTAACGAATCACTAAATTACATATTTACATACAATTTACACCTAAATAGCACGATTAGTTACAAATTCGCTGAAATGCAACCCTCACCGGACAATAAAACCGTCAAGTACACCAGAACCAACACGGATCGTGAAACGAACGTACCCTTGTGAGGTATCGAAACGAAACAACTGAATGACCTTCCCATAACCTAGCGAACAATAGTGTCAGGTTAGCTGCCAAGTTTCTGTTTACATACCTAACTCAAAAGACTCAAGATATCTAAATAAAGCACTGAACTCAAGGGGACGACTTCCTACCATAAGGTAAGTAGTCCAAACAATTGGCACAACAAATCATTCACAGTAACGAATGGACTAAATCATTCTGCGAGCGTGAATGCTACCTGACAGTGTACAGCTTGAAACATTTACCTCTTTTGTAGATATTCCACTTCCTACCCAGAAAGGATTCATACAAGAGCCTCACAAGTCTTACGAATAGCTACAAGCATTCATAACATCAAACCTGTTGGTCAAAATTCCAGCAATAGTTGGCAATCGCTGCGAAAGAATGAACCATTTCTGATATGGATCCCCCACTAAAATTGAAATTAATAACGGTACTGAGAATCATCTTCTACTCACGACAAAGTGCTGATACCTTTTTATGCGTTTTCCAGGTAGAGTTTACGATAAAGTAAGGAGTTCCAACGTATCGCTGTTGTGTGACCAAAATATCCTTTTGTTATCAAGTATACAGTGTGAATAAGCAATGAATAAATGAATATCACGTTTATACCAAGTGTTCGAAATCTACTGGGCTAATTTAGTGCACAGGTGCCTTATCAAAGTATCCTTTATCTGCTATTAGGTAGGTGTTCATTAATTATTGATATAAATACAAAATAAATTCTACGTTTATACGAGGGGCTGGTTAAACTAGTGCATTCGGGTTTAGATTAAATTTACAACGTAACATATCTCTTAATGATATATTGAAAGTTGGCCCTGCAATTCAGGATGACTTGTTCACCATTGTTACAAGATTTCGAACCTATGAGTATGTAGTTACCTCAGATATTGAAAAAATGTACTGTATGGTAAAAATACAAGAATCTCAGCGAGATTTACAGCCCATAGTATGGCGCACTAATCCATCTGAGAAACTTGACCATTTTAGATTAAATACAGCCACCTGTGGCACTGCGAGTGCATCATTCGTTTGTATCAGATCGCTCCATCAAGTAGCTTTTGAAAATAAGGATAGGTATCCTGAGGCCTATAGAATTATTACATCTTGTTTCTATGTGGATGATCTTCTCACTGGGTTTCAATCAATAGAAGAAGGCAAACGAATTATATCAGACATCATTCATATTCTAGGCTCAGCCGGGTTCAATCTTTGCAAATTTGTTTCAAATAATGAAAACATATTAGAGGATATATCCAATATGAATTCTCAATCATCTCAAAAATTTATATCTGATGATAGAATCATCAAAACCCTTGGTTTAAATTGGAATTCAATCGATGACATTTTTCAATACACTTTAATTCCAAATAATTCTTCTCACGTTTCTAAACGTACAATTTTATCAACAGTGGCTCAAATCTTTGATCCTCTAGGTTTGGTAGGTCCCTGTACGGTCAAGTCCAAACTAATCATTCAAAAACTGTGGAAGTTAGGTTTAAATTGGGATGAAAGTCTCCCAACTGATTTGTATCATTCTTGGATTGAGTTTTCTACTCAAATTCCAAAGTTGAAAGATATAAAAATTCCTAGACATATTATTTGTCCGAAACCAATTTCTGTTGAGTTGCATGGCTTTGGGGATGCTTTCGAAAGAGCTCACGGAGTTTGTTGTTATTTTCGATCCGGAGATGAAATGGGAAGAATTCACGTCACTTAGTGTGTGCCAAATCTCGGGTCCCACCACTCAAAATTATTTCTCTACCTAAACTTGAACTATGCGCAGCCTTACTCCTCATTCAGGTAACCCAGAAGATTTTGAATGCCTTCCATATTGATATAAATCGTATTCATTATTGGACTGATTCTACCATTGTTCTTTCTTGGATTTCAACTGAACCACATTTACTCAAAACATTTGTTGCTAATCGTATCACAGAAATTCAACAATTTTCTGATAAAAGTCAATGGAACTATGTTCCTAGTGAAACAAATCCAGCTGACATAATTTCTCGTGGTATGAACCCAGAAGAATTGAAAGAAAGCTCAATTTGGTGGGTAGGACCTCCTTGGATGTCTGAGGAGACACAAGCTTGGCCTAAAGGTAATTCATCAATACAGTGTGAAATACCAGAATTAAAAAGGGTTGATCATACAAAATCTTGACACTGATATTCTTGACAGGTTTTCATCTTTCACTAAATTGCAAAGGGTTATAGCTTATTGCTTCCGCTTTGTAAACAATTCAAAACTAGTGAATAAAAAAACTCGTAAATCAGGCTATCTATCAAGTGCTGAATTGAATCACTCATTAACTATTATTTGCAGATTTGTTCAACAACATTCGTTTTCCTCAGATTTAAATTCATTGAAAAATTCAAGACCTCTCTCTTCAAAGAGTAAGTTGTTATCATTTAATCCGTTTTTAGTATGATTTGCTTCCGATCCAAACCAATTGAAAGTCATTATCAAATGGGTAATATTCCCCAATCGCGCCTCAAACCCCAAAGACCGTTTTTGACTACCGGAGTGGATTTTGCTGGTCCATTTTATGTTAAAGATGGCAAAACCAGAAACCGAAAAATAATTAAAGGTTATCTCTGTGTTTTTGTATGTTTTGTTACGAAAGCAGCTCATTTGGAAATATCTGATGATCTTTCTACTGAATCATTTGTGAGATGTTTAATCAGATTTGTTTCTAGGAGGGGTATTTTTAGCGACATATATTCAGATAACGGCACAAATTTTGTTGGTGCTGAGAAAGAGCTAAAAATCATATTATCAAATTTGAAGAAAAATTCAAAATTCACTGAGTTTTTGGCTATGAATAAAATAAATTGGCATTTCATACCACCATATGCACCCAACTTTGGGGGCCTTTGGGTAGCCTGTGTCAAATCAGCTAAATTTCATCTTAAGAGAATTCTTGGTAATTCACACCTAACATATGAGGGCTTATACACAGTGATCACACAAGTTGAGGCTGTCGTCAATTCCAGACCCTTATCACCCTTGTCAAATGATCCTAATGATCTTTCCCCTTAACCCCTTCCCATTTCCTTATTGGTGAGCCTCTCACAACCCTTCCACAGAATGACGTGGGGAATATTCCATCCAACAGACTCAGCCTTCTACGACTCATTCAGCAGCAACTACAACATTTTTGGCAGCGTTGGTCGCGTGATTACCTCTGCACTCTGCAAGAAAGATCCAAATGGAAGAAACTTCATCTGAATTTGAAAGAGGGGTCTATGGTATTGCTCAAAGATGACAATTCAGCTCCTTTATGCTGGAAACTTGGACGAATCATTCAAGTGTTTCCTGGAGAAGACGGAATAGTTCGAGTTATAAATGTGAAAACCTCAAATGGTGAACTGAAGCGTCCAGTGTCCAAAGTCTGTGTTCTTCCGATAGACACTTGAAGGAGACATATTTTTATTGTTAGAAATCGTAATATTGATTTAATTTTCATTTGAAAGCCGATCCTTTCAAGGGGGCGCCATGTTCTATTCATGTTCTAATATTTATTACTGTTTTGTAAATTTAACTGCCCTGTATACAAAGGTTACTCAAGAAGTCAGTTTTGACAACTAAAAAAAAAACAGAATCTGTATCAGAATTTGTTTTGTAAACAAGAACGAATAAATGTTCAAATTATTCTCAATTCAATAATTTTCTCAAAGAAAACTCATTCATATCCAGTAAGTGGCGTGAAAAGACTCACGACACCGAACAATGATTTACAGCATCCCCTTGTTTAACCACTCTGTAAATAGTTGAATGCCCCAAACTGGTGAGATGAGATATCCTCCCGAAAATTTCATTGTCACATTTGTCGTTCATTTCCTTATCAAGATTTGTATATACATTTAGAACAAGTCTTTGGGTCTGAACATGAAGATCTTTGTTTTTAAATTCCCATTGTTCATCCGGTTGTGAGTCTTGTTCCTCACGTTCTTCGAATTATTCATCAGGTTGTGAGTCTTGTTTCTCACGTTCTTCGAATGGTCACCAAAATGCCATGTTGAAACACTAAATATACAAACGTTTATACTAAAACTTTAATGTTGATTTTCACACTTTTAGTTAAATGTTTTGCAAATAAAATGGATTCTTCAAGCAGAAGTATACTATTACAATGTCCTTCTTTTATATTCCCAAAATGTTAATTAATTTGGGAACAGTTTTATACCTATTTACGGATAACAAATAGTGTTTGTCAATAATTAATTACATTTATACCTAGTCTAATGGCAAAACAAATTAAGTAGAGAGAAAATAATGAGTTCTGTTTGATCGTTCATTAAGATTGCTACTGTTCTTCTTTTCATAAATATCACCAGGCTGCCGGACAGCAATAAAAATATTAAGAGGTGATTTACGGTAATTTATGCAACAGGCGGTGAGCGCATTACTGATTGCAACAACAATTTTTTTTCCACGCTTCGAATGGTTACACGTGAAATATACTCAATCTGGTTACTGTTTTCTTTATATAGGGAATAATATTTATTTAATTTTCCGTTTTCATCCTTCATTCGTTATTACACCCTATATATTGAGCTGAATGAAGTCATATTCAACTGAGATTGGATAAACTATAACTAGGAAGCACCATGTATTTATCGATTGCATCAGCAGCTACCTGTCGGTCATTAAATCTGTGGTACCATAAATATCCCTTTTAGGAACAGTTTTGTTTTTGATTAATATCAACTCCATTACAGATTTGTCGTTTAAAAGGAAAATTGAACAATTTGTCAAACATTTCGCCAATGGGACACCTGCAAATATGGAAAGTAATAATTGAGATTTCAATATTGTTACAAGTTTTCAAACTCAACTGGGTATTTTATCCTTCCACACTCTGAAAATAAAAAAAAATATGTAAATTTGAGGAAATGTCAAAAATGTTTTAAATTTACCCTCAACTATCTTAAAACTGTATATCCTCAAACCTATAGAATAATTTTCATAAGAGGAACCTCTTATAATTTGATGATTAACCTTTGTAAACACTGCAAATGAATCGATTAAACGTTTTTATTTCTTATAGTCCAGAACCAACCGCAAACTAGTTTACTACATTCTGTTCATGAAGAAAAAATTTATTTTCATTTACTCTATTCGAATGTTGAAGTGTAGTCACATACAAGATCATGAATAAAAAACTAGCTGTGCATTTTTTAAAGTAATTTTGGAATAAAATCCATGTAAAGTATAGTGATTTACAATCCACTCCATAATGAAAAGAGGAGAACTGGAATAAGTGACGATTCTTAAGAAAGGAATAAAACATAATTATCATTTGTTAACTTATTGATTTTTTGATGATTACCATTAATTTTCGTCCTGTTTATTTCATCACTTTTTTTACCTAATTTCTTCATTGAATCCAAACATTTTGATTTGATTTGGGGAAGTAAAGTAGCAGTATTTCCCTTTCTGCCAAATTTTATCGGAATTTTCTCAAAGGAGTGGGGGTCAAGCGACACCCTGTTTACAGTTTTTCCTAGATTTTTTTCTACACTGAAATATTAGATACTTCAGAAACAGTATAATAGTCAAACGATGACGGAGTAAAAAATCATTCAAATCAATAATGCTCCAGAAGTCTATATCTGTATTTGTTTTAAAAAACAATTTTCAGAAATTCTGGGGATATTGCAGACTTTGAGGCCAATTCACCACTTCAAAGAAGTACAGTGAAATAGGAACTTCAAGCACATTTATGGTAACGATAGTTCTCATGACCAAATATGTCAGCTGAGAGAACGTTTTTACTGTAACAACTGTTAGGGGCGAAATTTAGGGGGGACAGCAGTGAATGTGAAGAGATGTTTGACGCCCGTATATAACATACCTGATAGCTCAGTTGGACGTGGATTCAACTTTGAAAATAGATTTCGATAAGATTAAAATATGGGGTTTGATTTTCTGGAGCGCCACGGATTTATCGCCAGTGAAAAATCCGAAACCACCCTGATGGAATAGGACAAACCACTGAATTAATATTACTAAAATAATAAGCAATAGATAACTACAATGGTATAAATATGATATTTAAATATGTAGAGGTTTTGTTTTCACTTATGTACATGGATTTCTTGGACCAGAATAAAAGAAATAGTTAAGTCCCTTACGAAGAAAATATATTGAATTATGTTACACACTATATGTGCTCAATTCGACACACAAAAATGAATATAATTTAAATATGACACCACCAAGACTTGTGAGCTATGAAAGAGTGGTGAATCGTTTTATGAAATCAATATTAAATCTCCAGTAAGGGCTATGATGTCACGATTATAGCTAACAATCACTGAGATGCCTTAGCACAATCTTAAGCTAGACTTATCTGATAGTAGATTTTCTCAATAAGGCCAGTTCTACAGTTGTAGTTTCTCACTTCAATGCTTTGGTGAGGACAGGTGTGCACAGTGGGTACGACACAATCAAACGAAGAACGTACGTGTACAGCTGGGACGAATACCATCAAGTGGTGCAGAGATCCAAACCAACGAAGAAAGGGAGACGAGCAGAGAAGGGACTCTTCAGTGTTCACAACAGATGAACAGTGGAACAACCACAGTAGAACAACAACACTGGAACAGGATCACCAAACAATAGTGGAACAGGACCGCCAAACAGGAACACCAAACAGTAGTGGAGCAATAGTGGAACAGGAACACCAAACATGCAAATACTAACCTCTATTCAGTGGGAGGGTTCTTGTAACAGCTTTGATGGTTTGTTTGCTGCCTGATGGCTAGTTTCTCGTTCCAGCTGTTTTACCAATGAAGAGTGACACTGCAAGACCTCAAAAATCCTGCCTACAGCAGAACAAATATAAAGCGTCACATATCGCAAACAATTTGAGGAAAACTCCGGATATGAATTTTCCCAAGATCAAAATAATTTCGAAGAGAAAACTGAATGGGTCAGGCCAGTGCCAAGATGTCACAGTCAAACCGATGTCGAAGAACTGTCACTATCAGACTTACGTTGACAGATATTTGCAAGATTCCCCATATCTGCACCGTGAAGTTCGATGGAAATAAAACTCCACACTCCTCATGTTCGGTCGTGGAAGATGGTTACAGCAAACCAAAATCTTGACGTTGCTGGATCTGAATATCGTCTCCAACATACTTCTTATAACTCTCCAATCTAGCACATCAATACCACAGGACGATTTTGGTATTGCCGGTCCACCTGATTCTGGTCCACTATCGTATCTCTCAGTTGGGTGGGCTCCTTCAGACATAGGACGGTTTATCTTGGGAATGCTTTTTGGTCACCAGATAGTAGATGTTTCTCTGGCCCTTCTTCAACAGTATCATACCTTCTGGATTCTGTTTCCGTGTTTGGAGTTGGCCAAATTTCTTGAAGAAAACCACAGCGATGCAGTCTGTTAGGGCGTAATCAACTTGTACCTTGAAAAGGTCCCGTGGCTCCTCTCGAGTTACCACGTGTGACAATTTCTGTCCTCCGGTGGTCTGAGAGCGCGGACTTGATCATGATCTCCAGCATAAGGAGCCAACCTGTTGAAATGAACGACTCTGGTTTCCCTCGGGGTGGCTTGTGGATTCGATAAATAGGTCGTTTATCCTCTTGATGATCTCGTACGGACCTACCCATGAATTCCGCATCTTTGGTGATAGTCCTCGACGGCACTTGGGGTTGTGCAGCCAAACCAGGTCACCGACCTGAAATCCTCCGGCATCGGCCTCCATGTCATAGGTCGCGTTCAAACGGACTCGTTCATAGATGTCCTTGCTCGCAGTGTCTTGTCCTGGTGGCATCCCGAAATTCAGGTAACAGGGAAATCGCAGCTCACGGCTCATCATGATAATAGCGGGGGTTTGGCTGGTTGATTGATGAACTGCTGAGCGATAGGCCATCAAGAACAAATGGAGGTACTTATCCCAGTCAGAGATTACCTTGGACAGGTGGCGATTCACCAATGGTCCTATTCATCCGTACCACCATTCCGTCGGATTGAGGTTGTAGAGCTGTGGTTCTCGTTCTTCGGATGTTCAGCATTATACACATTTCTTAGAACTGGTTGGACCCAAAATTTCAACCTTGGTCCGAGTGCAGCTCCAATGGAACACCGAATGGACATATCCATCCTTTTACCGAGATATTAACGACGGAGATGGCTTCATGGTTGGGTAGGGCATAGGCTTCCGCCCACTTACTGAAGTACTCCATTGCCACGAAGATGTATTTGTTGCAATGGTCGGATTCTGTGGTAACGAACCAGCGATGTCAATAGCGATCCTCTCAAATAGACTGCCTACGTTGTACTGACGCATCGGGGCCTTAGATCGTGTTCGAGGTCCATGCTGGCAGCGCAAATGGTACACTTTCTGCACCACTTCCTGTCTTCTGTTTCTGGCTACAACTATCTGACGCCTGTCATCCTCACCATCCTCGGACTCCAACACACGTTTCCGGGCCCCATTGTCAAAGGTAAGGGAATTCCATTCGGCCCATTAAGATTTAACGACTGGTGAATAACCCGCAATTTCCTGCCTCGTCGGTATTCGAATACTCTTCATCCATCCTATAACTAAGCCAAGATCTTGATCTTTCTATTGGTCTTTTTGGATCTTGCTGTCATCCCAGTTATCGTTTATTGCCGTTGTTCTACGAATTGTTGCTTGTCTTCTGCTCGTCGGCAATGTGAGCAGTCATCTGGGCATGGTCTTCGTGATAGGGCATCAGCATTCTTATGGCTATTCCCTGCTCGATGTTCGATTTCGAAGTCGAATTCTTGAAGCCTCTCGAGATTCGCATGGTCAGTCCTCAACAGAAATATCCTTCCATACACGTACTTGTAAAGTGTTCCACTCCTTTGACAACGGCCAACAGTTCCCGTCTGGTTTGCTAAAATGGTCTTGCTGAGGAAACCAATGACCTTCTCCTGTCCTTTTCGGATCTGAGACAGAACAGCTCCGAGTCCCATGTTGCTGGCGTCTGTGTCCAATATGAATTTTCCGCTCGGAAAGGGATTGCTTATAATTGGTACGTTGACCAATGCCCGTTTCAGCTTTCTGAATGAATCTTGTCATTCCTCAAACCACTGGAACTGTGTTTGCCCTTCCTTGGGTCTGGTCAGGAGTTTGGCAAACCCAAGTACCAAGTACATATCGGCTATAGTAGGTATGCACAAGCCAAGAAAACTTCGAAGGTAAAAAAAAAATTGTAAAATTTGTTTTTACGAAACTCCCAGGTTTTCGGAGAAAACCCCTCAAAAGCAGAGCTTGTGCGAGCAAGGGAGATCCGGGACCTACAGTTTAAATAAAAGTGGAATCCGAACCACTCTTCAAGCTCAGTGACACACGACCGGGGATCGAACCCGGACCGTCTGGGTGGAAGCCAAACGCTCTAACACCTCGACCACTTCGCTGTGGTGAATATCTTTCGATACGGGCCACTCCTTCACTGCTTTTGTCTTCTGCTCATCCACTGCTACTCTTTCTCCGTTTCTGAAGCTTTATGGATTGAGACAGAATATAGTTCAATGCGGTTTCGATATATAATTCAGTTATTGTATAAATCGACTCTACCAATACAATGTAAATATAAAAATTAGTATAAATATAACAATATAAATAAATAACAGTTATTTGGTTATCCTGAAATAAATTTATTTGCAACAATCATCAACAATCAATATGTCTGAAACATTTTTCATATAAGATAGGAGTCATGTGGGGTGGAAATGTTTTCTGACTTACAAACTCGAAAGTAGTATGTACCATGAAAAAAAAGCGCTGCAGAAATTGAATTTTATTTCCTTTCAGGATGTATCATCAAGGATGTAGAGGCTGAAGAAGATTAAAAGTTACATTCAATCAGTCCATGTTTTTTATGGAACAGGTTAGTATTTATGAACAAAAGAACACCGAAAGACTGCGATTTAGGTAAAAAGTAGGAGCACCCAGGATTGCTGAAGTAATGAAGTCTTTTAGACCGGGGGATAGTGACAGATTTTGGGACACGATTTTACTCAGTATGCCTTTTGTACGACAGTATTGTCCGTATATCCTCATGATAATAATGCATGAATCAAAAAGTCGTCGTGTGTTCTTCATATTAAAATATAATGATATTAATTTTAATTATTATTATTATTCGGGTACGATTTTAATCAGACCGCCATGTGTTTCGTGATGAAATAATAAAAGTAAAATACTCGAAAAACGATTGGCAGGCCGTTAGGTTGGGTCCGAATGGCTGGTATGGTCACGTGAAATTGTATTTGGAAAAGGAATTCTCCGCCCATCCTGATGGTATGCCAATGGTTTTTCGAGTATTTTACGTCTACTACTTTATTACAAAACACATGGCAACCTGATTGGAATCGTTCCGAACACACATAATTTTTCGAAAATATTACTATTATTTTTCAATATGAAAAACCTACGACGACTCTTTGATTCATGCATTATTATCACGAGGATATACGGACAGTACTGCCCTCCAAAAGGCATACTGAGTAAAATCGTGTCCCAAAATCTGTCACTATCCCCCGGTCTATTTGTGATATTATGGAAGCCAAATCCTACATGAGAATAAAAATTCGTTATTATTCTTTCACAATAATAAAGTATTTTCTAAGATCTATCATATTTTATGCACTGACTGATATTGAATGTAAGTTTCCTTCAACATCCTGTAATATGTTTTATATTTGAAATTTATTAAATGTAATATTGTATTTAAGTTTTATTTTATTCTACTACCCTAAAACTATCAATTTCCACATCAAACCTAGGAACTGTGGAAGTCCTTCATAAGACGTCATTTATAGTCTTCTTTTCAGACGTCAGACTCTGACGTTCTGCTGATGACGTCCTATAGCTTTGACATCTTGACGTCTATTCAGAGTTTCTGAGTCGTCACCTTCTGACATCAGTTGGTCAATTATATTATTAAATCAGGACGTCATTTTGACGTCACCGTGGTACCTGGGGTCAGACAGTCAACAGCCTGTGATTTATAATTTAGTTCGTTGTAATTACTAAACATTTCTGCAAAATGCTGTTTCATTCACATATCATCTGATCACTCCACATGTAAAGCTCATTATATTCAATTTCAAAAACTTACAATTATATTCATATATTTTTTGCAGAACAGAGACCTAAAATGAGATTTCGTTAAATTTTTCTTTGTAAACCTTATTCTTGGTGCTATTCGATGGAGATACTTGTTTCCGCTACTGGAACTACGAACTTTGTCTCCGTTTTTAAAGAGATAGATAGATAGATTTTACGCTCCTAGTAGGTTGGTTATAAAACGGATTGATACGTTGATTGAGCATCTAATGAGATTCTGAGGAACCAGTAAAGATTAAGCGTGCGAAACGAACTTTTGCTATGTCTACTAATTTTGTCATTTACCAGCATGATGAAATTAGAATAATGATGCCTCAGTTGCAATGAATTCCTGGAATTCATCACCGTTCAACTTTGGAAAACAGAAGAGATTGATTTCACAGATTCCAAAGGTGGTGCCAAATCAAATATACTTAAATGGGGGACAGATATGAAGTTTCTATGCAATTATTATTGATTAGCAGCACAGTGAATATTCGTCCTGTGTTCGATCCACTCAGTTGATACCTTGGAAACGGTGCTAGTTAAATGTCTTATACCATCCATCATTTTGATATTTCGTTTGGGATTGATTTGTGTCATATCAGATTTTAGAACACATTTCATTGAGATTAATTCATGCGAAATATATAAACTTCTCACGACTGAGTCAGGAGCACATCCAATATTTGATGGTGGCTGTTATTGAATACCATTTGAAGAACTCCAAGTTTATTTGTAAACTGCTAACTAGTGCAATGAGAAATTATTGAAGCAGTCCTTCTGACTTCTGAAAAATTTTCAATTCGATCTGAGAGGATGAAAGCATATTGTTATCAATAATGATATCGATTCTAGTTGATTCTTGTCTCCTCTGCTTGGCCTCCCTTGGACAAACTAAATATCCTGGAGCTCTGGTTGAAAGGTTTAATAAATATCAGATGATGGTAATCACGAAGAAAAGAACTTCTCGATCTCATATTAGCTTTATCTACTCTGTATAGATATGTCCAAAAATATTCCTTCCAAAGTCATGGAATGCAATTGAGAAATCCCAGAAGTAATGGAAAATGTAGCAAAAATACTCTTGAGAAGTGAAACTAATGAAACTCAAGCCAAGAGTCCAGTACTAAGGAAGAAGATACCAGTCGACAGTGAACTGACAATCAAAGCATCTGAAATCTCTTAATAATGCTGACCGCTCATATCAGCGAAACGTCTATCATACAACGACAGGCGAAAAAAATCCGAAAATAACCCTGTAAGTAATGATTTTCGCGAAAGCCTTTCAAATTTCATCAACTAGATACATCTATGCATCAAAATCCTAAAATTCCTGAAGGAATTGAGGCTTGAGGGGCTGCTGTAAACGAGAACACCTTGAGATAGCAGAAGAAGATGGGGCACAATAGATCTAACTAGGTCGCAGCGCATCAGTCACCATCCATACCTAACAATACAATACAATACAATACAATACAAGTAATGATTTTCGCGAAAGCCTTTCAAATTTCATCAACTAGATACATCTATGCTTCTTTAAATAGTCAATTGCTGCAACCACGGGACAATACAATACAATACAAGTAATGATTTTCGCGAAAGCCTTTCAAATTTCATCAACTAGATACATCTATGCATCTTTAAATAGTCAATTGCTGCAACCACGGGAGGGGGGGTGGCGATTATCTACCTTTGCAGTGTTGACGAACAGAAATCAATAAATATTTATGGCCAGTTGCATAAAGAAAAGTTAATCATCTGATGAACCATCAACGTCATATGAAATTTGATGTTACGTAAAATATCAGATGAGTTGCATAAAACAATGGCATATTCAACAGTCTCATTTACTATTGACGGAGTTATAGGAACGCTCCATGCAGGGAGTCCCACGAACCGAACCGACTCAGCGCTGCCTCAGCAGAATAGGACACTTCCCCCCGAGTCTATAAAGGAAGGTTCATGTTATATTCTGTTCGCTTTTTATATTCAGTCTTCATGCTATAACCACCTTCAAAATTAATTGTTTTTAAAAAGTCATTTTCCGGAATCTAACTTATTTTTGGCACAGTCGTTGTAGGATTTCGTCTAACGGTACCACGACAAAAATCGCGTTGTGCCGGCCTGTTTCAACAGTTTATGGACGAAACGAACAGTTCGTGGAAGTGGCCATTTGAAGCAATCGAAGAGTAATCTGAAACCAAGGATCACATAGCTTAAGTTCCGGAACCCTGGTAGAGGACACAAATTGCCGACACCAGCTTCAGAAGTTCCAAAACCCTGGTAGAAGACACACATCGCCGAAACCAGCCTATAAATTAGGAAAACCAAGGACCAAGACAAACTCTCCGGAATCCCATTGTAAGAGTAAGAAATTTTGCTTTTCTTTGATTGATTATTTCCTCAACCATTTTATTCAGTTGTTTTATTTTTGTATTTCCACGTACTTGCATACTATAGTAATCTAGTTTTATTTTCTTTGAAAAACCATTTTTAAATTTTATTTTCAAATAATTGAAGTCGCAAGGTGACATAGATAATTTTGCAGAATTAAGGTCAACTTGGTTAACTGGAACCTAATTTTACAGCACTTCAAATTAGCACAGATTTACAAGACGAACCTGCTAAGAAAATTAGCCAATATTCTATGGATATGCAATTTAGACCTTTGTAAATCAACTGCAATAACGGCTTGAAAACAAAAATGTTTTTCTGAGCTTGAAGGGAACTTTTCATTTTCAGTAGATTCCAGTTACCCAGGAATTTGAGGTAACTGGAACTAGATAGTGTAATTCAGTATTTTAAATAATGTACAAAACTTTGAGGCAACTGGAATTTTTCGTAAAGCATCAGAAGTACTCGAATAAAATTTCATTAATTTATCTTAAAAAATAGCCGAGATATCGAAGATGTAGTTAAAAGTCCTGAGTAGAACAAAAAACGCTTTATTCAAAATATCTGTTTAAACAACAAATTAAACATAACCAAACTAAGGTAGTGAAGAAACTTATGTGAAGTAATTATATTTTTTCATTTCAGGTACCATATATGATCCACTATGATTAATTTGTTGAGGCTAATTGATAACTATGTCTGTTTTGTCATATGCTAGAATATCGGTTTTTCAGGCCAACGCCAAGCAAACATCCCACTTTTTGTCATGTGAGATATGATGATTTCGGCGTCATTTACTTCCAAGACTTTTCCAGGATACAATTCCATATTATACCTAACAAGCACAAAATCATCCTCCACGACAGTAACGACATTTTCAGCATCCTCATCTGACATTAGTTCTATAGAATCTTCTGAATCATCTGCGCTACTTTCTGTTTCATTTTTATTTCTCGTCGATTTTACGTTTTTTTTATATGTATTTGGAGTTTTTTCTCTTTCGTAGAATCTGTATTTTGGATACTTTTTGGGCTATTTTCTTAGACTTCATATCTGCTCGGGCTTTCTTCTTCTCCTCTTCCAGTTTTTTATTTTCTTCTTCTAGTTTCTTTTTCTCCAAGTATTCTGATGTTGTTATGATTTCTACTCCACGTGTCGGAGATTCTGATTTCTTTTTTTTCATTTTTAAGTAGTTCAATCACCAGATTTTCAAAAGGATTTTGACAAATATTGCTTTGGTTGTTCGAAGGTCCAGGTTCACTCTCTGCAAGTAAAATTTTTCTTGCATTCTGCAATTGTTTGTCTATAGGCTCCAACTTCTTTTTACTTTGTTGCTCATTGCTGTCTGCTGTTTCAACTATATGTTTTGATTGCTGTTCTTTGCTAACTAAATATTCTGTTTGATGAATTGTCCCAGTTTCTTCGATTTCATTATTTTCTTGCTCTTTCGTTTCCATATCCACTTTGTTTTCTTTTTCCTTATGTTGGTTGTTATATTTTACAAGATCTTGTTGTGAAAATATTGTTTCAGAAACTTTTGTTCGATCTGGTTTACCTATATCTAAATTATAGATACCTGTTGCTTGAAACCCATTTATAATGTTCTGTTTAGGCATTTCCAAAAATTCTTTGTCAAGAAGATGTGTAAATTCAGATTTAGGAATTTTTCTTCTTGGGTTGAGCCTTTGCCATTTGCAAAGGTTTTTGTCCCATGTCGCTTTCATGCTCTTAAATACACCAACATCAAGTGGTTGTAGAAGATGGGTTGTGTGTGGTGGTAATTTTAAAATACATATACCATTATCAAGAGCTTCTTGTATCACATCACACTAAAATATGGGTTGTATGTCCATCTACAATTAAAAGGATTGGACGTTCATTTGGTATGTGCGGTAAAAAACATTTTCTGAACCAATTCGCAAATATCACGGTTGTCATCCATCCCTTATCAGAAGCTGCTATAGAAATTCTATCAAGTGGTTCTGGTTTTTCAGGTATCATCGACTCGATAACATTTTTTCCCTTGAAAATTGTTAGCAAAGGCAATTTCTGGCCTGATGCTGAGCAACATACTAGTACAGTGGTATTTTCTCTGCCACATGTAGATATAGTCCTTGCAGCTTTTGTACCGACTGCTCCAAGAACTTTTGTTTTTGAAGGATCACTGGAGAAGGATGTTTCGTCGCAGTTGAATATTTGTTCAGGTCGATTCTGTAACTTCTGGTTTACAAAACTTTTTTCTAGGAGATCAAAGAAGCCGTAAATCGTCCAAGGGTTTTCTTGTCTTTTTTTAGCCACCTCTATTCCTTGAGCTTTTTTGAGAGATAACTTATTTCTTTTACAAAAATTCAAGAACCATTGTTCTCCAGGCCGATTATTTTTGAATTTTGTCTTTAAATTTCTAGTCTTCACATATAACTGCACTAAGTCCTATGTCTCCTCGCGTGAGATCCCATATCCCCACTTTTGCATTGTATTTAATGTAGAAACTAGTTGCTCTTCGGCTTCTTTAGTTAATGCATATTTTCCTCCACGTCCGCGTCCTTCTTTAGCCAAAATACCAGTTCCTCTTGTACCTTTAACGTAATGTCGTAAGGTTGACTTAGGAATATAATAAAATTTGGCTGCGGCGTACATGGATTTAGTACTATTTTTAACGTCCCCACCAGCACGAATAAGAGCTTCTTTGGAATATCTTTCACCATCTGCTCCTTTTTGGGTACGACTCTGGTAATTACGCACCATTATGTCCTGAAAAGTTAAGTACGGTCACTCTCATGCAGATTTATTATTTGTAGTAGGATAAAACAAAAGATAAATGTTGAAATATCAAACTGACAGTTACAATACAACTACACTGGGTAACTGGAACCTACAGACCCAGTTACCCGGAAACTTGAGTTCCAGTTACCTCATATATCATATAGAAGTTTACCGGGGCAACTGGAACCAATACATTTAAACTTCTTTTCGTTGATATAACCTCAAAATGTTCAAATGAATTACTCTATAGATACGTTTTCTTATACCAGGCCAATTTTCACGTTTAAAAATATGTTATTATACTTACTGCGATTTTTTTACTGCGTCAGTGCCCAACGTTGTTAGTCTTCCACCAAAAAGAATACTTTTTCATGAAAATTTTTGTAACGATGTTCACATCAAGAGCTTAAGAACTACATGTAATGGAAACTTTGGGATGATGGCTGTCATGTTGCAATGCGCGGGAAGTTTGAAATATTGGATTATGAAATTAGAAGTACCTATAGGTTCCAGTTAAACGATTTGACCTTACTCCAAACTTCTCTCAGAAAAGAAAATCTTGTTGCACCAGTCGTTATGGCACGCCCTGTAGATTATCAACTATTAAAACCTTATGTAGACGTTATTCCGAATTATGAAGGGAATTAAAATATTTTGGGTATTTTTCTAGATAGCTGTGAAAATCTCATCAATACATTTTCAGATCAAAATGATGCTAAAATAAATACTCATATTTTGCGGGTTATCATTGGGAAATTAACCGGTAGAGCCCGCAGCTTAATTTGTTCAAGAACAGAACTGAGAACTTGGCAAGAAATTAAAGCTGCGATTACATTGAGTTTTGGAGATCAATGGAATATTGATTGTCTCGTACAACATTTATTAGACGTGAACAGTCAATTGCAAAATAACATAAGATTGCGAAACCCTGATAGTCTAGAAAAAGCCATGTCTCTGGTAAAAGAAGAAGAAAATTTTTACTACACCCAACACAGGATTAACACACTAATTACTCAAAATTTGCTCAAGTCCCTACAAAGAATGACCCCCCGTTAATTCTAAACCAATGCATGCTCAACACTCGTTCAACACAACCCACTTTTTAATCCCTTATCAGTCGAGACCCAATTTTCAAAACAATTTTCAGAGGTCACCATTCCCAAATACCATACAAAGACCACCCTTTCAAAACAGCTTTGAGATTGCCGTTTCCAGTTAATAGACAACCCTTTCAGAATAATGTATCAATAACATATAAAAATAATCAAAAGCAGCCTAGATTCAATACAAATTTTCCAACTCAAAAATACTCAAATTTCACATCGAGACACATACCAAGCAATAGAGCATAAAATTATTGAGTTTTCAACAAAAATACTAGTTGGAAACCGACTATGCCATCACATGAAAGACAGTCCGTAGTTATATTGTGTTGTGTTTTCGACACGCAACTGTCATTTATTAATTTGTTATAAACATTTAAATAACAAAAAACGTGTTAATTTTAATTGTTTTTGTTTATAAAATAAAAACTGATAGAGCAATCTGGTTGCCCCAACGAGAAGAATTTTAGAAAATTGAAATACGAACTCATGTCGAATCATTAGTAACGGAAAAAAACTGGAAAAACCGGAAAATTCTTTGAAAAATTCATTGCCCCACCAATTTTCAAGAAGTAGGATTGGCCTTTCTCATGAAAGTATTGAATCGTGTGTTCTTTATGTGTGCACAAAACAGGCGCTGTCGGATCGTTAGTTTTGGCACAATTGCAATTTAATTTTTTTTGTTCTATCTTGCAGCGTGCCTGGATGCTCTAGTGATAGCCCGAATTCAATTTATCAGACTGATTATGGAAGTAGAAGTATAGCACTACAAAACGTGTATTCTCATTTTGCGCTACAATGGTGCGAAATGGGTGAAAAATGCATGCAAACATGACTGAAAATGGCAGAGCCCGCGTTAGCTGCCGAGTAGAAGGCGAGTCCAGGAGTTGAGGGGTATTCGTCTAATGAACGGGTTACGTGATAATACGTTTCCCCTCAATTCCCTCTCACTCCTACCACTTGACCGCTTTCACCAGCTCGGCCGTTTTCAGTCATGTTTTCAAGCATTTTTCACCCATTCCACAGTATTTTAGCGCAAATTGAGGATATACATTTTGTGGTACTGTACTTCCAGTTCAAAATCTGTTTTAGGAATTGAAATCGGACTATCACTAGAGCATCCAGGCACGCTGCAAGATAGTGCAAAAAAAATTCAAATTGCAATTGTGCCAAAACTAATGATCCGTCAGAGCCTGTTTTGTGCACATACAAAGTACACATGATTCAATACTTTCATGAGAAGAGCCCTATTTCTTGAAAAATTTCGGAGTCATGAATTTTTTAAAAAATCGTAAAATTTTTCCGGTTTTCCTCCGTTACTAATGATTTGACAGGGACGCAAAAAATACCATTTTGTTTGTATTTCAATAATCTACAATTTTTCCCATTGAAGCAACCAAATTGCTCTATTAGTTTTCAGTTCATAAGCAAAACAATTTTTAAAAAAAACACGTTTTTTGTTATTCAAATGTTTATAACTAATTAATAAATGACAGTTGCGAGTCGAAAACATAACAGAATATAACTACGGACTGTCTTCCATGTGATAGTAGGTACAGTGAGTTTTCTACTAGTATTTTTGTTAGGAGAAAATGCTTTATTGATTGGCCTAACAAAGCAAAGTAACTAAAAATTATCCACCAACATCAAATCAATTCCAACAGAAGCCAGAACCGATGGACTTCATCCGGTAACACCAGAATACAACCCCGAAAAACGTGGACCTCCACCGAACTATTTGTACAAAATGTCAACCAACCCGAAAATCAATATGATACCAGTAACTACCCATATTCCGAAAATTACAATAATTTCGAATACCCTATAAACGAAGAATTTTATTGCGGAAATCCAACAGATTATAATTCAGAATCTCAGTGCAGTGACGCTTACAATGAACCTGAAAACCATGAAAATATTTGAATTCTTATCTTAGCGATGTCTATGACCCAGGAGTATGAAGTTGCTCTAGCGCGGATTTTCAGATAGCCGACAACTCAAACAACGGCACGTAATCAACGTTAATCTAATTAAGGCAAATTTACCTTACCTTCACATTCCTAAATTGAACGCAAATTTTTTGATTGATACAGGGAGTACCAGAAGTCTAATGGACCCCCAGTTAGACTACAAAAATTTTTCAGAAACGATATTTTTCATGAGAATTTTAATATTCAAACCGCTCACGGCATGAGTTACCACAAATACTCATAAATATACCAGTTTTTCAAATTTTCAGAGTCAGTGGCGTACACAAATTTTACTCATTCAAATTCAATGAAAAGTATGATGGATTAATTGGTATTGATTTGCTGAAACAATAAATGCTTCAGTAAACGTTCATCAAAAATCCATCGTTGAAATTCCGATGGTTACCTCCTCTGCTGTGGTCACTGGTTGTCGACAACCTGATAGTGAAGCTACACGAGGCTGGTTTCATGCCTCAAAGTTACGCTGATGACCTGGTCATCACCATCAGGGACAGACATGATGGAGTAATTTCAAACCTCATGCAAGTGTCCCTAAACACATTCAAAATATGGTTTTCAAAGTAGGGACTACATTTCAATCCCATCAAAACAGTGCTGGAGGCGAAAGTACGAACTTATGGAACCCAGCTAGCATTTTCCAAAGAGGTTAAAAATCTGGTCGTTATAATCGATCAAAAACTGGCATGGAACAGCTCAATTAACTACATTCTTTCCAAGGCTATAGCGTCAAGCTGGACATGCCGCAGATTCTTTGGCGAATCATGGGGTCTGATACCAAACTATCATCAAACCGATGGTCACCTATGCTTCCCTGATATTGTTTACTTCATAAACTCTACGCCACTGTGTTGCGGATTTGAACGAAGCAGCTTGTCTGCTACAGCGTATTCTGGCTTGCCACCGATTTTGGGGCATTTATTTGTTCAATTTCTTCGAATTTCTTGGGTTTAATTTCATTATTTACAAACAACAGAACAAGCGGGTATGTTCCCCAAAACATTGGACCTCCGAGCGGGATTTCATTAATTGAAAAAGTGCAGTTGTGGAGTCAATTACAGGAAAAACACTTTTGATCACGACGGCAGCAACAAGCAAGAGAACCGAGGGGCATAATTAAGCAGAAGGCTTCAAGGGTGTAGAAATATGCTGAGTTTAGCGCGTTACACATACAAACCAATGAAAAAATCGAAAAGCTGTTGAGGAAGGATTGTAGATGATCAAATCAATTTTATGTGCTAGAACCAACATAAATAATTATCAAGACAGCACAGTTTTTGAATATTATTTTAAATCGTTAAAAAAAGAGTAAAAAATATTCGTTGACTCTTGACAAAACTACAATTAACCTGTGGTAGAAGTCCATTGTATCTCGAAGTGGAGTGGCATAGCTATACAGCAAGAAAATACAAAGTCCTCTCCACAATTTAATTCACCAACTGGATAGTGTAATGGTGTACGGCAAGGGCTATCAATCAGCTAACCGGAGTATATTAAGGACATGTTTCGAACCCATACAGGTTCATCATCACCTTATCAATAATTATGGAGAGGAAAAAATTGATGCAATAAAATATATAAAAGAAATATGTTGTGCGTTGCCACATATTACCTATACTAGGTCAACATATCCAGTAGAATATAAAAATTAATATATTAAGGATTTTTTTTTTGTTTTTCCGAACGGAGCGGCTGCCTAAGCCTTTCGGAAGAAAAAGGGCACTAAGACTTAACAGCCGCCCCTTTCTCCGTTCGGAAAAACAAAACAAAAATTCCCTAATATAATAATTTTTATATTCTCCTGAATATGTTGACCTAGTATACGTAATATGTGGCAACGCACAACATATTTCTTTTATATATTTTATTGCATCAATTTTTTCCTCTCCAAAATTATTGATAAGCTGATGATGAGCCTGTATGGGTTCGAAATATGTCCTTAATATACTACGGTTAGCTGATTGATAGCCCTTGCCGTACACCATTACACTATCCAGTTGGTGAATTAAATTGTGGAGACGACATTGTGTTTTCTTGCTTTAAAACTACAATTCGAAGTTGCCTCCCGGATATAAACATAAGGGTAAGTATAGGTATCCAAAATATTACAAAATCGTAGTATCTTCAAATAGAAAGATGTCATTGCCTTAGCGCAGTCGACCAAGTTAATGAAGTCGTAGGCGTCTCGTACTCATCGCAATATGCACCTACCTTTATTGAGAGTAAGAGTTTTAAAACAGAGGAGATCCGTGGTGGTAGAGCGTTCGCCTTTGGAGCGAAGGGTCGAGGATTAAAAGTCTCGCATGGTCATTGGTCTCGTGCACGGCATCACACGTTAAGAGGTAATGGCTGCGTCTTCCCTAGCTCACACAAGTCTCTCGAAGAATTCCGAGGGTTGCGCGTAGGGGTGCAATCGGTTGACGGAAATAACAATTTTAATATTTTAAGAGCCAGCCTTAATCTGACAACACATATTTTAAAGTACCTGAAATTTTGCTAAGCCCGGTCGCGGTAGGTTTAGGGTCCCTCACACTGGAGAGGGGTGGGCACAAAACACTTGGGTACGCAGATGACATAGTCATCACGGTCCAAGGCAAATTCAACACCACGGTTAGGGAAAGAATGCAATCGGCCCTAAATCTGGTAAGTACATGGATAGATAAGGAGGGACTAAAGTAATAGACCTACAGGACTTCCAAAACATCTCTTATGTAAATTAACACGGGAAAACGCCAAGGTTCATTTTGCAATTTTTGGTTCTTTTTGGGGTGGGGGAAAAAATCAGAGCGTCGCTGCTTGGCGTTCACCGTGTGACGTGATCGCGATAGATCCCTTAGATTGATAACAATTGTCCAGTGCCGAGCGCGATACCATCATCGGCAATAGTCGGGTAGAGGAGATCGGTAGAAGTCGGTAACGTCGCTGCTTTGTGTTCATCGTGTGACGTAGTCGAGCTGATCCGCCGTGGCGATAAAGATTTTCCCAGTACCCAGCGCCAAGTAGTGAAAATTGATTAACATGTATGAAAATAAAATGAAAAGATGTCATGTGCGGGATCGAAGCGTAGCGAACCAGCAATCTTCGGATTACGAAGCGCACGTCTACACAACTACGCTATGAGACCTCGTTGTAAATGTTTCAATATAAGATGGTTATACATGGAGGAGGCACATGTTGGGCTGGTGATGAGAGAACAATAATAATTGTGAATGAATACATTTTTGCGCATGTTTCGATATTTCAAATTTGGATTGTTTTTTCGAACGGGAAAAATGCGTATTGTGGTCACATTTTTACATGTTTCAGCGTTTCAAATTTAACTGTTTTTTCGAACACAAAAAAGGTGTATTTTCGCATCATTGGGGCATGCAGGGATTCAGAAGTTTTCGTTTTACGTATACAGGGTGTGTCAAAATACATCATTAACGAAAAAATAAATAAATACAGGGTTCCTCATAAACGTGCATCGTGATGGGGTTTGTCATTTAAGAAAAAATATATATATATACCAGGTGTACCAACGTGCCAGTTGAGACTAAAAATATATACAGGGTGTCTCATAAACGTGCATCGTGACGGGGTCCGTCATTTTCAAAGTGCGATTTGGGAGTACAGTTGGCATAAATATATATACAGGGTGTACCATCATAGTATTTAAGCGAAAAAAACATGGCTGCTGCCATACACGGTGTACCAACTCGACATTTAAGAGAAAAAAACATGGCAGCTGTCAAATTTGGTATACCGGATGTCTCAAAATACATCGATTAAGAGAAAAAAACATGGCGGCTGTCAAATTTGGTATACCGGGTGTCTCAAAATACATCGATTAAGAGAAAAAAACATGGCTGCTGCCATACAGGGTGTACCATCATAGTATTTAAGAGAAAAAAACATGTCTGCTGCCATACAGGGTGTACCATCATAGTATTTAAGAGAAAAAAATATGGCTGCTGCCATACAGGGTGTACCATCATAGTATTT
This sequence comes from Chrysolina oricalcia, assembly GCA_944452925.2. Classification (NCBI taxonomy): domain Eukaryota; kingdom Metazoa; phylum Arthropoda; class Insecta; order Coleoptera; family Chrysomelidae; genus Chrysolina; species Chrysolina oricalcia. The sequence continues at coordinate 34,869,120 of OX101815.2, read as the reverse complement.
GAGAGAAAAAAACATGGCTGCTACCATACAGGGTGTACCAACTTGGCATTTAAGAGAAAAAAACATGGCAGCTATGAAAGTTGGTATACCGGGTGAACCTACGCAACATTTAAGAGAAAAAACATGGCTGATTGTCAAATGACATGAGACAGAGAAAAAAAAACATGGCAGCTGTCAAATTTGGTATACAGGATGTCTCAAAATACATCGATTAAGAGAAAAAAACATGGTGGCTGGTTGTCAACGTATATACAGTGTGTCCCACAACGTTTGAGAGAAAAAATATGGTGGATCATTAAGAGAAAAAACATGGCTGCATGAGTGATGGAAGAACGCTTCAATATGCATATGGAGATTCGAAACAACTACTTGCCCATGCAGAGATTGAATTACATCCGATATCTAAATGTGTAATAAGAGGACGTTTGGACCGTTCATTTGGGAAAAAAACGTAGCGGAGTCTGATTGGTCAAAGCTCATTATAGTTGTACAGGGACGTCTCACAAATTTTTCCATTTGGGTGAAAAATATATATACAGGGTGATTCAAAATCCTCAGTCTTAAATGTTAAATGGGAAAATGGATCGACGAAAAACTTACCATTGCGGAAAAACAGATACCGAGTATGTCGAAAAAATATCACTGGAAATAGAAAAAGATGCGTAGTCGTTTAGAGCGAAAAAAAAAACATGCTCGCCATTTGACATCATCATAAAGGCATTATTTTTGGAAAGTATGTTAGTGCCATTGGGTAGTTGAAGTAATCACCAATAGAATGGTATCTGAAGAGTACAGACAGAAGGTTGAGGATTCTTTCGTTCCAAAAATCAACTAAAATAACAAACGCTAAAATGTGTAAAAAATTTGACGAATTCAGCGGTTTTCACGTTCCAAAAAATGATTAAAATTACAAGCGTTAAAAATTTACATTTACATGTATTTCTTATGGAGATTTGACATTTCAGAACCTTCCAAAATATCGCTTTTGCGTCCCAAAAAAAACAAGTAAAATTAGAAGCGTTAAAACACGTAAAAAATGCAACGAAAATAGTCGTTTTCATGTTCGAAAAAACATATAAAATTTCGAACGCCGAATTACATAAAATATGTAACGAAAACATGCGTTTTCGTGTTCCAAAAAACAACTAAAATTACGAACGCCAAAAATTTACTTTTACATGTATTTCTTAGGGAGATTTGACATTTCTAAATCGTTTAAAATTATCGTTTCGCGTACCAAAAAACAACTAAAATTTGAAACGCTGAAACACGTAAAAAAATGCAACGAAAATAGACGTTTTCGCGTCCCAAAAAATAAGTAAAATTAAAAGCGTTAAAACACGTAAAATTACCAGTTATCACACTTATATAGTAAATTTTACTCAATTGCACTTAGCTTTGGGTATTTTGGTGGTTATGAGGCTTCAACTATTTGCACTCAGTTGTGGACGTTTTGAAGGTTATGAGACTTCAACTACTTGCTTTTGCATATATGAGGTGATGTTATATATGTTATTTGGGTTGATTAGAATGATTTTGATTATTGACCAAGGCTTGATGGTAAATTTAGGATTAGGCAATCAGCTATTCATCATTTTTCCGCTTACTTACATTCAGAAATGTTGTATTGGTTTGCGGGGGGCAGAATTTGGTACGGTTATGGATTATATCACACCAAATGGTTTTGAATAAGAAAATTACAAATCTTAGTTTCAAACAAACATGGTCACAATTGCACGAAGGGGTTATCCGAAATGGATACAGGTGTAAGTTGGCAAAGAGACACAGTTATGTGAAGCGAAGCAGAAGTTTGTGTTCAGGTCAAAATTAACAGTAGTCGAAAAGTTTACGAAATGGTTAGTTAAAGAGGTGGTTCCATCTATAAGGAAAATAGGAAGATATGGTATTCGAAAAAAAGCGCAGTATGTGACGTTTACGCTAGACGCAGTATGGCTATGTATGGCGCAGTATGTGACGTTACGCTTAACGCAGTATGGTTATGTATGATGCTGTATGTGACGTTACGCTTAGTACAGTATGGTTTGGTTTGGCGCAGTATGTGACATTACGTTTAACGCAGTATGGTTATGTATGGCGCAGTATGTGACGTTACGCTGAACGCAGTAAGGTTATGTATGACGCAGTATGTGACGTTACGCTTAACGCAGTATGGTTATGTATGGCGCAGTATGTGACGTTACGCTTAACGCAGTATTGGTATGTATGGCGCAGTATGTGACGTTTCGCTTAGTGCAGTATGGTTTGGACAACAACAACAACACCAGAGCTTGACTCTAAAAGAAGTTTATGTAAAATCAAATACCCTGATCAAATGTTAATTACATCAAACAATCACATGTTCATTTTTTTCCAAAGGATTGGTGTGGATTGTGAAGTTGGTGTTCGAGAATCAAAAAGCACAGTTATTGAGTCCAAAGAAAATCTCAGATTATACAAACCTTCATATGTCACACATATATCAGAAACCAAATAGATTCACGAATGGAAATATTAATTTCTTCAGCAATGATACATTTCATGAATTCAACGAGTTTTCCAATAAACTGATTAGAGCAGGTAAATTCGATTGGAGCATGCTCGGCATTGAATGTGCACTAATTTTCGATTTTTGAGTGCCCTTCACGAAATAGGACACGCATTGGGATTAGAACATTCGTCAGATGAAAAGTCGATAATGTACTCATTCAGTAATGGTGTTTCTGAACTTTCCAAAGATGATATATGGGGTATACAATTATTGTATGGAAAACGGGGTTCAAAACAACACCATTCACAACAAAACCGACCACAATGTCATCCAAGACAAAAACTTTTACAACAAAATCGACCACAACGGTATCCAAGACAACAACACCATTTAGGACAACAACAACAACACCAGAGCTTGACTCTAAAAGAAGTTTATGTAAAATCAAATACCCTAATCAAATGTTAATTACATCAAACAATCATATGTTTATTTTTTCCAAAGGATTGGTGTGGATTGTGAAGTTGGGGTTCGAGAATCAAAAAGCACAGTTATTGAGTCCAAAGAAAATCTCAGATTATACAAACCTTAATATATCACACATATATCAGAAACCAAATGATGAGGTCGTCATTTTTAATGATAAACGTGTTAGCGTAATAGATTGTCCTACTTTCAAACAACGTTCTGTGGATAAATCCATAGATGAATTTGGAATCTCCAAAAATGCAAGAATCAGTGCTATGTTTTGCTCATATAGAGGCAAAACTTATATTCTATATGATGATTTGTATGCAGAGCTCAGTGATTGTGGGGAGGTGAAACATGGCTTCATCAGCGAAAAGTTTCCAGGCGTACCAACAAACATCATCACAAATGCTTTTAGATTCACGAATGGAAATTTTTATTTCTTCAGCAATGATACATTTTATGATTTCAACGAGTTTTCCAATAAACTAATCTTAGCAGGTAAATTCGATTGGAGCATGTTTGGCATTTAATGTCCACCAATTTCGATTTTGGGTCAACTCAAATAAATATATAGACTATTAAATTAACTAAATATAATATCAATTAAAATGTGGTTTATGTATCTATACTTTTCATTCAATAATATATTGTATTTTAAAAATATTTCCAGCCTTTTATTAGAAGTTTGGGAAGTGAATATATGACTGCGGCATGTACATTTCAGATTGGTTTGTGTCATGAAATAGAAGCATGCTATATTAAAATGGTTGGAAGTGAGTATATGACAGCAGTATGTATATTTCAGATCGTTTTGAATGATGAAGTCTTCGTTTGAAGAGCAAGAGATTGGCATTTAGGTGTTGCCAGTTGTAAAATTAAGTCTAGAGTTGGGGGAGAAAGAGAGTGAGAGTGTTGCCACATGCTGAACTTTATCTTGGACTTGAGGAAATTAAGATGGAATTTCTTGGAAAGCATACGGACGACGGGGTTCATACATTTTAACGTGCGCGACCTTCAGATGAATGAGTGGGGGGTTAAGTAACATTATTTTTGGAAAGCGTACAAGTGCAGCGTTTTCGACGTAACCGTATCATCGAGTAGGAATACATCAGCGCCATTTATTGTCGAGGTGACCAATTTATGAATTACCAACGTTTTAGATTTTTATGATTTATCGTAAAATAAACACTCCCGGTAAAAATTAGGATAAAAAAGTAAAGTCTAATTCGGATAGTGCGCAGCGGGCAGAGTTCAATTATGTAATAAAATGGCTACTTTCGGTAGACTGATGTCAATAATTTTGGCATCAATAGGTACGTCTTGATGTCAAGAAACATATTTAAGCATTTTCCGAAGCCCAACGTTATTATTGAAGGTACACGAACGTGTGGGTACCCTAAACACGCCAATTTCATTGGAGATATTATTAATGAAAAATCGTTCAGTATTTGTCGAAGGGAAGCCCATCCTTGAGATTTACAACGTTTTTATCATGACAAGTTGATAAAACGCAGTTAAAAAATATTCGATAAGCGACGTCTCAATGTTTCTTGACAAATTGTAAGACAGGCCAGACAGGTAAACAGACATACAACTAGATAAATAATAGTTCCCCTGAGAAGTTTGAGTTTTAGTGATTTCATTTATGGTGTTAGTGGCCACAGAACGGATCTTTGAGGCACAACACAAGATTTTCACAACCGAAGTATTTCCTGTTGAATTATTATCGCATTTCCTGTGAGCGAAAACTCAGAATTAAAAATGTGATTCATAGAAGTTATAGTATATCGGCAACATTTCAAGTATGTGCAGTTTGTGATTCAATAAAATATGGATTATGTTTCAAAGTACAGAGGATTTTTTGAGGTAAGTGGGTTTTTGTTTAATCTTGTAGTGTCGAAAACCGGTCGAGCCGGCTGTTGGAGTGAATTGATTTTAACAGCATCAAAATTCCTTTAAAACGCTTCAAGGACTGCGAGAAGCCATTGAGTTATCGAATGAAAATGGGGTATGTGCTAGGATTCTGAATATTGACGATAGCTTTCGACAATATTACATTGAAAAGTTGAAAAACGGGCATACAGGGACGACAAAAAACAGATTACAAACGAAAATTATACTGAGATTACATTTATAGCTGAAAATTGCATGACGAAATATAAGGGAATAACGAAAACACTATACATGGACGATAAAAAATACAGATTACAAACGAAAATTATGCAGGGATCATATTTATAACTAAAAATTGTTTGATAAAATATACGCGAGTAACACTATAAAGGGACGACAAAAAAATACAAATTACAAACGAATAAAATAAAAAATTAAAAGTTTTGGGGTTGGTGCAATTTTGAACTCTAAAGTACGACCTTGTACTCCGAAACGACGAATTTTCTTCACTGTATCTTTCACGATTAAAATGTTTTCCATTATATTTTCGGAAACTTAAAATTGTCAAAAAAATTTCAAAATGTTTTCAAAATTCTACAAGATGTCGCACGCAAAGCATTTGCATTTTTGAGATAACAGTTTAATAAATATTGGAGTTTTCACAAATTATTTTCAATAATAAATATTATGCATTTTATTTCGATCGCCGTGAACAAAAATTAATTACTTGCTGAAGATTATCTAAATTTTCATTTTCAATAAAGTTCATTCTGGATACATACTGGGTCAGTCCATTTCTTTTTGGGGTAGAACCACAACGAATGTATATAAGCTTTATCGGCTAGGCGAAGCCATTGTGTTATCATTTGTTATTTTTAGAAGGTGTCGTGTGCAAAAACAATTTTTCCAACAGAATCTCCTGGCGGCTGTCAAATTTGGTGTACCGGGTGAACGAACGCAACATTTAAGAAAAAAAAACATGGCTGCCTGTCAAATGTCATGAGACAGAGAAAAACACAGTCGTGATGCGGTTTGGCATTTAAGAAAAAAATATATACCAGGTGTACCAACGTGCCAGTTGAGACAAAAAATATATACAGGGTGTCTCATAAACGTGCATCGTGACGGGGTCCGTCATTTTTAAAATGCGATACCAATTCGTTTTCAAGGAATACATCAGAGCCATCTGTGGTTCAATATATACATTAATGATATTTTGGATCTGTACGAATCATCAAAAAATAAGCACTTCTGGTTTCAAAAAATTAAGATAGAAGAAAAGTAATAGTAAATTCGGATTACCCACATCGAGGAGAGTCCAAATCCGCAATAAAATGGCTACTTCCGGTCCAAACCGGAAATGACACTTCCGGTGGTCCGATTTTGATGATTTTGGCATCAATAGATTCGTTTGGATGTCAAGAAAAATTTTTAAGCATTTTCCGAGGTCAAAAGGGCATAGGAGGCTATCTTCGTTATTAGTAAAGTTACAGAAACGTGCGGGTACTCTAAGAAGACAACTTTCATGGGAGATCAAGAAAATAATAGAATTTGCGTACGTCAACTGCCATAAGGGCCGTAAACCGCACATATTAATGTGTTATGTACTTATTGCTTAAATCTTAGAAGCTGATTCGTAAAAGTTTGTAATGTTTCGTTCAGAATGCCACTCAATATATGTGTCTTTGTTTCGTTTTCACTATCCATCATCATCAGGCGGAGTAAGGCAGCACAATTTTTTTTTAAAGTATGAGATTGAATAACATCTGTGTGTGTGTGTGTGGTTGGGGCATGCAAGGATTCAGAAGTTTTAGTTTTACGTATACAGGGTGTGTCAAAATACATCATTTAAAATAAAAATAAATACGTGCATCGTGGTGTGGTTTGCCATTTAAGGAAAAAATATATACCAGGTATGCCAACATGAGCAGTTGAAGGGGAAAATGAACAGGGTGTGTCAAAGTGTATACAGGGTGTTTCAAAATACATCATTTAAGAGAAAAAACCGCTGAAACATGTAAAAATGCGACCATAATATGCGTTTTTCGCATTCCAAAAAACATCTAAAATTTAAAACGTTGAAACAGGCAAAAATGTGACCACAATATGCGTTTTTCGCATTCCATAAACAGTCTAAAATTAAACCATAAAAATGGTGGTGTTTCAAAATACAACATTTAAGAGGAAAAAACAACCGGGTTTCTCAAAATGCATCATTTAAGAGAGAAAAACAACGGGGTGTCTCAAAATACGTCATTTAAGAGGAAAAATATGACGACTGCTTGTCAAATGCTATACCAGGTGTACCAACATATGAATTAAGAGAAAAAACTTGGTCGCCTCTGTCATTTGTCAACTGTTAGGTGGAAAATGGGTCAAATAAAAACGTATCATTGGAAATATGGGGATTCGAAACAACGACATACCCATACATAGAGATTGAATTACATCTGTCATCTATGTGATGTTCTTCGACGAGGGTGTTTATACTCGTCAGTCAACTGTCATCTGTCATTTCAAAAAAGGTTCGTTAAAGAAAAAAACGTTACGCTCAACGCAGTATGGTTATGTATGGCGCAGTATGTGACGGTTACGTTCAACGCGGTATGGCTATGTATGGTGTAGTATGTGACGTTACGCTTAGCAGTATGGTTATATATGGTGCAGTATGTGGCGGTTAGACGTTTTCGCGTCCCAAAAAACAACTAAAATTTGAAACGCTGAAACACGTAAAAAATGCAACAAAAACATGTGTTTTCATGTTCGAAAAAACATATAGAATTTTGAACGCCGAATTACATAAAATATGTAACGAAAACATGCGTTTTCGTGTTCCAAAAAACAACTAAAATTACGAACGCCAAAAGTACACTTTTACATGTAATTCTTATGGACAATAGGCATTTCAAAATTGCTCAAAATGATTGTTTTCGCGTCCCAAAATACAACTAAAATTTGAAACGCCGAAACACGTAAAAAATGCAACGAAAATAGACGTTTTCGCGTACCAAAAAACAAGTAAAATTAGAAGCGTTAAAACACGTAAAATTCCAACGAAAATAGACGTTTTCGCGCCCCAAAAAACGAGTAAAATTAGAAGCGTTAACACACGTAAAAAATGCAATGAAAATAAAAGTTTCCGCGTCCCAAAAAAACAAGTGAAATTAGAAGCGTTGAAACACGTTAAAAATGCAACGAAAATAGATGTTTCCTCGTCCCAAAAACAAGAAAAATTAGAAGTGTTAAAACACGTAAAAAATGCAACGAAAATAGACGTTTTCGCGTCCCATAAAAACGAGTAAAATTAGAAGCGTTAAAGCACGTAAAAAATGCAATGAAAATAGACGTTTACGCGTCCCAAAAAATGATTAAAATTACAAACGATAAAAATTTACTTTTACATGTATTTCGTATGGAGAATTGACATTTCAAAATCGTTCAACATGATCGTTTTCGCGTCCCAAAAAAACAAGTAAAATTAGAAGCGTTAAAACACGTAAAAAATGCAACAAAAATAGACGTTTTCGCGTCCCAAAAAACAAGTAAAATTAAAAGCGTTAAATCAAGTAAAAAATCCTATCAAAAAGTACCAGTTATCACACTTATATAGTAAATTTCACTCAATTGCACTTAGCTTTAAGTATTTTGGTGGTTATGAGGCTTCAACTACTTGCACTCAGTTCTGGACGTTTTGTAGTTATTATTAAAAATTACTATTTAGTTATCAGTTTGTATAGTAAATTTTCATAAAGTGAGGTTAGATAGATAAATCGAAAGAAAAAAAAGATGTTAGGTGTGGAATTCGAACCCACGCTCCCTTTCGGGAATCGCAACTTAACGCCACAACGCCTTAGACCGCTCGGCCAACCTAACTTATAAGTATACATAATGAAATGTTGGTATTGTAGGATAGGGTAAAAAATTCAAACATCTTGAATACAAAATTAAGGCATTTTCATTTCGGTAATATATGACATAGCCATTTGTAAAGAATATCTACGTTTCGGAGGCTGCAATTGTAGTTGGTGCGGCGATTGCAACGAATGTGATACATACAAGGTGAGATGCCATCATTGTTGCTGAATGTGGGAACCATCCATAACGTATTATCATAATCCTCCAGGTTGACAACACGTGTAGGTAGGTCCAATTGTTGGAATTTCGCAGTAAGATAGTCACGTTTTTGAAGTCCTCGCACATAAATGACATCAACATCATGTAGATTTTTCCTGAGGATGGCATCCAATTGATGATATTCCACAAAACCGGAGGAATACCGCAATCCGTGAACGTTTCGTTCCAAGAATCAATGAAAAGTCGACCATTTTTCTTCAATAGTTGATGTGTTGAGTGATCTTTGTAGCAAGGTTTTTTTGTATACAAATTGATGAGAACGTCAATATACACAAAAAAATGAGAACAAAATAGACGTTCCTAACGCTCCAAAAAAATGGTAGATTTAAAAAGCGTTTGAACTCGCAAAAATGTGAACAGAATATACGTTTTACGCGTTTCAAAAAAGATAAAAAATACGAACGTCAATTCACGCAAAAATGTGTACAAAAATAGCCGTTTTCGCATTCATTATCACGACGAAAATTAAGGCATACAAAATACACGTTTACATGTATTTCCTATGTAGATTTGACATTTCTAAATTGTTCAAAATGGACGTTATTACACGTTACAAATAAGATAAACGCCAATTCACTCAAATAATATGACCAAAATATTCGTTTATTACGTTCAAAATTGAAATTTTAAAAGAGCAATTCACGCAAAAATGAATATCAACTACATGTTGAGCTTACGTCGTGGACGTAAAAAGGGTAAGAGCTTCGGTCGGTAGCGAATATTTCTATTGAACAATCCATAAAAAAGCATGAGTTTTCGTGATTTCGTTTATGGTGATAGTGGCCACAGAACGGATCTTAGAGGCACAAAACAAAACTCGATTACTACAACCGACGTACTTCCCGTTGAGTTATTATCGCATTTCCTGTGAGCGAAAACCCAGAAATGAAAATGTTATTCATAGTTATTTTGTGACCAGTACCGGCATCATTTTAAGTATGTGTAGTTTGTAATTCAATGAAATATGGATTATGTACAGAGGATTTTGAGGTAAGTGGGTTTCAGTTAATCATGTAGCAACGTAGTCTAAAGATGACAATTGATCATTCAGTCGAGAAAAAATAATTTCAGCAAATATCGTGTTTTATTATTGGAGTTACCACCATTGTGTGGTTTAGGGCGATAGGCGTTTGTATTACATATATTGAATTTATCTAGGAAATTATGAGTATTATTAGAAAATAATGATGATAATAATAAAAAATGTAGAAGACATCATATTATACAGTATAGAAGGCTGTTAACAAATAATGCTTGCGGCAGATTTCAAGCTCAACGTGTCAGAATTAACGAAATGAAACGGGATGAATCAACGGAATTATGAAAATAATAATAATAATAGTAATAAATGTAGAGGTTGAAATAAATATGGAAGATATCAAATTCGATGATTTGAATGAAACGAAACGACACAAAAAGTTATGAAAATAATGACAATGATAATAAAAATGCGGTCGACGTCATATACCGTAGGCGTCCGACGGGTATCAAGCTTGTCGCGTTGGAAGAAACAAAACGATATGAAATGAAAGGAAGCGAAAATGAATTAATGAAATCATTAAAATAATTGTGTTGATGAGAAATAGAGACAGCGCATAAATTACGCGTTCGACAGGTTTAGAGATCAACGCATTGAACGCGTCGTGAAAATAATAATAATACTACGAAATATAGAGAACAACTACTAATAACCTATGTGTCTGACTTGACGTGTTGAAAAAACGAATCGCAATGAAACGAAAAGGTAACGTGAAAAATAAAATGCCAACGAGATTCAAAATGAAAAATTGAGGTGAAAAAAAAGGTATGGAACGATGGGAAAAGATACATTCAAGGAACAGTTTTATGGACATTTCGTAATCACAGTGTTTCTCGAGAGACAATAACACATAAAAAACAAATGAGACACCCAATTTTATATTCATTAGATTTGGTTTCAATTAAATAAGTCTCATGCAGTGAGTTAGCAAGAGAGTTTGTGAGAAATAAATCATAGAGAAATTTCAGTAAGCAAGTTTGTTAGAAAGACACCCATCAAAGACGTTTAATATCCAACAGTTTTTTGCAGTGATGGCAGATCTCGTTCATAACTCCACTTTGTGAATTCGATAGCTTCGGGTTTTTTTTGAACGTGTTGCAAGAGTATATAATCCTCGTTCCTATATGAAAATGGTGTTTGGTTGCCTATGAGATGATACCTCTAGGGGGACCAAAAAAATCAACCCTCTATAAAATACATCAATTCCGTTGCCATTCTTTATTCACATTATTTCCAATGACATCTTGGGCATTTTTCTATAAATTCCATTTAAGTTCTTGTGGAATTCCTCTGAACGTTTTTGATCTGATTTGAGTATTCCTCAAGGAACCATTACATAATCAGACACCAAATTTAACTTGCGGGTGGAAGGATTCATCAGATTGGTATTCAATTCAACTCAATTCAATTCAGGTGTTGTGTTATGTTCCAATTAAGTAAGCTGGTTTGTGGGCGAGATGTCACTGACAAAGACATCAACTTTGACACAAGATTAGGAGATTCATCAGATTGGTTTCCATCAAACAAAAGGCTCGTGCAGCTTGGTACTATAAAAGTATGTGAGAAATACATCACCAACAAAAGGAATTACTCTAAATGTTAAATATTTTCAAGTGAATCGTATGTTATTGCTTCCCAGTGGAAATGAGCCGAAAGACTTGAGGTAATATCGAGAGGAATATTTTCGACTGAACTATGTATCGATTCAGATGTGAAGTTTCACCAAAATGAATGATATATTCAGATCATTTTTGTTGAAATTGCTTATAGCCAAAGCACCATTTACAAACTCACTCAAATAAATAGTTCCAGATGATTTTTGATGACAAATATCTTGACTGAAAACACTACTACGCATGCCCCGTGTGTATACATATTTTCCTTCGAATTGATAAAAAAATTAAACAATAGTGATCATCGAAGAAGGAGTTTAGAATTGGTTTTCTCTTCAAAATTATCTATTACCAAAAAGTCCACTGCTTGAATAGCTGAAGAGGTAATTCCTTCTATCGAAAAAACGGAGTTATACAGCGAATTGGAGTTTTAATAATATTCCTCCAAAAACACTCGAAGACATAGCCTGTGCGGGTGGAAAATGGTTGTAATTATTATTATTTGCCAGGGCGCACCAAGTCGACTTATTCACTTTACAGCTGTAGGAAAACTCGGATAACTTATCATACCACCATTAAAAACGAACATGTGAATTACAAGAACAAAATCAAAAATATCAATGAGGATTTGAGAATTCAAGCTAAAAGAACCATGTAACAATTTGTTATTCAAGGATTAGCACAACGAAAATTAGGTAGTTCAGACGAAATATACATGAAGTTGATAGTAGAATAGTTCCAGAATCGTCAAATCAACCAAAAAAAAGACTTGTTATGAATATGTGCCAAACCGAAATAACTCTTTGAAGGAAATGCGGGATCTCATCTCTCCTTCTTCGATGATCACTATTGTTTAATTTTTTTATCAATTCGAAGGAAAATATGTATTCACACGGGGCATGCGTAGTGGTGTTTTCAGTCAAGATATTTGTCATCAAAAATCATCTGAAACTATTTATTTTAGTGAGTTTGGTGAGTTTGTAAATGGTGCTTTGGCTATAAGCAATTTCAACAAAAATGATCTGAATATATCATTCATTTTGGTGAAACTTCACATCTGAATCGATACATAGTTCAGTCGAAAATATTCCTCTCGATATTACCTCAAGTCTTTCGGCTCATTTCCACTGGGAAGCAATAACATACGATTCACTTGAAAATATTTAACATTTAGAGTAATTCCTTTTGTTGGTGATGTATTTCTCACATACTTTTATAGTACCAAGCTGCACGAGCCTTTTGTTTGATGGAAACCAATCTGATGAATCTCCTAATCTTGTGTCAAAGTTGATGTCTTTGTCAGTGACATCTCGCCCACAAACCAGCTTACTTAATTGGAACATAACACAACACCTGAATTGAATTGAGTTGAATTGAATACCAATCTGATGAAACCTTCCACCCGCACGTTAAATTTGGTGTCTGATTATGTAATGGTTCCTTGAGGAATACTCAAATCAGATCAAAAACGTTCAGAGGAATTCCACAAGAACTTAAATGGAATTTATAGAAAAATGCCCAAGATGTCATTGGAAATAATGTGAATAAAGAATGGCAACGGAATTGATGTATTTCATAGAGGGTTGATTTTTTTGGTCCCCCTAGAGGTATCATCTCATAGGCAACCAAACATCATTTTCATATAGGAACGAGGATTATATACTCTTGCAACACGTTAAAAAAACCCCGAAGCTATCGAATTCACAAAGTGGAGTTATGAACGAGATCTGCCGTCACTGCAAAAAACTGTTGGATATTAAACGTCTTTGATGGGTGTCTTTCTAACAAACTTGCTTACTGAAATTTCTCTATGATTTATTTCTCACAAACTCTCTTGCTAACACACTGCATGAGACTTATTTAATTGAAACCAAATCCAATGAATATAAAATTGGGTGTCTCATTTGTTTTTTATATGTTATTGTCTCTCGAGAAACACTGTGATTACGAAATGTCCATAAAACTGTTCCTTGAATGCATCTTTTCCCATCGTTCCATACCTTTTTTTTCACCTCAATTTTTCATTTTGAATCTCGTTGGCATTTTATTTTTCACGTTACCTTTTCGTTTCATTGCGATTCGTTTTTTCCACACGTCAAGTCAGACACATAGGTTATTAGTTGTTGTTCTCTATATTTCGTAGTATTATTATTATTTTCACGGCGCGACGTTTCGTTCAATGCGTTGATCTCTAAACCTGTCGAACGCGTAATTTATGGGCTGTCTCTATTTCTCATCAACACAATTATTTTAATGATTTCTTTAATTCATTTTCGCTTCCTTTCATTTCATATCGTTTTGTTTCTTCCAACGCGTCAAGCTTGATACCCGTCGGACGCCTACGGTATATGACGTCGACCGCATTTTTATTATCATTGTCATTATTTTCATAACTTTTTGTGTCGTTTCGTTTCATTCAAATCATCGAATTTGATACCTTCCATATTTATTTCAACCTCTACATTTATTACTATTATTATTATTATATTCATAATTCCGTTGATTCATCCCGTTTCATTTCGTTACTTCTGACACGTTGAGCTTGAAATCTGCCGCAAGCATTATTTATTAACAGCCTTCTATACTGTATAATATGATGTCTTCTACATTTTTTATTATTATCATCATTATTTTCTTGATTTTTTGTGTCGTTTCATCCAAATCGATGAATTTGATTCCTTCCATACGTATATTTCAATGCGCTGACCTCTGTATTTATTACTATTATTATTTTCATAATTTTGTTGATTCATCCCGTTTCATTTCATTTCTTCTGACGCGTCAAGCTTGAAATCTGCCGCAAACATAATTTATGTACAGTCGTCCATACTGTATATGACGTCATCTAATTTCTTTTATAATAATAATATAATAAATGATGCCGGTACTGGTCACAAAATAACTATGAATAACAATTCCATTTCTGGGTTTTCGCTCACAGGAAATGCGATAATAACTCAACGGGAAGTACGTCGGTTGTAGTAATCGAGTTTTGTTTTGTGCCTCTAAGATCCGGTCTGTGGCCACTATCACCATAAACGAAATCACGAAAACTCATGCTTTTTTATGGATTGTTCAATAGAAATATTCGCTACCGACCGAAGCTCTTACCTTTTTTACGTCCACGACGTAAGCTCAACATGTAGTTGATACTCATTTTTGCGTGAATTGCTCTTTTAAAATTTCAATTTTGAACGTAATAAACGAATATTTTGGTCATATTATTTGAGTGAATTGGCGTTTATCTTATTTGAAACGCGTAAAACGTATATTCTGTTCACATTTTTGCGAGTTCAAACGCTTTTTAAATCTACCATTTTTTTGGAGCGTTAGGAACGTCTATTTTGTTCGCATTTTCTTGTGTATATTGAAGTTCTCATCAATTTGTATACAAAAAAACCTTGATACAAAGATCACTCAACACATCAACTATTGAAGAAAAATGGTCGACTTTTCATTGATTCTTGGAACGAAACGTTCACGGATTGCGGTATTCCTCCGGTTTTGTGGAATATCATCAATTGGATGCCATCCTCAAGAAAAATCTACATGATGTTGATGTCATTTATGTGCGAGGACTTCAAAAACGTGACTATCTTACTGCGAAATTCCAACAAATGGACCTACCTACACGTGTTGTCAACTTGGAGGATTATGATAATACGTTATGGATGGTTTCCACATTCAGCAACAATGATGGCATCTCACCTTGTATGTATCACATTCGTCGCAATCGCCGCACCAACTACAATTGCAGCCTCCGAAACGTAGATATTCTTTACAAATGGCTATGTCATATATTACCGAAATGAAAATGCCTAAATTTTGTATTCAAGATGTTTGAATTTTTTACCCTATCCTACAATACCAACATTTCATTATGTATACTCATAAGTTAGGTTGGCCGAGCGGTCTAAGGCGTTGTGGCGTTAAGTTGCGATTCCCGAAAGGGAGCGTGGGTTCGAATCTTTTTTTTCGATTTATCTAACCTCACTTTATGAAAATTTACTATACAAACTGTTAACTAAATAGTAATTTTTAATAATAACTACAAAACGTCCAGAACTGATTGCAAGTAGTTGAAGCCTCATAACCACCAAAATACTTAAAGCTAAGTGCAATTGAGTGAAATTTACTATATAATACTATATAAGTGTGATAACTGGTACTTTTTGATGGGATTTTTTACTTGTTTTAACGCTTATAATTTTACTCGCTTTTGGGACGCGAAAACGTCTATTTTTGTTGCATTTTTTACGTGTTTTAACGCTTCTAATTTTACTTGTTTTTTGGGACGCGAAAACGATCATTTTGAACGATTTTGAAATGTCAGTTCTTCATGAGAAATACATGTAAAAGTAAATTTTTATCGCTTGTAATTTTAATCACTTTTTGGGACGCGTAAACGTCTATTTTCATTGCATTTTTTACGTGCTTTAACGCTTTTAATTTTACTCGTTTTTATGAGACGCGAAAACGTCTATTTTCGTTGCATTTTTTACGTGTTTAAACACTTCCAATTTTTCTTGTTTTTTGGTACGAGGAAACATCAATTTTCGTTGCATTTTTAACGTGTTTTAACGCTTCTAATTTCACTTGTTTTTTTGGGACGCGGAAACGTTTATTTTCATTGCATTTTTTACGTGTGTTAACGCTTCTAATTTTACTCGTTTTTTGGGGCGCGAAAACGTCTATTTTCGTTGCATTTTTTACGTGTTTCAGCGTTTCAAATTTTAGTTGTTTTTTGGGACGCGAAAACAATCATTTTGAGCAATTTTGAAATGCCTATTGTCCACAAGGATTACATGTAAAAGTTTATTTTTGGCGTTCGTAATTTTTTTTGGAACACGAAAACGCATGTTTTCGTTACATATTTTATGTAATTCAGCGTTCGAAATTTTATGTTTTTTCGAACATGAAAACACGTTTTCGTTGCATTTTTTACGTGTTTCAGCGTTTCAAATTTTAGTTGTTTTTTGGGACGCGAAAACGTCTAACCGCCACATACTGCACCATACATAACCATACTGCTAAGCGTGACGTCACATACTACACCATACATAGCCATACCGCGTTGAACGTAACCGTCACATACTGCGCCATACATAACCATACTGCGTTGAGCGTAACATTTTTTTCTTTAACGAACCTTTTTTGAAATGACAGATGACAGTTGACTGACGAGTATAAACACCCTCGTCGAAGAACATCACATAGATGACAGATGTAATTCAATCTCTATGTATGGGTATGTCGTTGTTTCGAATCCCCATATTTCCAATGATACGTTTTTATTTGACCCATTTTTTACCTAACAGTTGACAAATGACAGAGGCGACCATGTTTTTTCTCTTAATTCATATGTTGGTACACCTGGTATAGCATTTGACAAGCAGTCGTCATATTTTTCCTCTTAAATGACGTATTTTGAGACACCCCGTTGTTTTTCTCTCTTAAATGATGCATTTTGAGAAACCCGGTTGTTTTTTCCTCTTAAATGTTGTATTTTGAAACACCACAGTTTTTATGGTTTAATTTTAGACTGTTTTTTGGAATGCGAAAAACGCATATTGTTGTCACATTTTTGCCTGTTTCAACGTTTCAAATTTAGATGTTTTTTGGAATGCGAAAAACGCATATTATAGTCGCATTTTTACATGTTTCAGCGGTTTTTTCTCTTAAATGATGTATTTTGAAACACCCTGTATACACTTTGACACACCCTGTTCATTTTTCCCTTCAACTGCGCATGTTGGTATACCTGGTATATATTTTTTTCTTAAATGGCAAACCACACCACGATGCACGTTTATGAGACACCCTGTATTTATTTTTATTTTGAATGATGTATTTTGACACACCCTGTATACGTAAAACTAAAACTTCTGAATCCTTGCATGCCCCAACCACACACACACACAGATGTTATTCAATCTCATACTTTTAAAAAAAAATGTGCTGCCTAACTCCGCCTGATGATGATGGATAGTGAAAACGAAACAAAGACACATATATTGAGTGGCATTCTGAACGAAAAATTACAAACTTTTACGAATCAACTTCTAAGATTTAAGCAATAAGTACATAACACATTAATATGTGCGGTTTACGGCCCTTATGGCAGTTGACGTACGCAAATTCTATTATTTTCTTGATCTCCCATGAAAGTTGTCTTCTTAGAGTACCCGCACGTTTCTGTAACTTTACTAATAACGAAGATAGCCTCCTATGCCCTTTTGACCTCGGAAAATGCTTAAAAAATTTTCTTGACATCCAAACGAATCTATTGATGCCAAAATCATCAAAATCGGACCACCGGAAGTGTCATTTCCGGTTTGGACCGGAAGTAGCCATTTTATTGCGGATTTGGACTCTCCTCGATGTGGGTAATCCGAATTTACTATTACTTTTCTTCTATCTTAATTTTTTGAAACCAGAAGTGCTTATTTTTTGATGATTCGTACAGATCCAAAATATCATTAATGTATATTTTGAACGACAGATGGCTCTGATGTATTCCTTGAAAACGAATTGGTATCGCACTTTAAAAATGACGGACCCCGTCACGATGCACGTTTATGAGACACCCTGTATATATTTTTTGTCTCAACTGGCACGTTGGTACACCTGGTATATATTTTTTTCTTAAATGCCAAACCCCATCACGATGCACGTTTATGAGACACCCTGTATTTATTTTTTCTTTAAATGGTGTATTTTGACACACCCTGTATACGTAAAACGAAAACTTCTGAATCCCTGCATGCCCCAATGATGCGATGCTCCAATGATGTGATGATTCATTTTTCCGATGTATTTTGAGACACCATGTATATAATTCAATTTTTGACAAACTGTTTTTTCTGTCATGTTACGTTGTTACACCGTGTATATCTTTTTTCTTCCATCTCCAGTGAAATTGGCGTGTTTAGGGTACCCACACGTTCGTGTACCTTCAATAATAACGTTGGGCTTCGGAAAATGCTTAAATATGTTTCTTGACATCAAGACGTACCTATTGATGCCAAAATTATTGACATCAGTCTACCGAAAGTAGCCATTTTATTACATAATTGAACTCTGCCCGCCGCGGACTATCCGAATTAGACTTTACTTTTTTATCTTAATTTTTACCGGGAGTGTTTATTTTACGATAAATCATAAAAATCTAAAACGTTGGTAATTCATAAATTGGTCACCTCGACAATAAATGGCGCTGATGTATTCCTACTAGATGATACGGTTACGTCGAAAACGCTGCACATGCACGCTTTCCAATAATAATGTTACTTAACCCCCCACTCATTCATCTGAAGGTCGCGCACGTTAAAATGTATGAACCCCGTCGTCCGTGTGCTTTCCAAGAAATTCCATCTTAATTTCCTCAAGTCCAAGATAAAGTTCAGCATGTGGCAACACTCTCACTCTCTTTCTCCCCCAACTCTAGACTTAATTTTACAACTGGCAACACCTAAATGCCAATCTCTTGCTCTTCAAACGAAGACTCCATGACACAAAACGATCTGAAATATACACACTGCTGTCATATACTCACTTCCAACCATTTTAATATAGCATGCTACTATTTTATGACACAAACCAATCTGAAATGTACATGCCGCTGTCATATAGTTACTTCCCAAAATTGTAATAAAAGGCTGGAAATATTTTTAAAATACAATATATTATTGAATGAAAAGTCTAGATACATAAACCACATTTTATTTGATATTATATTTAGTTAATTTAATAGTCTATATATTTCTTCAAAGAAGAAAACAAGTATTTGAGTTGATCCAAAATCGAAATTGGTGGACATTCAATGCCGAACATGCTCCAATCGAATTTACCTGCTCTGATTAGTTTATTGGAAAACTCGTTGAATTCATAAAATGTATCATTGCTGAAGAAATAAATATTTCCATTCGTGAATCTAAAAGCATTTGTGATGATGTTTGTTGGTACGACCGGAAACTTTTCGCTGATGAAGCCATGTTTCACCTCCCCACAATCACTGAGCTCTGCATACAAATCATCATATAGAATATAAGTTTTGCCGCTATATGAGCAAAACATAGCACTGATTCTTGCATTTTTGGAGATTCCAAATTCATCTATGGATTTATCCACAGAACGTTGTTTGAAAGTAGGAAAATCTATTACGCTAACACGTTTATCATTAAAAATGACGACCTCATCATTTGGTTTCTGATATATGTGTGATATATTAAGGTTTGTTTAATCTGAGATTTTCTTTGGACTCAATAACTGTGCTTTTTGATTCTCGAACCCCAACTTCCCAATCCACACCAATCCTTTGGAAAAAATGAACATATGATTGTTTGATGTAATTAACATTTGATTAGGGTATTTGATTTTACATAAACTTCTTTTAGAGTTAAGCTCTGGTGTTGTTGTTGTTGTCCAAACCATACTGCTCTAAGCGAAACGTCACATACTGCGCCATACATACCAATACTGCGTTAAGCGTAACGTCACATACTGCGCCATACATAACCATACTGCGTTAAGCGTAACGTCACATACTGCGTCATACATAACCATACTGCGTTCAGCGTAACGTCACATACTGCGCCATACATAACCATACTGCGTTAAGAATAACGTCACATACTGCGACAAACCAAATCATACTGTACTAAGCGAAACGTCACATACAGCATCATACATAACCATACTGCGTTAAGCGTAACGTCACATACTGCGCCATACATAGCCATACTGCTTTTAGCGTAAACGTCACATACTGCGCTTTTTTTCGAATACCATATCTTCCTATTTTCCTTATTGATGGAACCACCTCTTTACCCAACCATTTCGTAAACTTTTCGACTACTGTTAATTTTGAGCTGAACACAAACTTCTGCTTCGCTTCACATAACTGTGTCTCTTTGCCAACTTAAACCTGCAATTGTGACCATGTTTGTTTGAAACTAAGATTTGTAATTTTCTTATTCAAAACCATTTGGTGTAATATAATCCATAACCGTACCAAATTCTGGCCCCCGCGAACCAAACTTACAACATTTCTGAATGTAAGTAAGCGGAAAAATGATAAATAGCTGATTGCCTAATCCAAAATTTACCGTCAAGCCTTGGTCAATAATCAAAATCATTCTAATCAACCCAAATAACATATATAACATCACCTCATATATGCAAAAGCAAGTAGTTGAAGTCTCATAACCTTCAAAACGTCCACAACTGAGTGCAAATAGTTGAAGCCTCATAACCACCAAAATACCCAAAGCTAAGTGTAATTGAGTAAAATTCACTATATAAGTGTGATAACTGGTACTTTTTGATCGGATTTTTCGCGTGTTTTAACGCTTCTAATTTTACTCGATTTTTGGAAAGCGAAAACGTTTATTTTCATTGCATTTTTTTACGTGTTTTAACGCTTCTAATTTTACTCGTTTTTGGGGCGCGAAAACGTCTATTTTCGTTGTAATTCAACGTGTTCTAACGCTTCTAATTTTACTTGTTTTTTGGGACGCGAATACGTCTATTTTCGTTGCATTTTTTTACGTGTTTCAGCGTTTCAAATTTTAGTTGTTTTTTGGTACGCGAAACAATAATTTTAAACGATTTTGAAATGTCAAATCTCCATAAGAAATACATGTAAAAGTAAATTTTTGGCGTTCGTAATTTTAGTTGTTTTTTGGAACACGAAAACGCATGTTTTCGTTACATATTTTATGTAATTCGGCGTTCGAAATTTTATATGTTTTTTCGAACATGAAAACGTCTATTTTCGTTGCATTTTTTACGTGTTTTAACGCTTCTAATTTTACTTGTTTTTTTGGGACGCGAAAACGATAATTTTGAACGATTCTGAAATGTCAAATCTCCATAAGAAATACATGTAAAAGTAAATTTTTAACGCTTGTAATTTTAATCATTTTTTGGAACGTGAAAACCGCTGAATTCGTCAATTTTTTTACACATTTTAGCGTTTGTTATTTTAGTTGTTTTTTGGAACGAAAGAATCCTCAACCTTCTGTCTGTACTCTTCAGATACCATTCTATTGGTGATTACTTCAACTACCCAATGGCACTAACATACTTTCCAAAAATAAGCCTTTATGATGATGTCAAATGGCGAGCATGTTTTTTTTTTCGCTCTAAACGACTACGCATCTTTTTCTATTTCCAGTGATATTTTTTCGAAACACTCGGTATATGTTTTATGGTAAGTTTTTCGTCGATCCATTTTCCCATTTAACATTTAAGACTGAGGATTTTGAATCACCCTGTATATATATTTTTCACCCAAATGGAAAAATTTGTGAGACGTCCCTGTACAACTAAAATGAGCTCTGACCAATCAGACTCCGTTTTGTTTTTTCCCAAATGAACGGTCCAAACGTCCTCTTATTACACATTTAGATATCGGATGTAATTCAATCTCTGCATGGGCAAGTAGTTGTTTCGAATCTCCATATGCACATTAAAGCGTTCTTCCATCACTCATGCAGCCATGTTTTTTCTCTCAATGATCTACCATATTTTGTCTCTCAAACGTTGTGGGACACCCTGTATATACGTTGACAACCAGCCACTATGTTTTTTTTCTCTTAATCGATGTATTTTGAGACAGCCTGTATACCAAATTTGACAGCTGCCATGTTTTTTTTCTCTGTCTCATGTCATTTGACAATCAGCCATGTTTTTTTCTCTTAAATGTTGCGTTGGTTCACCCGGTATACCAATTTTCATAGGTGCCATGTTTTTTTCTCTTAAATGCCAAGTTGGTACACCCTGTATGTTAGCAGCTATGTTTTTTCTCTTAAATACTATGATGGTACACCCTGTATGGCAGCAGCCATGTTTTTTTCTCTTAAATACTATGATGGTACACCCTGTATGGCAGCAGCCATGATTTTTTCTCTTAAATACTATGATGGTACACCCTGTATGGCAGCATCCATGTTTTTTTCTCTTAAATACTATGATGGTACACCCTGTATGGCAGCAGCCATGTTTTTTTCTCTCAAATACTATGATGGTACACCCTGTATGGCAGCAGCCATGTTTTTTCTCTTAATCGATGTATTTTGAGACACCCGGTATACCAAATTTGACAGCCGCCATGTTTTTTTCTCTTAATCGATGTATTTTGAGACATCCGGTATACCAAATTTGACAGCTGCCATGTTTTTTTCTCTTAAATGTAGAGTTGGTACACCCTGTATGGCAGCAGCCATGTTTTTTTCGCTTAAATACCATGATGATACACCCTGTATATATATTTATGCCAACTGTACTCCCAAATCGCACTTTAAAAATAACGGACCCCGTCACGATGCACGTTTATGAGACACCCTGTATATATTTTTTGTCTCAACTGGCACGTTGGTACACCTGGTATATATATATATATTTTTTCTTAAATGACAAACCCCATCACGATGCACGTTTATTTTTTTCTTTAATGATGTATTTTGACACACCCTGAATACGTAAAACGAAAACTTCTGAATCCCTGCATGCCCCAATGATGCGATGCCCCAATGATGCGAAAATACACCTTTTTTGTGTTCGAAAAAACAGTTAAAATTTGAAACGCTGAAACATGTAAAAATGTGACCACAATACGCATTTTTCCCGTTCGAAAAAACAATCCAAATTTGAAATATCGAAACATGCGCAAAAATGTGGTGTGAATTAATTCATTCACAATTATTATTGTTCTCTCATCACCAGCCCAACATGTGCCTCCTCCCTGTATAACCATCTTATATTGAAACATTTACAACGAGGTCTCATAGCATAGTTGTGTAGAACTGCGCTTCGTAATACGAAGATTGCTGGTTCGCTACGCTTCGATCCCACACATCGACATCTTTTTTTCATTTTATTTTCATGCATGTTAATCCATTTTCACTACTTGGCGCTGGGTACTGGGAAAATCTTTATCGCCACGGCGGATCAGCTCGACTACGTCACACGATGAACACAAAGCAGCGACGTTACCGACTTCTACCGATCTCCTCTACCCGACTATTGCCGATGATGGTATCGCGCTCGGCACTGGACAATTGTTATCAATCTAAGGGATCTATCGCGATCACGTCACACGGTGAACGCCAAGCAGCGACGATCTGATTTTTCCCCCCACCCCAAAAAGAACCAAAAATTGCAAAATGAACCTTGGCGTTTTCCCGTGTTAATTTACGTAAGAGATGTTTTGGAAGTCCTGTAGGTCTATTACTGACTAACTATTAGCCCATCCAAATCAACCATTGTAGCGTTTACCCGTAGAAGGAAGTTAGAGAGCCTAGGACCTCTGACCCTACAAGGTACCCTAATACAGCTGTCAGGGGAAGTTAAATATCTCGGGGGGATTTTAGACTCGAAACTCACCTGGAATAAACAGCTGGCAAAAGTTAAGAAGAAAGCCGAAATGACACTGATGTTAGTCAGGCGGGCACACGAAAAAACATGGGGGCTAAATCCCAAAATGGTGTATTGGATATACAACATTGTGGTGAAACCCATGATTACATATGCATCTTTGGTATGGTGGACAAAGATAACACAAAAAATAGCCGCGGCTGAGTTGAGCAAGGTACAAAGACTTGCATGCCTCAGTATAACGGGAGCTATGAAAACAACACCAACATTAGCCATGGAAGTACTGTTGGACCTCCCACCGATTGACATAGCAATCATGGGAGAGGCAAGAATGGGACTCCTGAGGCAACAAAATACGAGCAACAGATCGGATCACAACAAGATAAAGAAAATAGTGGGAGGCAACATTCTTGAAATGAAACCAACGGACCACATGACTCCTAGATACTTCTTCAACATCAACTTCGAGGCTATCCTGCAAGATCGAAGGAAATGGACACACGACAACACCAGGAGCAAACCTGGAGAGAGGATCTGGTACACGGACGGATCCAAAACTAGAGAAGGAACTGGTGCTGGAATATACAGTGAGGGGAGGAACTCCCAAATAAGCGTCTCACTAGGAACAAACACCTCTGTATTCCAGGCAGAGATGTACGCCATCTTGCAATGCGCGAGAGAAATCAATATGAGGGAAATGCACAATGCACGGATCAAAATATGTACCGATAGCCAGGCGTCACTGAAGGCTCTTATGAACCCGAAAGTGACATCAAGACTGATATGGGAATGCCGAGAAGAACTCAGTGTTCTCACAGAACACAACAAATTAACTTTGATGTGGATTCCAGGACACTGCGGTATCGAGGGCAATGAAAAAGCTGAGCTGAGCTGAGCTGAGCTAGAAAGGGCTCATCAACTCCATATATTGGCCCAGATCCCGCACTCGGGATTAATAAATCCGACATTCGAGGATGCATTCGGGACTGGGTCAAGCGAAAACAAAAGGAGAGGTGGCACGAAGCCCCCCTCATGCACCACGGGAAAACATACATTAAAGAACCGTCAAAACACAAAACTGAAGAACTACTCAAGCTGAGCAGGAATCAAGTTAGAACAATAACGGGTCTTCTCACTGGTCACAGTCCAATGAGAAAACACCTGCACAAAATGGGTCTGTACAACGGAGAACTTTCCTGCAGACAATGTGGTAAAGGGACAGAAACAGCCAAATATATACTGTCAGAATGCGAGGCATTAGACCATTAGACCGCAAGAGACAGGTAATTTTCGGGAAACCCAATTTAACTCCCGAAGAATACAACAGCCAACAGGTGAAGAACCTGTACAGACTGGTACAGGGGACCAGAGTTACGGAGTGGGTGCTGTAAAACAAACACGGAAAACACAAAAAGCCCAAGAGGCTGAGGTGTAGCTGGTTAAAAGACCAGCATCCGAGGAAGGAAAAAAAAAAAAGAGGAAAAGGTATGAAAATTAGGTAAATCTACAAAGTATTTTACGGCGGCTGCCATTTTAATATGTCATAATATACCTCCACTAGAACTGAAAAATAACAATGTCTGCCAATTTCAGAGGTTGTAACGTCCCGGCAGCCACTTTTCAAAATTCGAAAAAAGTATTTTACGACTTCTGAAATTTATATATGTCATTTATGGAACAATTATGAGCTTATATTAAAAGTGGCTGCCATTTTCTCCGGTTGTAAATATCCGGCTGACAGCGAAACCTTGCCTGCAGCCCGTGCATACATACATGCATAGTTCTAATTTTCACATCCGTAGAAACTATATAATATTGAAATTACTGCAGTAAATGTAAAAAAATCTTATAATTATACAAATAAACAAACACATTTTGGGGATATTGGGGCCAGGTTTGAACGTGAGTAGGCCTGTATCAGGCCCTCCACTGCAGCCAGGTAGCCGAGTGGTTAAAGCGAAATTGTTTCAATTACTTTTGGCTGCCAGTCAAAGGTTCAAACCCTAGCGACTGCAGACATTTTGCTGATGGCCCGTAAAAGTGCTAGGAATCGCCCGTAAAAAGGTAAGACCTCGTTAATCCTAGGCTCGCACAAGTTTCGACTTCTGAGGACTGTCGTTCGTAAGGGAACGACAGCTAGTTAACGGAAAAAAATATTAAAATTTTTTTCAATCAAGAAGTAAAAAATTAAAAATTTTATTGAAAATTTTAATTTATTCATACCAGAATGTCAATTTAAATTTCGAAATGAATAATTGCTCATATTAGGAAAGTTAGAATTGTAGTATTTATTTCGGTTATTAATTGATTTCGAAAATTAATCGTCATCTTCGGAATCGTCTTCAACATGTGAAAAGTTTTCACCATTCAACGGATCCAGGAACTCATCCAGAATTAGAGCAAGATTTTGAGAATGGGTTATTCGGAAATAAACGTACAGAAACGCCATTTCAAAACGATCAACTCGGATGCTGCTAGAAAACCAACTGGAATTACTCATTTGACAGATTCCATTGCAGCTTGTCAACGTTGGGCCCGCACTTAGATATTCAATCAACTATTATAACCTACGTTTTGGAAGAAATATGGATTGGAAAAAACAAGATATTTTAGAGTAGCAAGTTATGAACCCAAGTCCGCTGACTAGGCTTCACACAGGGATAGAATTACATCCGTTACTCTAGGAATGCTGATACGCCAAGTCAGCATCACCGACATTATAAATATAACCTAATCATATTATTATTCATTCTGTTCTGTACTTTCATACTGTCCGTTGTTAAAATAAAGTCTTTTTAAAAAACCGTTTTCGTATACCGAATACGTAACTGGCGCAGTCGGTAGGATAAGTGCAGTTTTTCGTCGGAAATACACGGCATCGTGACCGGTTTCTACCTAGAAAAAACGTGAGTTTCCACTCTTGAGCACTTATCACAACGTTCAGAGACTTCCTGTGTTCCTGTGCACCAAAAGGGGATTGAGTTCAACTGAGGGGCCTTCAGAGGAGTCTTGGCGACAGAAAGAAGCGGAAGCAGAATCACCAAAAGGAATAACTACTCTGGTAAGACCAAGTAATAATTTCCTCCCTAAAATTCCCTTTCCCTGTATAGGAAATTCGGAATTTTTATTTTATTTAGTCAATAGTATACCAATTAATTTTATAAAAAGTTTGAAACTTTTTCCACTCTTTCTATGAGTGAAAACCAATCAAATATAGACGACCTGATAGAAATTTTCAATAATTCTTTAAGTGTTACTGATTCTCAATCTGAAATCATGACAACTCCAACTCCTACTCAACGTGATAACACAAATACCACTTTGAGCATGCTTAAAATGTTTGTTGATACCATACCAAGTTATGATGGCGATATGAATACTCTAACTAATTTTACATCAGCTTGTGATTTTCTTTTTGATACTTACGGAACTAACAGCGATCGAATTTTAGTGAAATATCTGATTAGAGTTATCCAAACAAAATTGATCAATAGAGCCCAATTACTAGTGGGTTGTAGAGGTGAATTAGACACGTGGGCATTAATCAAATCTGCTCTCCTTCAATGTTTTGGGGACAAACGAAATCTAGAGTGTTTGGAACAAGATTTACTCATGTCTAGACCGTTCAGAAATGAATCTACTTTAGATTTTGGCAAGAGGTTACAAATTTTGCGAAGCACTCTTGCCCAAAAAATAAATTCTTTCCCTATTACGGAACTAGATGATGCCACCAAATTAATTTACCTAAGACAATATAATCAAGTTTGTTTGAGAACGTTTATTAGAGGAATATCAGGACCACTACAAAGTTTGATTAGATTAAAGAACCCAGATTGTTTAGAATCAGCCATGACCTATATTATAGAAGAAGAAAATTTCCAATATACCCAAAATCTTTTTAGAACCCCAATGACCTCACAACAATCAGGACATGTTAATCGACAACAATTCCATAACCAACAATTTCCAATATATGCCAATCAACAAACCTTTGGAAACAGATTTTCTTCTTACACTGCAAATCCCAATCAGGCACCCCCTCAAAGGCCTTCATTCCAAAGCCAACAGACTGCTCCCCAATCGTTTCAGGGAAACTCTTTTTCCAGACAGCCAATAAACGTTCAACCGCGACCTGTTAATAGACATTTTCCAACAAATAGACAAGTTTTTGGCCCACCTCCCAATGTATTCAAACCCACTGGGAGAACACTAACGAACCAACCCGAGCCAATGTCAACCACATCGCGAAATACATTCAACAGACAATCGAATAATCACCAGAATCAATTTAGGCCTTCTGGCCCACGAAATTTCACTTCCCAAGAAATCTATCAAATTGACGAGGAGCCGTTCCAATTTTCAGACCCTTACCACACAAATAATGGCACTGACATTCAGTATATTAAGTACCTGGGACTCGAACAAGACCCTCTTACAAACAATCACTACACAGACCCTAATACTGACACTGAAACTTACGAAAATCATGGAGATTTCCTGGAAAACCCAGAAAATTTTCAAGAATCGAGCCATCCCAAATACGGAACGTAGTTACCGAAATGTACACCGAAACGAACAACAGCTTACCATACATAAAAATTCTTAACCCACCAATGAAATTGCTTATTGATACAGGTTGTTATCATTCGATGATGCGGCCCTCAATAGCAGAAAAAAATTTTCCACAAAACATTTATCATAGCGCGACAAAAATCAAAACGGGAATAGGAGAGAAAGAGGTCAGATTTAAAGCCGATATCACGTCTTTTGCAGAACTAAAATCAGATCATATAATCAAATTTATTTTATTTGATTTTCATGACTTTTTCGACGGTATCTTGGGCCTAGGGGAACTACAAAAAATGAAATTTTCTGTAGATTTAGTAGAAAACTGTCTAGTTAATGAAAAAGTCAAAATCCCGATGCTGTATAGAAATCCAAATAAGGAAACATACAGTGTCTCAATCAATGCAAACGAAATCGCCTCAGTAGAAGTACCTGTCTCTCAATACTCTGACGATGTTTTAATACCTGAATGCAATTTTCAAAATTTATATATTCCTGAAACTCTTACAACCGCAAAAAATGGAATAGCCCGCGCGGAAATTCATAATTATTCAGACGAACCAATTACAATAACCTTTACCGAACCGATTAAAGTCTCTCCATTTTGTGACAATCAAAAAGAAAATTTCTATCTATTTCATTTCAACAATTCTAATGTAGATCCCTCCCCCGAAACAATTTGCGACATAACAAAATTCATTCGTTGCGATCACTTGAACAATGAAGAACAAAACGCCTTAGTTCGTCTCTGTCAAGAATTTTCCGACATATTTCACAGGGAAGACGAGAAACTGACTTTCACCAACAAGGTAAAGCATGTTATCAGAACCCATGATGAAATCCCCGTGCACTCTAAATCTTATAGATATCCATTCGTACACAAAGACGAAGTACGAAAACAAATCAATAAGATGTTAGATGATGGTATCATAAAACCAAGCCAGAGCCCTTGGAGCAGCCCAATTTGGATTGTTCCGAAAAAACTGGACTGCACTGGTAAACAGAAATGGCGTATAGTTGTCGACTACCGAAAGGTAAACGAAAAAACTATCGACGACCGATACCCACTTCCGAATATCAATGATATTCTGGACAAGTTAGGTCGTTGCCAATATTTCTCCACTCTGGACCTTGCATCTGGGTTCCATCAAATAGAAATGGACCCTAGTTCTATAGAAAAAACTGCTTTTAATGTCGAAAATGGACATTTTGAATATGTCAGAATGCCATTCGGGCTTAAAAACGCCCCCGCCACATTCCAACGAGTGATCGACAATATTCTAAGTGATCTCCAGAACAAGGTTTGCTTGGTGTATATGGACGACATCATAATATTCTCCACAAGCCTTGAAGAACACATATCGAACCTAAAGCTCATTTTCAAGAAATTACGCAGTTCAAAATTGAAAGTCCAAATAGACAAATGCGAATTTCTCAGGAAAGAAGTTGAGTTTTTAGGACACGTTATTACCCCTGAGGGAATAAAACCCAACCCACGAAAAATCGAATCGATTCAAAAATTCCCAATCCCTCGATCAGCTAAAGAAATTAAATCATTTTTGGGTCTACTTGGATATTATAGACGCTTTATAGACAATTTTGCTAAATTAACAAAACCATTTACTAAGTGTCTCAAAAAAGGCGAAAAAATAGTACACTCACAAGAATTTGTCAACACCTTTGAACTTTGCAAAAAGATTCTCTGTAATGATCCGATTCTGCAGTACCCAAATTTCGAAAAACCTTTCATATTAACGACAGATGCCTCCAACTTTGCCATCGGAGCAATTTTGAGCCAAGGTAAAATAGGAAGCGACCTTCCAATCGGCTATGCTTCTCGAACCTTGAACTCTGCTGAAACTAACTACAGCACGATCGAGAAGGAATTGCTAGCTATCGTGTGGGCCACCAAATACTTTAGGCCCTATCTTTTTGGTAGGAAATTTTTTATATTAACTGACCACAAACCTCTTCAATGGTTGTTCAGTCTTAAAGAACCGAACTCCAGATTAGTAAGGTGGAGACTGAAACTTGAGGAGTACGACTACCAAATAGTATACAAGAAAGGTAAACAGAACACGAACGCCGATGCATTATCAAGGGTGGAAATCAATCAAATCGATAATGAATCAATACTGGTCAATCCCGGAGACATAGTCGAAGAGATAGACCAATATTTGAATTGCGATGAACCGCTAGACGTATCCACAGAGGATTTGGATAGGATCGAAAGTGTGTTCAATCCCAACGAACCCAAAACAAAAAAAATCAATATCATTTCAGATATCCAGTTGGTACCAGCTACCTACTATAATCACAATACACCACCCCCTGATGATGACGACCAAACTGTCCACTCTGCTATAGAAAACCCAATACTGGAAATACCAATAACCGAATATTGTATTAACAAATACTCCAATCAAATAATATTTAACCAAAAAGAATCTGGTCCAAATTATGTTGTTAGGAACAGACCTTTTGGCACAGGGCGAAGACAAACCGTATTCCTTTCAAAAAACTTTGAACGCGAAATCATTGACTTCTTCAAAAATCACGTGGACCCGAAAAAATTACACTGTATTTTCATTCAGAAATCAGAAGTTGATCTCGTTCAACAGTTAAGCAAAATACTCCCAAAATATTTCAAAAACCACGCGTACAAACTTACGATTTCAACCCAACTTGTTAAAGATATACTTGACGAAAATAGACAAGGGGAACTTATAAGATACCACCATGAAAAAACCTGCCATCGTGGTATCAATGAGGCCCTTACAGCCCTGAAGAAAGTGTATTTCTGGCCTGAAATGAAAAACCATATAACACAATATATTAACAATTGTGATATATGTCAAGAAGCTAAATACGATAGGAATCCTCCGAAAATCAAATTTTCGCTGACCCCAACACCCGCACATCCACTAGAAGCTATTCACATGGACACATTCCAAATAGCAAGTTCAAAATTTCTGACGATTATCGATGTTTTTTCAAAATATGCTCAAGCATACCCACTCGAACCTATTTGCACGGCATCCATTGTTTTCGACAACTTGATGACCTTTGTTGCACACCATGGAATACCTAAATCCATAACGTGTGACAGTGGTACTGAGTTCAAGACCTCTCTGCTCAAAGAATTCTGTACTCTCCATAACATCAAACTTCACTTTACAACCCCCGGAAATTCGAACAGTAACAGCCCAGTAGAGAGACTACACTCTACTCTAATAGAAATATTCCGAGTCCTCAAAATAAAAGACCCAAAACCAGATACGAAACAATTAATTAAATATGCCATTATAGGTTACAATAGTACAACTCACAGCGTCACTAAACAAAAGCCATATGACGTTATAAACGGACAACTCGATGCTCTAGACCCATTCGATATGTCAGATGAAATCATAATGAATCAATACGTAATCGATCGTCGTAATAGATTGAAAATCCTTTTCGAAAAAATACATGATACTTCATTCAAACACAAAGCAAGCCTTAATAAAAAGCAAAATGAAGAACGCGAAGAACCAGCCGAATTTCAAGCCGGTGCCAAAGCATTCGTGAAAGACAAAACAGCATCCAGAAGTAAAACAAAACCCCGATATAAAATGAAAACAGTAATCGAAGACTTAGGGACCAAAATAAAAACAACAAAAGACAAACTGATCCACAAATCACAAATTCGAAGACCTAAAGCCTTCTCTTCTCTTTCACAGGACAATGAACCGGACGGTGCCATTGCTTCAAGCAGTCATACTCCTGATAATGTCCATAATAGTGACTAGCGAAATAAAGGTCACTCATCTGAAAACTCCTTTACTTCCATTCCACCTTGGGACCTCCCGAATTATTGAAACTAAACATACATTTTTACATTTCGTCGAAATATCCCCAA
The DNA here is from genome assembly GCA_944452925.2 of Chrysolina oricalcia. Classification (NCBI taxonomy): domain Eukaryota; kingdom Metazoa; phylum Arthropoda; class Insecta; order Coleoptera; family Chrysomelidae; genus Chrysolina; species Chrysolina oricalcia. The sequence goes on along the minus strand of OX101815.2, from coordinate 34,836,637 downwards.
TTTATACTCAGCTGAAAAATACGCGACTTTTTTATGAAAAAATATCAAATTACCTTGATGACTCCCAAAAGGACATAAATAGTTCCCAAAACGAAGATCTTAAAAGCACCTTCTTTCAGACACTTTTTTCTAACCTTCTAAGACACGCTAAATACCTCATTTTAGAAGCCGAAAGTAAAATTGGTAACTTAAAACCACAAACACGCCCTAAACGTGGTTTGTTGAACTTAGTGGGAAAAACATCTAAATGGCTTTTTGGAACCTTAGATTCTGACGATGAAGTTAAATATGACGAGGCCATTCGAGAACTCCAATTAAATCAAAATGTTACTATGAAAGAAATCACAATGCAGACGTCCCTTTCAAAAAAATTGATTGACAATTATAACGCCACTATAACTCTTCTGAATGCCAATCAAAAAATAATAGAAAATCGTTTAAACTATATTCAGTTCAATATTAGCCAAAGTATGGTTGAATACTTGAAAGCACAAAATATGTTAGACCAAATAATCCTGAATTGTCAAAACTTGATAACTTTTCTTGACAATTTGGAGGACGCATTAACATTTGCAAAATTAAATACTTTACACAGCTCCGTGATTTCAGAAAGAGAATTAGAAAAAATCATAAATCGATTAACATCATTATATCCTGAAAACAAAATTCCGCGATTCAAAAGTTCCATCTCTTACTATCAATTAGTAGGCACACAAGTAACATTTTCAGAAAATAAACTTATATTCGCAATACATTTTCCGATTTTCTCTCAAGAAACCTACGAATTGTTCCGCTTATTCCCTATACCGATCAATAATTCCACAATAATCCCAAACCACCCCTACATATTACTTGGGTCAAACCAACGACAATACGAAGACGAGATGTGCCCTGCAATCGAAGACACGTTCACCTGCCATAATCATTTGGAACCCCAAACAAATGACTGTATAGCAGCCCTCATCAAATTGGCCGAAAACCAGAACTGCCATACCACCGGAGTCTATGTAGCGAATCCAATCATAGAAACTATATCCAGCCAACACATCATAGCGATTCCTGCCGAAAAACAGTTAAAAGTTCAAAAAACATGCGATAACGACGAATTCACAATGATAGGAGAACCCAGCATCATAGAAGTACCTTTCAACTGTGGAATCACTATTGGAAACTTCAAGCTCTGGAACAGAAAGGAAACAGTAAAAGGCCATCCCTTGACCATTCCCGAAATCGAAATGGATATTAGCAACCCCAAAGAATTGGAGCCCATACCAATTCACCTACATACAATTGACCTGAAGAAGATTCACGAACTTCAAGATGATGCCCGATTCCTCCAAATTCGGGACTTACAAGTGACCCATCCTGCAGCCTGGAGCCTCACAAGCATCCCCATCACTCTGATGATCATCGTTGCAGCCCTCATAACCTGGAAGTTTAATCAGCAGAGGACCACTCAAGCCAAACAGAAGGAGGAAACTACCCCAGCCGAAGACTCCGAAAACAAACCAGTATCCCTCTTGTTTTCGTCTTAGGGATGGAGGAGTTATGAACCCAAGTCCGCTGACTAGGCTTCACACAGGGATAGAGTTACATCCGTTACTCTAGGAATGCTGATACGCCAAGTCAGCATCACCGACATTATAAATATAACCTAATCATATTATTATTCATTCTGTTCTGTACTTTCATACTGTCCGTTGTTAAAATAAAGTCTTTTTAAAAAACCGTTTTCGTATACCGAATACGTAACTAGCAGCAATCGAACATCAAAAAAAGCTGCGAACAACTGGAAAAGTTTGTAAAATCTTTTGTTGAATACAATAATACATTTAGTTCTCAATTACCTCCTAATCAATTGTTTAACATTTCATCTGGTGAAGCTGCTTTGGCTCAATTAGACAACTTTCTTCTGAATGTTGAAAAGATTGGCAATGATCTACGCGGAGCAGTAACTTCTGAATGTTCATGTGATGTCAACCGGTTTGAGAAAACAGTCAAGAAAACACCAATGCAGCACTTTTCAAGTCAACTTGCAAAAAAAAACGTCAAAGTATGTGGAAAAAATCAAGATATCAAAATACAGCGGGATTTATTTGGACGCATGTTGGGGACAATAAGATCGATGTCCTCAGAATTTTATCTTATCCTATTACTCCTGTGCCTCTTTCTTTATGCCATTTGGACAGATGGATTCATAAGTCAGCACTTATTGCCAATTGCGTTGAAGCAAAAATCAACCATGATCCACCAAGTCATGCTGATGTAGGTACCTATATTCGATCGAAGGTTTCTTTATTTTACATTCTTTGAAAGAAGTACCCAAGACATTTGGTAATATTCCAAAGAAGTTTTTTCAAAAGATTATTAAATATCTAGCACCCAGACTAGATGTTATCTTCGATCAATACTAATGGTACCCTTCCATCAAAGACAACGAGCGAAGTCTTTAACATGAATCACCACTAATTGATTATTCGATTTCTGGACCTGATCAAATTAGACCAAGTGAATTCATAAAAGAAATGAAAAATACTAAATTCAAAGAAGCTCTTATTGTTATTTTCACTTTACATTGGGCAATGGATGATGTTTATTTGAAATAAATTGATCCATTTAAGCCTGAAAAATTGTTATTCATATCCATCTAATAACGGCATTGTTAAGTCAAGCATCGTCGAAGATTTGTGCTGTAAATCGCATGAAGACTAATAATATGAGCAATTAATCATTTCAGAAAATAAATTGACATTCTGGCATGAATAAATTAAAATTTGCAATTAAACTTTGAATTTTTTACTCCTTACATAATACTTTCATTTTGCTATATAGCAAGGAATATTCCTAAAATGGACCTATTTTCCCTATTAGGTATGCACATTGATAGTAGTAAATGTGTTTGTTTATTTGTATAACTATAAGATTTGTTACATATACTATGGTAATTTCAATGTTATAAAGATTCTACGGATTAAAAATTAGAACTTTGCTATATATATGCACGGGCTGCAGGCAAGGTTTCGCTGTCAACCGGATATTTACAACCGGAGAAAATGACAGCCACGTTTGATATAAGCTCAAAATAGTTTCATAAATAACATATATATTAATTTCAGAATTCCTAAAATACTTTTTTTATTTTCGAATTTTGAATGGTGGCTGCCGTGACGTTACAACCTCTGAACTTGGCAGCCATTGTTATTTTTCAGCTTAAGTGGAGGTATATTACGACATATTTAAATGACAGCAGCCTTAAAATACTTTAAAAATTTACCTCATTCTCATACCTTTTCCTCTTGAGGGACCCTAAACCTACTGCGACCGGGCTTAGCTAGTACCCATTGCTTGTTTAGTAGGACGTTTGGCACTTTTTATTTGCTGGGTAGAAATGAGAACATTTTGTGGAGGGTGGGCTGAATCATGGAAAGACTACGATGCTCGAATAATTGTGATCGATCATCCTTACAATTATTCATCGCATCTCCGTCTTTCCATGATTCATCTGGTAGCTGGAGAAAATAAAAGTATAATTCAAAATATATAATCTAAATAGTAAATTTAACAATGTGAACAAGTAAAATAGTCCATAATACAATAATAATAGTTATAGCACAATGCATGACAATACTTAGAGAAAATAGTAATATAATTAATTCTGTTACAATACATTTTTGGATGACAAAATAATAGATTTGGCAAAGTTTTCGGGATTCTTGGAAATAGGCTTGTTATAGAATTTTTTGAACGTTTCTGATTTTTGAGTCCATCCGGCCGTGGAGCGTATTGTTTCTATATTGACACCTGCACAGGGATTCTCATCTTTCGATTCGACACGTATCGACTAGCTGTCACCTTTCGACAGTCTTCTCGACATAGAGAGAGGAGTGATTCTCATCACATGTCGAAAAACTAGTCGAGAGGTAACGTATGTCTGAGCATACGCCGTCGGAATAATGAAAATTCTAACCTATTTTATGTGTTGGTTTTAGTTGTATCATCTCTTTCATCATGTACAATAGCATATTTTGAAATGAATCAAATAAAAACTGCTTCTTTCATTCTGCTTTATATTTTGGCAATAGTTCTTATACGACTTCTTGAAAACTATGAATACCTATATAGTGAACCTAGGACTTTCTTAGGAACATTGCCAAGAACTTAATTCGTACCAAAAATGAACAGACGCTTGTTAAAATGAACAATTTACACCTCTTCAATTATGCTACTTTATATTTTAAGTCTTTTGTAATGACTTGAAAGACTAGATGTGTAGATGAAAACCTTCTATCCTATGAACTCTTAAATTTATTATCTGATAGCTAACTAATTACACATCAGTATCTGACAAAGTCTCTTTAATTGTGAATAAATAATTTTGAGTACAGTTGCAGACAAAAAAAAATGGGACAGTTGTTGTTGTCTAGTGTGATTATTACACCTTTTTTCACTGCATTTATATGCGGCTGATTACTTTCTAATTTGGAATTGTTAGACAGACCTCAAATATTCAATGTTGCCATATGACATATTCATAACACAAATTCAAGCAGCTAGAATAAACAAAATCAGCTATAAGAGTTGTCCCATTTTTTATTGGCCGCAACTGTACTACCAAACTAAAATACTACTGAAGAAATATTTTCAAATTCGATTCTCTTGTCAGTAACATTCTTGTTCCGTTCAATTCGTTTCTTAGCTCTTGTCACATTTCTCTATATTTGCCATTGGCATTTCCGGAATACAAGCGACCTGCGGCAAAATCTCGATGATTGTCCATATCTTCAATCAACATATGTATTTGTTCTTCTTATGGTCGAAATGACGATATTTTTGCAAATCAAAAACTTTTCATCATCTCATAACCTTACAAAATTGACTTCTCGACACCTCTTTAGATGTCAAATAAAAATGACATTTGTAGTCGACACTCACTTCTCGATATAGAAGATGAAAATCGCAAATTTTGTATATTCGACACGAAAGCTGTCGAGTCGAGAGATAAGAATCCCGCTGCTGATTGATGAGCTGTTGATGTTGCAGCGTGTCGAACACTGACTGGAAAAGCGTGATGTATCAATCCCGATTTTCGAAAGAATTTCTTTAATCCATCGAGAAATAGCTTGCGACGATGCTGGTTGAAAAGGTTTTTTTTGTGGGTGAGAATTAGGGGTTTTTCACCTTGTGTACGATATTCCTTGGTTGTTTCTAGATAATATTCTAAAGTAGATGCTACACATAAATGAGGTTTTTCGGTAAAGAAGGGGAAATGAGAAGAGGTTGATTTCTGTTATTTTTCCAATGTCTTAATATTTTGGGGAATCCTAATTTCTATCCTGCTGTCTACTTTTGATATATTATCAATTGTTATTTTTGATAGAGTTTGTACCCTTGTAGCAGCAGTGAGAGCTAGAAGCGTTACCAATTTCAGAGCTTTAAGATCTAGATTTTCAAGAGGATGCAAGTTATTGAGTATTTAGGTGCGGAAGGTCTTTTGTTGAAAAAACGTTTCAACTCTATTTCGTCTTCTGGCTTGAAGGTGAAGTGTGAAGCCAGAGCTGACCTATATGTTTTCATAGAGGAGTAAGACAATTTTGACTCAAACATTTCTGTCAAAAACAACATGATTGTGTTGAAGTTATACTTCTGTCGATTTTGATGTTTTTCCCTATAAAATTTCCATAATTTTCTGTAGCAGTTTGAGTACTGAGACAACGTTTTATCAGATAATGACGCCATCATCACTGGTACCGCTGTTTCCGGAACTTTTGTACAAGATTTGTCCCACATAACTTTCCTGCAACCAGGGAAAGCGTCTTGTTGAGTGGATTTGGCTCTCTGAAAGGGGATACAATTAAGTTCTTATCAGGGCCAAATTTAATTGATTCTTCTGTCAAAAGACTTTGAAATAGGGGGTACCAGGGCTGTGAGGGCCAATTTGGAACTATAACGATGCCTGTGGCTCCATCTGCTACAATTTTTTCTAAAACTCTATCTTGCAAATGGTGGTATGCATAGAATTTTAATCCTTTCCAGTTTACAGTGAAGGCATCTACGACCTAGGAATCGGGGTCAGGACCCCAAGAGAAGTAAGTTTTACATTTTGCATTTACTTTTGATGCAAAAAGGTCCACATGAGAAACCCCCAGTTTACCAACAATGATTTCATACAATTTATCGTTTAGTTCGTATTCCGTATCGAAGTTTTTGCTTCGAGATAATGAATCTGCCTCAACATTTTTAGAAGAGCTTATATAGGATGCACGAACAAATATATTTTTGGATTCACACCAATCCCACAACTTCCTAGTTGAGTGATTCAGATACTGAGACCTGGTACTTCCCATTTTGTATATACAATGGCCGTGACGTTGTCAATCCTTAAGAGGATGTTACAATCGCGCGTGTTCTTAGCAAAAACTTTCAAGGAATAATATGCAGCTTTCAACTGAGCCAATTGATATGTTTTGCTTTCTGTTTTGCACTCCAAAAACCCCATGTACCGATGCCATTATAGAACCCACCCAAACCGATGTTGGACGAGTCTGAGAAAATTTCAATAACAAATTTTTTCTGTTTCAAAGACTTTTTTGCATAATTTATATTTATCATCCACCAGTCAAATTCTGACTTTAGATGGACAGGAACTTTCATTTTACCATTGAAATTTTCTCTTACCGTTTGTAATATTCTAATTTTTTCAATTTCGAACGGTTTTGTGTGTAACCATCCATATTTGAGAGTTGGGCTCACAGACACAAATTTACCAATCAAGGATGCAAAATATCTTATACGACAATACTGCTTTCCACGCAAAGTTTCAATAATATTTTTGATAACTATTTGTTTTTCTGAAGGAAGGCTCAAAGTCATGTTGAAAGAATCAAATATAAAGCCCAAATACTGTATTTTTGTTTCAGGGATCAATCTACTTTTTTTTTCATAATTTATAATGAATCCTAATTCCAATAGTAACTGTTTACAATTGTTTGTATATTTTTCACATTCTTGGTAAGTTTTCCCTACTACACAATCTAAGTACACAACTACAATGCACCCCTGTCTGCGTAAGTACGAAAGGACGGGTTTCAGGAGCTTTGTAAATATATAAGGTGTAATATTTAATCCCATCGGAAGGCAAGGAAATTCACAAATAATAATTTCAAATTTAAATCTTAAAAAATTTTTGCAGCTTTTTTTTATTGGCAGTAAAAAATATGCATCCTTCAAATTGAAAGATGTAAAATAGTAGTTACTTACTATGAGTCTGATAACGGTCTTGTAAGATTCAAGTTTGAAATGTGGTGCATTTATAAATACATTAAGATTTTTGAGATTGAGGATAAATCTATATGTACCATTAGGTTTCTGAATCAAAAAGTATGAAGAAATAAATTCATCATTGACTCTCGACCCAACCATTATGATTCCCTTTTCAAGGAGCAAGTCAAGTTCTCGTTCACAAAGGTCTTTTTGAGAAGTAGACAAGTTTACCTTTGGCAAGTTTTGCTGATATGGTTTTGTATTGAATGATAAAACAACACCTCGAATCCATTCCAAAATAAATGAATGTTTCGTTAACTTCGCCCATCTATTAAAGAAAAATTTTAATCTGCCTCCATACGGGCTAATTACCTTTGTGACGTGTGTTAGCGGCGGTTCTTGTACTCTCGTGCTCGGTTTCGACTGTAGGATGTCCCCCCTCTACGCAACTGGTCCTTCTTCCAGTGAGGAGACTGTTTCGGTTCTTCCTGTTTCCCTCCTTTCATTCTTCTCTTTTGAAAAGGTACCTTGTAGTTTAAAGAAGTCTTGGAATGTGTGCCAGTCGAAGGACCTGGCTTGGTTGCCATATTTTGGGTGTAGGCTTTTTTAGTTCTTCCACTACCGTTTGCATTGATTGACTTGCCCTAACGTTACCAATAAATTCAGTACCAAACAAAAAGGTTGTCAATGGAACTGTGCTGAGCGGCTGATTTCGAATTTTCATTCAAGAATGACATAATGTTATGTCTCCTGTGAATCGAAATTATGTAATGCGCATTTGCTAATAACTGTGTAGTTTTTGTAGCATATCGTCTGTGAAAATGATATCCTGGTTAAGGTTCGTTCAATTTTTGTGTAATTGGTACACCCAGAGCAGATAACACTGCCCCAATTTGGTCTTGTAAAGCCGTAAGCAATTTATCATCCTTCTGCGCATAATCTAATAAAACGGGTTTGGTTCCTCACTTATTTGAGGGGCCTGAAGTGAATCACAATTTTGTGCGATTGGGTATTTTTTTCAACAATTCGGTACGGTTTTCTTTCGATATCCCTTTTCTCAAATAGTGTGTCCAACGAATGACAATCTCATCGTGGGGTTCGGGGCCTGAGTTTTCCATTTGACCTGGATAACAATCCCCAGAAAGAAGCAAGGACGTGTTCTGCAGGTGCCACATTTTAAACAACAGCTCTGACACATTCATCCGGTTTGTTCCCCATATCTCTGTCACTGGACGAGTTTCCCGAGGAATCAGTTGACGCAGTATAACAATAAAAGAATATTGTTTTACAAAATAATTTTGCAATTACCCGGTATAACAACACGGGTGTTAGGTGAAATCAAGTGATTTCAATTATAAATCAGCAAACAAAGGTTTGCGGGGTATAGAGGAATGCAAGTGAATCCCACCCCATTGTTGTGATAGCAAACAAAACGTTTGCGGAGTATTTTGAAAGTCAAGTGACCTACTCCTCGTACCATTGTTCTGTACTTACAATCAGAAGAATCCGAAACAGCCAATCGTTTTTCCAGCCGAGACATTTTCCTTCTTATTTCGCTGAACTCTTGTAACGGTTTCCTTTGTTGATTCGGCGTATTGTTTAGTGTATTTATGCTCTCAATTCAATTTACGTCTGTACGTGAAGGAACCAAATAATGAATTGGCTAGCCGATATCAATGGGTTGTTACCAGTATGTAAAAAGCTGACACTTCTTTAAAAACTGGTGCGTGATAAACCGAGTAATGGAACCTACCAGATGAATCATGGAAAGACGGAGAGATGCGATGAATAATTTACCATGCACACGGATACACGAGCAGATCGTATACGCAGACAAGTATAGACCTCTCCACAATTACATTTTCAAGCTCAAACCTTTGTCATTTCAACTCGAAAAGCAGGCAGTAGTTCTCACTTTATTGATGCTCGTGGATTCCTGGCCACACAATATGTTCTACACTGAAAAATTTATCGTAGAGGAGGAGAAAAGACTTTATGACCAATCTTTAAGAGATTATGCCAATAGGGACAAGAAAATGAACTGTGGAATGAAATTGGCAATTAATTATATGAAAACTATGATGAATTGAGCGGCGAAGAACGAAACAAAATAGGTAGAAACGTTACTTTTTAATAATATAATTAGTAGTATGAATTATATCAAATTCTATTATATTGCCATGGAACTGCTCCCGACGGGCTATTAAAGTAGGCCATAAATGCATAACTGTGATCCCTGACAACTGTCCTCCTGTTCCTCGAGCTACTATATCTTCCATTGACACGGTTAAAGTGTCATTAAAATTACAACCATCTCGTCTTCTGACATAATTATGCAAGACACATGCAGCTTTGGTAATATCTACGCAAACTGTTCATTAACCAATAATCCGGTAAGAAATATTCTACATTTATGTGCCAATATACCAAAGCTGCATTCTACCATTCTTCTGGCTATAGTTAATCTTTAATTGAAGATTTTCTATCATTAGCTCTTGGGTATGGTATCAGTAAATGTTCTGCTAACCCAAAGGCTTCATCAGCAACAAATACAAATGGTAATGTTGAATTGTTAGTATTAGGAAGGGGTTTATCTTTCGGTAGTTCAAGTTGTCTTTTTTGTAATAGCTTCCCAATCACAGAGTTTAAAAAAATATATCTGCTTCTCTACCGTAAGAACTTACATCGATAGCGGTGAAACAATAATTAGCATCTACTACAGCTAACAGAACTATTGAAAAATACTTTTTATAATTGAAATATTCACTTCCCCTATTTCTCGAACACATAATACGGATATGTTTGCCGTCTATGGCACCTAAACAATTAGGAAAGTAGCATTTTTCGTAAAACACTTTTGATATATCTATCCAATTTTTTTTAGTTGGTATTGGCATTTCTGGTGGCTGAAGAATATCCCAAATAACATGCATGTTTCCCTAACAATACATTTTCCAATAGTTGACTTTGCTACATGGAAATGATATTCTAATGTGGAAATACTTGAACCTGTGGCCAAATATCTGAAGAAAAAAAAAATTTCCGTTATTTTGTTTTCTTTTAGGAAAAGAGTTACAGACTAAATTGAAATCAATACGCAATCATTTAAAAAAAGAGGTGGCATTGAAAACTAAAATAAAGAATGGACAAGCAGTAAAATAAAAAAAAAGTATATATAATACGAGCAGCTACTGTTCTTGAGAAAATACATTACTAACAGAACAACGTCATCAAATTTTAAAGAATCCCAACAAGATCTTGATGAAAATGCAGATCATAAGAAACCATATAATAGTGCAGAACAGGAAGCCAGTTCAGAACCCATCACAAAGAAAAGACCACCTAAGCGGAAGCAAATATTACAAACTTCAGAGATAAGAGAAATTACAGATAAATCATCACAAAGCAAAAACAAGAAAAAGTTGAATATCGCATAGGAAACAAAGCATTTTTAATTTCGTTGTTACCGCTTATGAAAAATATGCCTCAAAATCAGGTAATTGCAGTTCGCTGCAAAATTATGGAATTATTTCAGATATTTAGTTCTGCACAAACTATGCCATCATATGCAGCTCAAAATAAATCTCATACAACCTATGGCAGCCAGTTTTTTTCAAAGTGTTTGAGAAGCACCTAATCAAGCTTCCTATTCACAACCTTATACTTCTCAGCAATCTTTGTACACTATACACAGCTACCAACATCAGTCATTCCTACCCAACTCCATCACCTGAACAGTATATTGCTAGCCCAGAAGAAACACAAATAAGTGGAAGAAGTAGTCTAATAGACTTGTATTAATATCTCATTTCAGTTTATTATTATTATATTTCTATATGTTTCATAAGAATTATAAGTCGATAAAAGTTACACTTACCTCCAGGTAATGACTAATCTTTCTGTTGGGCCTATCGAGCTTCTCATAACGGTATAATTTTCTTCAGCCTATCTTGTGTTCGTGACAACAGCTCGTCAAAACTCTTAATTGATATGTGATAATAAGAAAAGAACTTTTTCTGATATTTTCTGTGAACCGAAAATTTTAAATGAAAATGTTCTGTTTGAAGTCTAGTACTGATAAGTGGATGTACCCACCACGACGATGTATATGATTTCGTTTTTTTTAACAGTAAAAACAATGCTGCAACATAACCAATTTGCACAGGGTCCATTTTGATACTGACTTTATCTGCCGTTTCGTGAAACTTTACACGTGTATCCAAAAGTATTCAAAAGCCAGCGTGGCAGAGCTTGCGGCACGCGGCGTGATCTACGCTCGTGTATTCCTGGCCTTAAAATGAAGTTGAAAAAGCATTTCCGAAATGTTCTATTAAAGTAATGTGAAATAAATGCCTCGGATGATTTGTGAAGTGTGAATACAAGTTTGTATGAAAGGATTTAACACTTTTAGTGCGGATGACGTCTAAAGACGCTGGAGGCGGATGGCGTCTTTCGACGTCATCAATACATACGGTATTGCTTCAGTACGCTGTTAGCTCATGAGAGAAGTGGTTTTGCGGTCGTCAGCCTGTAGTATAAGAGCGATAGTATATACGAAGAATTATCTCGATTCGAGTTCACCATGAACAAAAGTCGCCCGGGAAAGAGCATTTATATTTCCCAAAAAACCTTGTCAGCCCCTGGAGTGAACGTGTTAATGAAATAATTGTTATTAATTCCGTCAACCTGTTGCATCCCTACGCTCAACCCTCAGAAGTATTCGAGAGGGTTGTGTGAGCTGGAGAAGACGCAGCCCTTTCATTTCAAAATGTGATGCTATGCACGAGACCAATAACCATGTTGAGAATTGCAACCACGAACCTATGCTCAAGAGGTGAACGCCCTACCAGCACGACCACCATGGCCCATCTAATTGAATTTAATTCCGACTCTAACATAATTTCGTAAAACTCGCATATGCGATATCGGTATCTTAATAACCGAAACGCATGCTATACTGATCATCTCGAAATTATGTTTTTCCTACGACCACATAGGAAAGTAACACGAATCGCACTCTGTACTACCATGGAAAGTGACCTTCATTCTCACGGGTGCGGAAAGTAACTTTCTGCTGCCAATAGCCGTCAATAAGCCGTCAAACCATAGAATATTATATACTTACTCTTGAATGCTAATCCCCATGTCAAAAGTGTTGTAAAAAGTTCAGGCTAGTCCGCAATGCGCATGCGCGTCATTAGTGATTTTTGTAACAGGCCCGGTTTTAGTTAAATATTATGGTACTTGTGAAGATTAACAAACGTTAATTCTGAATCTCGGAGAATAAGGTTGGAAACCTCATTGTACTTATACCTGTTATTTGTATTTAGCCGATTTGAATACATATTTTCACATATTTATGATCCCAAATATTCAGCAAAGGCCATCAGAAAGTAAAGTACGGTTATTTTATTTTTTTTTTCCTTGGTGTTTTGGCTTCGACTGCTATGGTCATTAGCCATGTGTGGAGGATTATTCCCAGCCGACACGAGCCTCAGTCATTCAGACTTTCACATCTGAAAATGAAAAAAGATCGCACCGTCTGGGAATCGAACCTGCAATCTCTCGATTACCAGGCGAGCGCTTAACCACTGCGCTAATCCCCGCCCTAAGTACGGTTATTATTATTATTTATCGCTCTGAAGCGATATCACATTCACTTTTCAGCTGTAGTTAACCAACAAAAACCTACGGAACCACCCCAAATCGTCGGTGCGAATTTCAAGGAAGCGCATGGATTGGAAAATAAATTGAAAGTACAAAAAACTATGAAAATTTATTTCAGCTAATATTAATAATTTCAACTCAAATTGGATTTATAAAATTGGATGCTTTGAAGCTCGAGTTTTTTTTTCTCTAGAACCATTCATGTCAAAATATGCAACTGCATTTAATTAAAATCATTTGAAGAGATTAACATGCTATTTCTACGAGTATTTCTGGTTGTATTACCTTAGTGCAATTTCCACAATGGGGGTGCATGAAAAAGTGAGGCCAGAAGCATTTTCCTTACCATCAAAGAAAAGCACTTCCATATTGACATTAATTTTCTGAGACGATTCAATGTACAGATCGACAAGCGTAAGGATGCCTCTGAGATGCGCAAACGATAGAAAGCGTGAGTAGATGTGCGACAAAGATCGACTACTGTTTAATAAGGCAGATCGATTGAGCTCCTGCCCCACTCCAGGGTTTTGTCTACTGCGCAACCAATTCTCGGAGGCATCCTTACGCTTGTCGATCAGTATGTTTAGTACTTTTTGTAGGAATCTAGAACTCATAATATAAGCGGTGTGAGAAAGTTGCATGCCATCATGCTTACACATTCAAATTATTCAATTGTCGTTTTCACGTGAATCTTCATGAGGAAAATGTCTGCCACAAATTACAATTTTCTCACTCAAATGTTCTTTCTGTTGGGGTCTCTTCTCAAAAACAATAACCAAAAATCATGCCTTTTTTGTCAAGCTAAAATAATATTTAAGCTATTTTGAGCAAACCATATAGGTACATAATAAATTTCATCATCTACCAAAAATGATTTTCAGGTATTTTTCCTTTACACAACACTAAACAGTTCATTGTTCATTTGTAGGAAGAAACGGCTTTATTGAAATTGTCTTTAAAGGGACAAGATTAATGCAAATTCACGAATGATGAAATAATAACGACAACAAACACCACACAAAACGACAAGAGAAAATCTGAAATTCTAAAAACCATCTCTGATCTCTGACAAGAGTAACAGACCTTACTGACAAGTCTTCCTGTTGATGAAAAAGCACTGTTGCACGGTCATTATCAATAGAAGTCCTAAATGCCCTGTCAAATTTCTGTTTTATTGCCTCATAACAAAAAACTCTGAATTGGAACACCAAATTATTTTCAAAGTTGGCAACGATCTAACCAAACTACACTGATGACACGCATGCGCACATCGTAAACGGGTCGCATACGCGGCATGCTTTTCGCCGTGAAAATTAGCGGGATTAGCATTCTAGAGTAAGTATATAATATATATTTCTATGCGTCAAACCCGTGAATCCTGCAAGAATTACAGATGTAATTATAAATTGCTCTTCCTTATTGATATCATTTACATAAAAATTGGACTAAAAAATAAAAAGAAAAGAAAAATGTTGACGCCGAGAATTAAACCCACAACCTTGCTTGCCGTCATCATATCGGATACTCTTCCAACTGAGCTAATTCAGATTTGAATTAACATTATCAGAGATATGTACTAATAAGTCGATTCCCATTAATCTAATGATGACATTTCTTGTATTTTCATTTCATTAAAACAAAATTTAATTATTTTTAAAGTTCAAATAATTAAGGGACAGCAATGAATGCTTAAAACTGTTAATTTATAATTATTTCAGTAGTTGGTTTTGATACGAACTACCTGTATAGGCAACCAGAGAACCAGGCGCGGGCACATTATTTGAAAATTTAAAAAGCTACACTGGCTTTGAAACAATTCCACGACACAATACCACAAAACATAGACATTTCGTAATAGTAGGTAGATGATCGAAAGTAAAACCTTGTTAAATCTCAGAGTTGTACAAAAGTTTTAGTCTAGTTTACTTTATTACCTATCCCACAATCCCACGCATATTAGATACCTTCGTAAATAATTATGGAGTCTGAAAATGAATTGGATTGCACTCCACCAGAAATCATAGAGGCAGCAAAAATAACCTAGTTACAAATTCTACCAGAAAAGTCTATAGATAGATATGAACGAGCATATAATGAATTTCTCAACTGGAGAAGAATAAAATAAATCAAAACTTCTTTCTCTGGAAATGTGATTCTAGCATACATAGATGAATTATTATCTAAGAAAGTAAGATCAAATACATTGTGGTATCTGTACTCTATGCTGCGCACTACTTTATCCATCAATCATAACGTAGATATCTCAAAATATCTCAAGGTGAAAGCTTTTTTAAAAAGAAAAAGTGTTATAAACCAAAAAACTCAATGATCTTGACAACCCAGCAGATAAATCAGTTTATTACAACAGCTCCTGATGATCACTTTCTACTTATTAATGTGGGTTTATATTCGGTATATCAAAAGCATGTCGCAAGCAAGAGTTAATAAAAATTACTGTAGGCGACGTTGAAGATATAGGGTCAGCAGCAATAGATTAAAAATACAAGAAATAAAATAGAAAGAAAATTCAATATTACGGATGAATTTCATGAAAAATATAAAAAATATGCTGAACCCACGAAAAGAGGTTTTTTCTTAAATATCAACACCAAAAATACACCAAGCAAGAGGTGGGTATCAACAAAATTGGGTCTGTACCCATCTTAATACCAAAATTTTCAAAACTTGAGAATCCAGAAACTTTTACACCTGTCATTGTTTCCGAAGATCCTCAGCTACGATCCTAGTAGGTGCAGGAGGATATATTACCACTCTCAAGAGACACGGAGGATGGAAATCCTCTGCTGTCACTGAGATGATAGATAGATGATTCTCACACCAACAGAATGAACACCGCCACTAAAATTGTCTGCGCTGTGCGTGGAACTTCGGAGGACACTGAGCTCAATCAGCCATATTAGAAAACATGAATTTAAAACTCTCAACTTCTTCGATGAGCACAATAATTACAAACAAGCAGCATTCGAGAAAATATTGAAACGAATCTTTCGTCAACACCGTTACAATATACAAATTGTAACAATAACCAATTTACGTTTAATTTTTATGGTTCCAAATTATTCAATTTGTTCCCCAGTTGTGTCTAATAAGTACTTACTTATTGTAATTTTTTCAAATAAACGTTAATAATTATCGTAATTTCTTTATTTCACTATAAAAGTTATTGTAAATTCATGTGCACTTTTTATAGAAACAATATTCAAACATAGACTGTCACAATTAAAACGTAAGATTAGTCAGGCAACTCAATATAAACGATCTGATATTTACATATTGTTTAATAAAATAGGTGGTCGTAGGAAAAATACTCGTGGGATTGTCGCACTCGGCTCACGCCTCGTGCTACAATATTTCCCACTCGTTTGAATAATGTCACATTCCGCACTCGTAATATAATGTACTAAAATTTTACCCGAACCCCGAATCGTAGGAAACGATGCGCGTAAAGTAAAAACTAGAAGACATCTGAACAATTTTTCAGAAAACAGATTATTCCTTCGTTGCGGTTGATTTGACACACATTTAATATTCCAAAACTTGGTTTTTGAAATTCGCACCTAGGAGTGAAAATACTGGTGTGGTAGAGGGCAAAATATTATTTGTTCCCATATATATATATATATATATATATATATATATATATATTCGTACCATTAAATGACCATCGATATTGTTCATTTGAATTAGCTTGCACAGTGATTATGAAATGTCTTCTTTTCTTGAATTATTACCTGAAATAATTATTCATTTTATTGATTAATAACCGTGAGAGCTGAATACAGGGTAATCCAATGTAAAAGTTATGTTTATGTTAGTTGTCACAGCATATCAGGTTGCTGAAAGGAAAATTGTCTTGTTGAATTTTCTGTTTTGCTGCACAAATAGATCAATTCAGGCATTACATCAGCTACTTCGGCCTGATATCGGTAGACTACCCTGGTCTGTGGATTTTTGGGAGAGCGTAGAGATGAGGTGGTTTACTGTAACGTGGCATCAGATGTGTCCATTCCTTATCTGGAATATTTTTTTTGTAATTTGTCATTTTGCTGTGGATTTTTCTGTATATCATGGATGTTGGATCCTTCTGTAGGAGTGTGTAGAACTACCTCAAAATCCAGTTATCATCCATTAGAGGCATCTCCGAAAAGATTAGAAAGATCGAAAATAATAGTCCAGGAGCCCGGTAAAAAATTGTTCAGTCATTTCCTCTCAAGCGATATTTAGTGGAATGCATCAGAGAGTCGTATTATAAAGATTCGTGAACGTCAGCTGCGATTCCGTTGGTGAGGGGGGGGGGATGATCAGCACAGTAGCTTCCTACGCACGAAAAAAAAAAAACAATTTAATTATGTCCTCCTTCCCGGAAACATGTTAAATTGACGCAATCCGAATATAAGGTAAAATTTTATTTGAGAGGAAATCATAGAAGGTACAATTTTTTTTTTGTTCGACCAACTAGCTGTCGTATAATACACCATGCTATAGTCAGCTGATTTTTTCTTTCTTCAAGATATTGCTTTAGCGATAATTAAACATGTTTTCAGGTGGGAAAACAAAATTGAATACATTTCTTTTTCTTTGTGCGTGGGAGGCTACCACCGCTCATCCCCCCACGGAACCGTAGCTGACGTTCACGAAGCTTTATAATATAACTCTCTGATATTCCACTAATTTTCGCTTGGGAGGAACTTGGTCATGGAAATCTGTCACTCACTGGCTCCCGGACTATAAGAATAACATCAAGAGCTTCTTGCTGATCATGCCTGTAAGTACTGAGCACCATCGAATTTTTTACCAAGGACATGCCTCCTTATTGTTTACTATATCTATATACAGGGTGTAATCTAACCTCTTGCACTCCCGTGAAGGAAAGGTGTATAAAGGCATGTTAGAACGATTGGCACATGTGAAAAATGCGAAAAAAAATTTTTGGGAGTTTTAAAATTTTGTGAAATGTGGGTCGACATTTTGGGAACCTCGGTCCGCCATTTTTCCAGACCAGAAAAGGCAATTGCCGGTAAAGGAAAGACACTGAATTCCGTACCGAATTAAAATTACGTTTGCAGAGGTCTTGACACATTTCGTAAAATCCTCAAACTTTTTTTTTTGCATTTTTCACACCTGCCATTTGATCTAACATGACTTTATACACCCCTCCTTCACGGGAGTGCAAGAGGTTAGATTACACCCATAAATATATATATAGATATACAAACCCATACGAAAGGCATCACGGTGACATCAAATGAGAGACTACATTGCAACATAGGAAATGGGCCATCCTCTACAAATAGTGTTCAGTGTCTTTGCGAAATTACCGCACTTATTCACACCGACATACCTATAATACACCTTGTGGAACCTACACTTGTCAGTATTCACCTGAAGACGATTCCGGATACAAGCAATTGATTAGTTGTAGAAAAGTGGAAGAAAAAAACTCTTTTAATCCATCAAGACGCTGGACGTCTGAAACATAAGTAATTATTTTATGTTTTGCTGTTTGCAGTTTCAGTCTAAATTCACAGGTATTGAGCACTGTGAGGGACTCACATTCATGAAGACACGCTTATTCTCAGGTTTTCAAGAAGAGAATCAAATCAAAGTACACACGAGAACCAAGGGAATGTAGGTGAGAATTAGTGTTTTTCTTAAATTTATGGAGGCCTGAGCCTTCCAAAGATTTTCCGTTCGTGAACAGTATCACGAAAAGTCTAATAACCAGAGATATTTTTATCAATGGAAGGAAAGGCATATTTCAATGGTGGAATATGTATGGTGGAACTGTAATTACAAGTCTTACACTAGAACAAAGTTGTATAAGAATCCATCAGGATGAGTGTAAAAGCAGTCACTGACTGAACCCCGCCTTGAATAAAAACACTTATTATTATTATTATTATTATTAATATTATTATTACTATTATTATTATTATTATCATTCGAAATATATATATATATATATATATATATATATATATATATATATATATACATATATATATATAAATAAGGATGGATTTAGCGAGGGGCAATATATGAAAATATAAGTAGAAAAGTTATTGGGTATAACCCTCAAAATGTTCTGTAACCGTAGACACGTGTTTCGAGCTTAAGCTCTCATCAGTACGGTAAAATCCATCCCTATATGTATTTTCCTGGGTGGGATTGTCACGCTGGTAGCTATAGCTGCCTCCGTGGCGACGTTAGTTGTTGCCTTGTAAGCACAAGGTATTCTAACCGAAGCCACAAATGTGTGGTTGGCTTCCTGTTGTTGACTTCCTTTGTTTCTATTTTTACATCCAAGTGTTGTACATCTTCGCACTTGATTTTACCGTACTGATGAGAGCTTAAGCTCGAAACACGTGTCTACGGTTCTATTTATACTTTTATATATTTCCCCTCGATAAATCCATCCTGATTTATATTATATATATATATATATATATATATATATATATATATATATATATATATATATATATATATACTATATAATATTTAATATTTGTTCAGTGATTACTGCGGATAACGAGCTATAAATAAAAGATGATAAGGTGTAAATGGGTAAAACATATGATCGTTAATACAATTTATTAAACCATAAAACACACAGACGAACATATGTTCAATATAAATTAACTAATATACATCATCATAAAGCAAAAACAAAATGACTTAGCCAGAGTAAATTGGAAGACTTTTCAACAGATTTGTAAAATCTCGCAAAGGTTGTTTATTCATTTGTCGAACATTGGTAACTATTTACGGCAAAGAACAATATTCGAATAAAAAATGCACAAGAATAGCGATGTTTGGTCTTGCACTGTTGATACATTCATTTGCCAAATCAAGAGAAAAGTTCACCAAATATAATCTGGCCTAATCAGCAAAAATGTACGAATACAAGGGACGCTTGCTAAAATTTTTATTACACATAATAACTTAGTAATATCTCCATCTACATGGTGTCCGTCCGAAACCTACCAAAGTGAGAAATAAATTGTAATGACTCTGGCAGATTTCGAACCGTACATCCAGTATTCGTCAAGTAGGGGAAAAATTATGAAACATTTTTAAATAGGTTGGATTTTGTGTCTGTTCGCATTCGACAGTTTTCGTACTAACTAATCAGATTTGTAATCTCGGCGAAGCGTTTTAGTTCGTTAGCGAAGGATTTTAAAATATGAAGCACGAAGAATATAACACCGCCAATGGACGAACGCCCTCAGTAGACATAGAAGGCCGTTTTTGAATATGTAATTAGAGCCAGTAATTAGAGCCAGTAATTAGAGCAAGTAATTAGAGCCAGTAATTAGAGCAAGTAATTAGAGCCAGTAATGAGAGTGACTATGACCTTCAGGTGTATGACTCATCACTATGGCGTCATCAATGACCTTGAAATGTATTATGTGTTCGACCTTGAGATTTGAACCGGTTCTCGACCTCCCCCACCACTATGACGTCATCAGTGACCTTGAAATGTATTATATGTTTGACTTTGAGATTTAAACCGGTTTAAACTTTTTCGTTCACACGCATAAAAATGTGTCCCACCCTAATTGTTCACAACATAATAGTTTTTGATTCACTCTCATAGGTGAAATTAGCATGGGAATTGTCCAGACACGGAATATGGAAACATTTAAAAATAACACCGTATCTTCGGAAACACAAACAAAAGGCCACTTTAAGTTATTCTCATCATTAGAAATCCTGTTTTACGATTATTGCGATACAACTGTGGGAAAAGGTGCATTCGTTTAGGGTCCGGTCCCTTTTTAATACGTGTATACGTATAATTGCCATAAAAAATAATTGGTGGATCGGAATGTTCGTTTCAATTCGAGGCTTTACGGTCGAATAAAAAATAATTGGTGAATCGGAATGTTCTTTTCAATTCGAGGCTTTAGGGTTGAATAAAAAATAATTGGTGGATCGGAATGTGACTAATTACATGTCATTAAATGTACTTAGTGTTATTACGGATAATTGGATGGTAATTGGGGTAATTGAATATTTTCATTGCCTGGTTTACTTGTAATTAGATGTAACTAGTTGTACTTACTATTATTGTGCAATATGGGGGTAATTGATAGATTAGAGCAAGTAATTAGAGCCAGTAATGAGAGTGTAATGAGAGTGACTATGACCTTCAGGTGTGTGACTCATCACTATGACGTCATCAGTGACCTTGAAATGTATTATGTGTTCGACCTTGAGATTTGAACCGGTTCTAGGCCTCCCCCCACCACAATGACGTCAGACATGACCTTCGGACCACGTTGGTGGGTGTCAGAGGGAGCTACATTCGAAATATGACCCCGCCCCTTTTGTAGCAAAATACCCCCACCTCTCAAAGAGTATATAAAAGACAAGTGAGGAGCTATTCCATCACAGTTTTCTCAGTTGAGTGACTAGTTTTTTTTTCTGCTTTGCAAACATGTTTCCCTGTATTTGTGGTAAATCTTTCACAAGAAGTAACAATCGCCTCCGGCATCAACGAGAGGTTGCTCATCCACACCTTCATCGGCAAAACGAACATACAATGCATCTTTATTTGGAGATCTATACTTTAAACAAAGAGAGTTGGCAGCAAGAAAACGTGTGAAAGTTGGCAATGAAGCTTCCACTAGTAGTAGTGGTTGGGTTCAAAACAATCACGAAGATGTGCATCAGAATGGTCCTTCGAAAAAACGGATAGAAACTCCAGTATTACCACCTTATACGTGTGGTACCTGTAATGTGGTTATTCCGCATTCTCAAATCAGCTCACACAATAGGACGCTCAAACACAGATCAAATGCATGTGTCAATTTGAGTGATGGAGTACAACTCATCAAAAGTGCATTGAGATGTCGGACTGCCAGCTACAGGGTATTCGTAGAGAACATTTATAACGAGTATGCTCCATTCTTCAGTGAAATTAGATGTAAAGTGGTCGATTTATTGGAAAACATCATCAAATTGCACTACAGTGTCAAGATCAACATGGAGGCATTTGGCAGTTACATTATCCAAACCCAGGAAGTGATGGATATCAAGTCATTCAATTCAAAAAATCGTATAGCTGATGTATCTACTGATTTGGATGAATTATTTGACGCCTTACGAGACAGTATAATTGCTCGAGCATCAGAATTTGAGGGGCGTGATTCAGGTTGGTAGGAAAATGATTGTTTCAAAAAATAATAGGTCTAACAATTGAATCTTTTCAGGATGGAGTTGTGAGAAAGTTCTATTTCTGGAGGTGAACATAAACAAGTACACCCCCTTGGGAGGATCATCATACATCAAGCTACCACGATTTATTGAGATGAAGAAGGCAGTTGTCAATGTGAAGAATTACGATCAACATTGCTTTGCGTGGGCCATAAAATCAGCATTATTTCCTACCAATGATAATACTTCGCTAGTGTCTTCATATCTCCACTTCAACACCGTCTTGAATTTAACAGGTATGAATTTTCCAGTTAAATTATGTGATATCAAACAGTTTGAGAAATTGAATGATATTTCAGTCAATGTGTATGGTTTAGAATCAAAATTCGAAGACAGTAAAGTCACTTATGAAGTTGTGGGTCCATTACGATACTCTCAGAGAAAACTCACAAGGCATGTCAATTTGTTGCTTATCACAGACGATGTGGGAAATAGTCACTATTGTTGGATAAAAAATCTTTCACGTTTGGTGAGTAGCCAAATCTCATCTCATGAAAAGAAAAAATATTTTTGCGATGGTTGTTTAGCATATTTTTCAAAAGAACAATTACTATTACGCCATCAGTTATATGATTGTAATCATGTTTACACAACAACACCACAAATTGATTTGAAAATCAATAAATATGGTAAAATGGTAGCTGGTAATAAACTTATATTTGAAAATTTCGAAATGCAAATGAAAGTACCCTTTGTGGTGTATGCAGATTTTGAATCTGTGTTGAATCTCATTCAAACTAGTGAACCGAACCCTGAATTCTCATACACGAATAAAACTTTCAAACATGAGCCCTATTCTTTTGCATATTTGATAAAATGTTCTTTCGATGATAATTTGTCCAAATTCGTTAGATATAGAGGTGCTGATGCGGCAAAGGTGTTTACAATGCGACTCGAAGATGACTTGAAAAATATTTATCATCAACATTTACGCTTTGTGAAACCAATGAACAAACAAACCCCTAAAGAGGAAGAAGAGTATAATAATGCCAGAATATGTGGTATATGCGAAAAATATTTTGTAGACGGGGATGTTAAAGTTCGAGATCATTGTCACCTCACTGGAAAAAAAAGATTCCCAGCAACACACTCTGTATGTAACTTGAATTTCAAAATTCCCAAGTTTATCCCTATTTTATGCCTTAACATGAGTGGGTACGATTGTCATATGTTCATAAAAGAATTATATGGGGATGAAGACAAGGTTGAGGTTATAGCCCAAACTAAGGAAAATTATGTTTCTTTTACAAAATCCGTATACACACATAGCTATCAAAATCAAAAAGGGGAAACGAAGAAGTATTATTCAAAAATGAGGTTCGTTGATAGTTTTAAGTTTATGTCAAGTTCATTGGAAAAGTTGGGAGCCAATTTAACTGATGAACAATGTTTAGAAATATCCAAACATTTTCCCGATTTGGATAAATTCAATTTGATGAGAAAAAAGGGTGTTTTTCCCTATAGTTTTGTTGACAATATCGATAAATTGAATGTTTGCACTTTACCCACTAAAAATCAATTTTACGATAACTTATCCGACAGAGACTACTTGTTTGGAATTTATTCGAGTGTAAGAGCTTGGGGGAGTATTCGGACTTATATTTAAAATCTGACGTACTGTTGCTGTGTGATATTTTCGAAAATTTCAGAAGGATTTGTTTAAATACATATAAATTGGACCCAGCTCAATATTTTAGTGCACCAGGTCTATCTTGGGATGCCATGTTGAAATATACTGATATCGAGCTGGAACTTCTTACCGATATTGATATGTTACATTTTTCAAAAAGGGGATACGAGGAGGCATAAGCCAATGTAGTGAAAGAAAGCATATAGCCAATAATAAGTTTTTACCCGATTTCAATCCCAACGAACCGTCATCTTTTATATCATATTTAGATGCTACTAATCTCTATGGTCACAGCATGTCACAGCCATTACCTACCCACGATTTCAAATGGTTAACTCCAGAAGAAATCTCAAATTTAGATTTGATGGGTGTAGGTGACAATGATTCATATGGGGTATGTCCTTGAAGTTGATATTCATTACCCATAAGAGTTGCATAATCACCATGCTGATTTCTCATTTCTGGTAGAAAGGATGATTCCACCAAATTCCAAGTGTAAATCACCTAAATTAATAGCAAACTTGCATGATAAACAAAAGTACATAGTGCACTATATAAACCTAAAACAGGCAATCAACAATGGTTTGATTGTAATGCGCACACACAGAGTACTCAGATTCAAACAGTCATGTTGGATGAAACCTTACATCGATCTCAATACCCAAATGCGTAATAGCTCAACCAATAAGTCTGAGAAAGATTTTTATAAATTAATGGTCAATTCAGTTTATGGTAAGACGATGGAAAACGTGGACAATAGGATAGATGTAAAGCTGGTCACTCATTGGGAAAATATTCGCAGAAAATTAGGGGCAGGTGCTCTTATTGCTAAATCAAATTTTAGAGATTGTACAATATTTTCTGAAAATTTGGTCGCTATCCAACTGAGTAAAGTGAGAGTGCATTACAATAAACCACTGTATTTGGGATTCAGTGTTTTGGAATTATCCAAGACTTTAATGTACGATTTTTATTATGGCTTTATAAAAAGAGAATTCGGTCAGAATGTTTCTCTTCTATACACTGACACGGATTCATTAATTCTGAAGGTGCAAACTTCAAATTTTTATGATTTTATCAACAGCAATATATGCAGATTTGATACTTCCAATTATAATGTAGATAACAAATTCAATATACCTGTAACACCTTCAATCTTGGGTAATTTTAAAGATGAGTTTCCCAACGATCCCATAATCAGTTTTTATGGTACAGGTGCCAAAGCATACCATGTACAGTCTGTTGCAAGCGAGGTAAAAAGAGCCAAGGGTGTGAAAAGGTCTGTGATAAAGAACCAATTGACTCATGATGATTACAAAAAAATTGTTGAAAACGGTGGAAAAATATTCAGGAAGATGAATTCGTTCAGAAGCATCTCACATGACGTGTATACAGAAATGAAAAATAAGGTGGCACTATCATTTGCTGATGATAAACGATTCATTATCCCTAATACAACCCACACCCTTCCTTGGGGTCATAGTGATATTGAGTTTTATCAAAATGATCCCAATGAAAACATTCGTTTATGTAATATGATGGTTGAATCTGTGTTTGATGAATTCAATATGGATCCTGAGAGTAGACTTGATTATCTTATTACACTACTGGATGCTGAAATAGTTGAATAATATCATTAAAAATACTCAAACGTTTCTTCCCACTAACAAAACTGGAAAATTCATTTTTATCATCAGTATTAAGATAAGAGCATATCGTTGGTGCAAATTTCTAAAATATGTATCAAGTTCACGTGCAAGTAGAAAACTCAAATTTCACAATGAAGAATGTCTGCATTCGAGAAGAATACAATAGAATCCATTACATGTTTGCTTGGGCATATGCCTACAAAAAATCACGAAGTAAATTCTGGGAGTATTTTGCTATTGATCGAAGTCGCTTCAAGAGGCGTATTGGAGAATGTGAGAAGATATTGGCACCTATTCTGAATGAAAACCACAGGAGAAATATTTATAAATCAAGATTCATCAACTGTGATCTTGATGATGAGAACTAATAATATCATTCAAAATACTCAAACGTTTCTTCCCACTGACACAACTGGAAAATTCATATTTACCCTGGCCTACATTTATGTATCACTCAAATATTGTTTCGTGTTATAGTAAAATAGTATGTTTGAAGATGGTCAAACCTTTTGGCCATCTTCAAACCATAACTATGGTGTAAAAAATTACCCAATGAAAACATGCGAATATTAGGTAATAGGATGGTTGATAAATCTTTGTATAATGAATTATTTTTTTTTGAAAATTTCTGTATACTTGGAATATTAAAACATGTATTAGCGAATTAAATGGTTATATACAAAATTATTTCTCAAAATTGTCATTGTGAAAGTAACTTTGTGAGAAGAAAGATGAATAGAGCTATAGATAAATTTGGACGTAAGAGAAAATGTGGAAATGGATCAACTATACGTGGACCTGGAGGTATCGGTTTCAAGTTGACAACAGATGGACAATATGATACGCAG
Source organism: Chrysolina oricalcia (assembly GCA_944452925.2). Classification (NCBI taxonomy): domain Eukaryota; kingdom Metazoa; phylum Arthropoda; class Insecta; order Coleoptera; family Chrysomelidae; genus Chrysolina; species Chrysolina oricalcia. Next base: position 34,810,340 of record OX101815.2, on the reverse strand, counting down.
GGAAAAAGATTGAAGAATACCGGTGAACCTGTTGATGGAGAGGATTGCGTGATCCGTTCCTATCTCGAGGATGAAATAAAAAACGTAAAGGACCTAATTCTTGCAGCTATTCAATCTTCTCTGCAAATAGCATTAACTAATATATCAATGAAGGATGAACGAATCATTGCAGCTGTAGAAGCTTTCATGTATTCGATAGAATCGATGAAACATGTTGATCAAATTCAAGTTATCAACACAGGAGGACTTGGGAGCATGCAGAGAAAAATGAATGCAGAGAAAAATTAATTGATGGGATATGTATAATATTCATATAAAAAATTTAAATAAAGATGAGTTTCATCATAATCGTGTTTTATTCTTTATTTACATGAAAAACGTTAGATGACGAATTGATTAATATATGAGATCCTACACTGAATGTTGAGTGAGTCAAATTCGACATAGCTATATCTTTTCCTTTGAATCATTTTCATCACTTTCAATAAATTGTATGTGAAAAAAAAACGAGTGTATGTTTTCCATAGTTTATTAATAATTATACAACTTACTGAAAATAAAATGTAATACAATTAAATGAGAATATTAAATCATAGCAATTTTATCTATCCATGAATTATGTTCACTGGGGAAGCCTAACCACTTGACATACAGTTTATTTCCTTTTCTTCTCAATACTTTTTCAACTAGATATACATCAGGATTATGCGTTTTCAATAGTTCTGATTCATAAAAACATCCTTTAATCTGGCTTCCATCCATGTCTTCAAGAATATAAGTAATGGGGTGTGTTTAGTTAATTTTAACAATTTTAAATAGTTCTGTTGTAAAATTGGCAGTGTAACCCTTTTCGAAAATATTCTTGTACTTGCTTATACGTACAATATCATTCATTCGGAATTTAGGTGTCTTTTGTTTCTTGTGGAATTTATGTGAACCCAGTCTCTTCATTCCTTTGAATTTTATTTTTGTTGTAGACTTCACATCGATGGGTTTCATACCTATCGTACGATGTATTTTGTTGTTATATTTCTTTGTTAAAATAGGTAAAATATCTAACCATTTGTGATGTCCCATCATTGAAAATTCTCTGTAAAGCCACGTCTTTATTGTTCGAATTACCCTTTCTGCTATGGCAGCCTTCATAGTACTAAATGTGAAATAATGGTTGATGTTATATTTCCGTATAAGAGATGAGAAACTACTATTGAAAAATTCTTTGCCCTGGTCGCTTTGTAGATGTCTTGGAGTATACTTGGCTTCTTTCAATACAATTGCCATTGCATCGGTGACAGCGGCTCCTGTTTTAGTTTTAACGGGTACTGTCCATAGGTATTTGGAGTAGCAATCAATCACCACAAGAATATAACGATGTCCTTTGTTACTTTTAGCATAGGGTTGTAATTCAGCAAGATCAATTTGCTATAAATCTGCAAAACCTCTGATATTGGTCATTCTTCTGGGAAAATTACGTCTTGCCGGCTTATGTAATTCATTGACTACTTGTCGTTTCACATCACTTATTTCATTATCCATCCTATCTTTCGATAATGTTACAGCATCAAATGATGAGGACAAACTGATGAAATTTTTGTGATTGCATCAATATATTATACTTTCTTCTCGTAATTCCTCGATTATCGAAATTATTTTATTATCATGCCCTATATGGCCAGCTGACTTTGAAGCTATCAATAGCCGTAGACGGTCCACTAACTCTTCAGGTGAGTTCCAGTAAACATAATTCACAGGTTTGCGATGAAACATTTTCTGCATTTTTTTTCGATTGAATCCAGCTCCTTCTTTTGTTCGACTCCTAATCGGATAATTTGATGAGTATAACAGTGGTTTGATAACTTCACGAAATTTTTTAGAATTTGTTTGTTTGAACCCATTCTTCAATTGGTGTTGTTTATATGGAGCATTCGTTACTTTCAATATCTTGACATATGTTTTATGAATTTCCTCATCGTCGATATGATGTGGATTTTTCAGAAATATTATATCATATAAAGCTGCACTACTTGGACATTCAAGTTTCTTCACTTTATCAGCATTCCAAAACGAAATGTTTCCACTTTTTTGAAAACGTACCTCGAGACTTCCCATTTTTAGTTTTTGTGTAGTGGGATCCAAACGTATACCAAATATGGTATCATATGCTGCATTTTTGGTTTTGACATTTTTCAAATGATTTTTCAATACATCTTCAAGATTGGAAGGAGACATGTCAAGATCCGATGAACTGATTCCAGATGATGAAGATGTTTCATATAGTGTTGTTCCCACTTCATCTTCCAATGTATCCGTATCACTGTCAGCAGAAGATACACTCCCAAAAAAATTATTTTTTACTATTGGAGTACTCATTGCATGTATCGGAGTAGGCCGAGAGTTTCCTTGATTCATTGACAACACTGAAGGTGGTTTCATGGTAGCAGCTGAAGATAGAACGTTTAATGGTTTCGTTATGGGATCATACAATTTTTCGAGTGCCATCCGATTTTCAATATTTCCACTCTTAATTGAGTTGAATTTCTGACGTACAGCTTCAGTTGTCTCAACCAATCGACGTTTTAAAATAATTTCTCTATTTTCAGCAGTAGAATCATTATCAGTCTTCATTTTGCTTATCTTTTTAATATAGATAATACAATGAAGCAGTTACCTCTATGGAATCCAACAATCAATTGAATCTCGAATGCAATGTCATGGATATATAAAACTATCAAATCCCATACGGTATCTACCTTCATGTATTCTTCTATCTTTATCGATGACAAGAAATCCATATTGATCTTCCCAACATTTAATACACATCAATTGAAACTGATTAAATGTTACATCGGGTGATACATGATCGGAATATATATGGTGAAGATTTGTCTCATCCTGTTTGAATATCACAATGAAATTGGTATTATCACGCACTAATTGCTTGGGTACACGTGAATATGTCTGTGCAAGATAAAAACAGTCGACATCCTTATGACGTCCCATACAGAAATATGATCTTATGATATCCTGTTTTTCACATATCACATCGTCGAATATGAAGACCGAGTTTGGTTTAGCATCGGACGGTTCCACTATTTCTGCATTATTACTGAATGTATAGAAACCTAACCCCTTTATGGGTTCCAATACGTTTCGTAGATATAGATATTTGGGCTGATTGAGTGATTTCGAATATAGATAAACATTTGCGAATCGCAGTCCTTGGGGGTGTGTCAATAGTGAGATCATCGCATTCGTCTTTCCACAATTTGATGGTCCAATTATGAGTCCTCGAACAGATGATGGAAGTAGTGGACCATGTCGCAATGATTTCTGACCATTCAATCCACACCCGAATTTTTCATCTAGATTGTCTACGGTGAACTTTTCTTTCTGCTTCACAATGCGCATCGTACCGTGGTTGAAGACTATGTAAGCGATCACATGTAATGAACATTTCATTTAAATGGCTACCACGAAACGATACGGACGTACTATTAGTGAAAATAGAAAGAAAGGTCGTGGATTTGTTAATACGTTAATAAACAAACTACCGTTCGAGCTACATTTACCTGGAGGTTATCAATACTGTGGACCAGGAACAAAATTGCGAGAGCGTTTAGCTCGCAACGATCCCGGAATGAATAAATTGGATATTGCCTGTAAACGTCACGATATCCAATATTCAAATTATCCTACAGATCTCACTTCGAGACATAAAGCAGACAAAGAACTTGAATACGCAGCTTGGAATAGAGTTAAATCAAAGGACGCTGGAATTGGAGAAAGGGCAGCTGCTCTACTAGTAACCAACGTTATGAAAACGAGGAGACGTTTTGGTATGGGGTGCAGTGTGGATGCTATTAAAAAAAAAGGGAAAAATCGCCCCAAGAAAACAAAAAAGAAAATAAGAAAGGTTGCATTTGGAGCTGGTGTAGTTCATAAAGTGCGGAATGTATTGAGAAACGCTGGAGGTGATGAATTCGTAACAAATAATAGAAAAAAGGCTACTACAGTGGCACTGCAAGCGGCACGGAAATATCTCAAAGCTGCAGGTGGTAAGAAAAAAATACGCACACCCTGCATAATTCCGATTCCCAAGGTTGGAGGAATTCTACCATTGATTCCGATTTTTGCTGGATTGTCTGCCCTTGGAAGTTTAGCAGGTGCCGTTTCAGGCATCACCAAAGCTGTAAATTCGGCCAAAGCAAGTAGAGTTGCTTTGATGGAAGCGAATCGTCACAATAAGAAAATGGAAACTATTGCTCTGGGTAAAAGCGGTAGTGGTATATTTCTCAAACCCTATCGTAAAGGACTGGGACTCTACTTGAAACCATACAATTAAAAAAACTAGTTGATTCCCTTCCTCGAAGACCTCTCACCGACCTCGACCTCAAATATTGTGCCAAGAAAATAAAAATTCCACATTTTCGAGGTATTTTCATGCGTGATAGATTACCATCTTCAGGTCCACGTCATAGCGAGACCGCTATTGTAAATTTAGATGAAATGAGTGGTCCAGGAACACATTGGGTGGCATACAGAAAATATGGAAGAGAAATAACATATTTTGATAGTTTTGGTGATTTACCCCCACCAATGGAATTGATTCAATACTTTCAAAAAGGTTCGAGTGTCGAAATTCTGTATAACTATCACCGCCAGCAGAAGTTCAATACAGTTTTATGCGGTCACTTGTGCTTGAAGTTTCTCTCCCAATCATAAAATGGACATCACACCAGAAATGGATCGAGAGGCTATTAAGAGGATGGGATTTTCTCTCAAGATGTATTCAAAATATCGCACATTGACAAAAATGGATCGAGTCATGCTTTTAAATTTGCCTAAAGAAGTAATACTTGCATGTGCAGCACATGAAATCGCTTGGGTTTGGGAAAAGTTACCCAAACATCTCCAAGATGATCCGGACATAATGAAATACAGATATTGCAGTGAGCATCACCCTGGCAAAGGAAGTGATGATATTTCCGATTCTGATGTGAATGATGGTCCCGCACCACGGAAAATATTCTGTTGTTATAGCAATATAAATGATATGAATATTGGTACCAATAAAAATAAAATGGATTTCGATGAAACACCTCCGAAAAAATGTAGGTTATCACGCATGTGTTGTAGACAATAATAAATTGATGTGATGTCATAGATGAGTCATCAGTCATGTCACGCAAGTTTGAGTTACAAGTTGTGGGAAAAAGCGTTCTTAGCGCGGATTTTTACCCACTCATTGAATTGGATAGGAATGCTCGTTATGGCTTGGGGCTAATAGGATTCTATGGATGTAACACTATCAATAACATCACGAAAAATAACAACATAATCGGCATCAGGGTCATTGAAGATGATGGCTCAGACACACTTCTTTTCAAGTGGACAGATTACTCCATTAGAATACCATGTGGTGCATACGAGATAGAAGAGTTAAATGTTGTTATTCAAAAGAAAATTGAATCTGAAGTGCTTCATGGCAAAAAGCAGGACGAGATCAAATTGGATGACTTATTCAGTCTTCGAGCCAACAATAATACATTCAAATGTATGATGCAATCAATATATGAAATTGATCTGACCCATGAAAATTCAATAGGTTGAATGTTGGGATTCGATCGTCTAGTGTTTGAGCGGAATAAGCTGCATGAATCAACATTTCCTGTGAATATTACAGCTGTTCGACTCATCCGTTTGGAATGCAATATCATATCTGGTTCATATGTAAATAATGAAGAGAATCACATTCTTTTTTCATTCGATCTCGATGTTGAGCCCGGATACAATCTCACAAAGGAGCCGCATAATATTATTTATATGCCAATCAGTCCGGAAGGACGCCAGTCTATCGACAACATTACTGTACGTATTTTGGATCACAAAAATAACCTCATTGATTTTGGAAGTGAAGAAGAGATTGTTATCATTTTGGAATTGAAGAAAATCGAATAACTACTACTACACCATGGGTTTTTGTAACAATAGACGTAATCATCAAAGAATTGAAAACGTTACACAAACCAATTCCGTTATAAAGCAAGGTTCGCGTAGAAAGAAGCTCATTCCACAAGCGTATGCTAAACAGTCAGCACACACTTTGTCAGCGAAAGATCTTCAATTTTTGAAATCAATTGGACTCAAATTGAAGAAATAACAATGGTACTCGAAACAAATAATGAAAAGTTGAATATATTTGATGAACCAGTGCTTGATCATTCCCTCACAAGTTTACATGAGCACACATACAAACCATATGGATCACCATTGTTCAGGAATTCGGATGAAGTTCGAATCGCAATCAATAACCAAGATGTGATACTCGACATTGCTGAGAGTTTCATTTATATAGAAGGAAAATTCACTCCCAACGACGAGACGAAACAATTTTATCTCTCCAACAATGCTATTGCTTTTCTATTTGATGAAATTCGCTATGAAATGGGTGGTGAACAAGTGGCTGTTGTTCGAAAACCAGGAATAACATCCACAATGAAAACCATGATTTCTTTTGGAAAATCGCATGCTAATACATTATTAACCACTGGATGGGGCCTCTCAGAAGTCAAACAGGATATCTTGGATGTAACCAGTCATGTATTCAGTGGTAAATTACCACTCAAATACTTGATGGGATTTGCTGAAGATTACAACAAAAGTATACTTAGTGCCAAACAGGAATTGATTCTAATCATTGCTCGATCTTTCAAAAACTCATATATTGGTGAGATTGATGCTAATATAGAAATCAATAAAATCGAATGGAAAATAAAACATATAGTACCCGAAGATAAACACAAACTCAAACTTTTGAGTAGAATCAACAAAAGTGGTCTAAATGCAAAAATCAAGTTGGCGTATCGTATGTGGGATCTTTATGAACTCCCATCACTACGTGGAACATCTTCAGACATATGGGCGATCAAGACAACCAATGCCCTTGAAACACCTCATTATATCATCATTGGATTCCAAAGCACTACCGTTTCTGAAGATATCAATAATATTCGAGTGTACTTGAACTCTGAAGTATACCCGTATGAACGTTGGAATATGGATTTCGATAAAAAACTCGATACTTCGGCATATTATGCCTATGAAAACTTTCAACGAAGTTATTATGACAAAGATATGAGTGAACCTCTAATGGATATTGAACAATTTCGACAGAATCCACTATTCGTCATCGATTGCTCACATCAACCGAACGCCACAAAATCATCAACTATTGATATAAAACTCGAATTTGAAACCAGAAAGGTCAAGTTTCCAGACAACACCAAAGTATATGCACTCATTTTGCATGATACATTTCTAAAATACAACGCATTGGATGGAACAGTTCATGGCAGATATTGAGGAAACACACACATATATTATGTAATTTTTTTTCATTATTCTGATTTGTGTTCATTTCGTTTTCCTTTCTTTATTGATGTAAAAGAGAAATAGGTAAATAAAATATTAATAAATAACATTAGATTTTTTATTCAAATATCACTAGCTCAAAATTCAATTATATTTGGGTACATGTAAACAATCTAAAATAATTCCTTCTTCATCGTCACTATTTTCTTGACCATCTTCGATTTCATCGTCGCTTAGATCATCCAGCTGGTACTTTTGGATGATTCCTCCAGGTAGGTATGGCAGCAGTCGGTAGAGAAATCTCCTCAGCTCGCACACAATCATGCTATTGCAGAGTTGATCCAAATCCAAAGAACCATCTGAATATTTCTCACAAAGATCCACACCCTTCTTATAGTTTTCACAGTCTCGTAAGCAGAATTCAATTTGCTCTTCATCATAACATACACTCAAGTCGTAAATGGTTGCATGATGAGCGTCCTCGGCCAGGGCATACAACTCTGAAGACAACCTTGTAACAGCTGAATCGATATCTGTGGCCTTGGTCCAATGTTCACTGGCATATTGCATCCACATCTCTCAAGAATGAAACTGAAATCAAACAAAAAATTATTGAAATGAGTTTGCTTGCGATAGAATCAGTAATACTCACATTAGACTATTGATGATGTCTCTACCGAAGAGTGTTTTTAACAATGTATGAAAAGTTTTTATATTTTCCTTACAATTATCACCTATAATATAAAGAATCAGAATTAGCTTATGACAAGTGGAAATTATATAATTAATACAATTATTCAGTGAGATCAAATTTGACCAACGATCTCGTTTTCATGCCGGCAGAGCTTTGTGGACTCTGGCCCAAATATGCTACTGTATATTTTCACCTGATGAATTGAAGCATGCTACATCATCGTCAGTAAATTGCTCTGAAACGCGTTTTGGTAGCCAAGTTTTGAATAATGTATCATTGCTCACATCCACCAATATTAATAAAATGGATTTACCGAATCGAGTAGAACAAACTGACATACTCTTAATTGGGTAAGCTTCATTCACTGGCAATGATGATATCACCCTCTGCTCTATTTTAATCATGAAATTGATTTTTTGTAAATCTACTTTTGAAACTTACATGATGAAAATGTATAAGGAAAATATAAATAATTTCCAAAAGAAAAACACACTCACTATACTTTATATTGGAAACTAACTCTTCACCACTTGCGCTAACTGCTATGGTTATATTTTTCTATTGAATCTGCATCAAATTCATTTCTTTTATAATGAAAAGTAAACAACCCCCACTATCATCCAAAGTTGCGCCCTCTGACACCCACCAACGTGGCCCGAAGGTCATGTCTGACGTCATGGTGGTGGGGGTAAAGTGGTGGGGGGAGGCCGAGAACCGGTTCAAATCTCAAGGTCGAACACATAATATATTTCAAGGTCACTGATGACGTCATAGTGGTGGGGGAGGTCGAGAACCGGCTGTATGTCCAGTTCGCACCAACACCGCATCGATAAAGAGAAGGCTGAGCGTGAACAAATCAGTGTTTGCATATCTGACTGTTGCTCCGTAGTGTACGGCTGTGTGCATTTTCGGATGTAGTCATGAACATTGAAAGTCTACTGGAAAAGCATTTGGCAAATATAAGAATACTTCAAATGGAAATTCAACAGTTTGAAGAAAAAATTGAAATGATGAAGAAATTCGACAATATAACGTTGGAGACGGTGAGAGCGTGCCATGATGTTTCCACAGAACCACGAAATTGAATCAATTACAGTGTGAACCGTTATGAAAAATATACCTGTCCTAATAAAAAAAATTGACAAATGTGTATTTTTTTCTTCATAAACCTATTCAAAGATTTAATTATGTTGGGACTCTGTCACCAAGTGTACATATAGGCTATGACTGATCCACGTAATTGAAAAGTCAATTGAAGGTCAATTTCAATAGTGTATGGAAAAATCTAAATACCACTGTGTTTGAAGATGACCAAAGCTTTTGGCTATCTTCAAACAGAGTGTTTTATTTAACTATAGCGTAATTGAAATAGGCAATTTCAAGTATATGAAGAGTACTTGAGAGGCAAAGTACACAAGGTCATATCCGCAATACCGACACTGCATGTAATAAGCAATTGGTATGTGTAATGAGCAATTAGTGAAGTACTTGAGAGGCACACAAGGCCAATAAGCAATTGTGTTTTGAAAAAAAAACTAACCACTAGCAAGTACATATACAAACTCTATCTACAATTACCCACAACATCTTTTTTATATTGAATCTGCATCAAATTCATTTCTTTTATAATGAAAAGTAAACTATGAATCAAAGTTGCGCCCTCTGACACCCACCAACGTGGCCCGAAGGTCATGTCTGACGTCATGGTGGTGGGGGGAGGCCTAGAACCGGTTCAAATCTCAAGGTCGAACACATAATACATTTCAAGGTCACTGATGACGTCATAGTGATGAGTCATACACCTGAAGGTCATAGTCACTCTCATTACACTCTCATTACTGGCTCTAATTACTTGCTCTAATCTATCAATTACCCCCATATTGCACAATAATAGTAAGTACAACTAGTTACATCTAATTACAAGTAAACCAGGCAATGAAAATATTCAATTAACCCAATTACCATCCAATTATCCGTAATAACACTAAGTACATTTAATGACATGTAATTAGTCACATTCCGATCCACCAATTATTTTTTATTCAACCCTAAAGCCTCGAATTGAAACGAACATTCCGATTCACTAATTATTTTTTATTCGACCGTAAAGCCTCGAATTGAAACGAACATTCCGATCCACCAATTATTTTTTATGGCAATTATACGTATACATGTATTAAAAAGGAACCGGACCCTAAACGAATGCAGGTACCTTTTCCCACAGTTGTATCGCAATAATCGTAATTCTAATGATGAGAATAACTTAAAGTGGCATTTTGTTTGTATTTCCGAAGATACGGTGTTATTTTTAAATGTTTCCATATTCCGTGTCTGGACAATTCCCATGCTAATTTCACCTATGAAGGCGAATTAAAAACTATTATGTTGTGAACAATTAGGGTGGGACACATTTTTATGCGTGTGAACGAAAAAGTTTAAACCGGTTTAAATCTCAAAGTCAAACACATAAAACATTTCAAGGTCACTGATGACGTCATAGTGGTGGGGGAGGTCGAGAACCGGTTCAAATCTCAAGGTCGAACACATAATACATTTCAAGGTCACTGATGACGTCATAGTGATGAGTCATACACCTGAAGGTCATAGTCACTCTCATTACTGGCTCTAATTACTTGCTCTAATTACTGGCTCCAATTACTTGCTCTAATTACTGGCTCTAATTACATATTCAAAAACGGCCTTCTATGTCTACTGCCCTCTAATCACGACTATACGATTAAAGAAACCCTATATCAAAATAAATATAAAATACAATATTTCAACTCATCCCAAGACAAGTTGTGTCCTAAGCTTGTTAGACTAAGATGAAAAGAGTGAACTCAATCAACAATGCAAATGAATCACAAAAAAGGAGAAATTTTACTAAATTGTATTTCAGTTTTCTCTTGTCATTCGTTAAAGATTCATGAAATATATTTCAGGCTCCATAAGTTAGAATCAAAGTGGAGTACATAATTATACCGTCGATAACATTATTCAGGATTTTATACGCATGTGAACAGCATATCCACAAATTTTCATCCCAAGCAGAGACGTTTATTTTCGTTTTAACTCAAGGGTCAGGATATTGATGAGTTTTTTGGACAAATTCAATTCGAGTGAATTGCAGTTTGGACGAATTAAAATGGAAATACCATTATGAACCAACATTTTTCAGCCGATTGGATTTTTTTTTTCATCAGGAAGACATTCAAAAAGTCCACTAGTATGCTATATCTCATGAATAAGTCCTAATTTTCTGGGCCAACTCTTCTTATTTTCCCGGGTCAAGAACATACAAAAATTATTATCTAGCAATTAGCGATTTTTTTAGAAAAAGCCTGAAAACACCACGACACTTTCAAATGATGTATGTCAAAATTACGTTGAAACGCGTAGGTATATCAATAAAAAATTCATAAGGAAATTAATTTTAAAAAAAGCTGTTCAATTTCAGAACTTTTTTCAAAATTCTGACTACACCACTGGATTCAGGATGTCCTGAAATATCACGTACTGACCAGAATTTCATCAAGAAGTGTTGATCCTTCATAACCATTATTTCAGTGTGAAATTCCAATGTTAATTTTATGTCTATCAGTTTTCCCAAACTCCGACCTTGATTGCCTTTAGGTATCCATCTTATTTTTATTAACTGAAATAGCCAATACTTGATGAAAATCCATGTTGATATCTAAAATGAAACTGAACCTGAAATGATTTTCACCAAAGAGGTTTAAAAAACCGCGACAATTGTTTAGCTGTACAAGAGCTTCTTCAAGTGGAGAAGATATTTATTCATTATACATTACTGATATCCATCTTATTGTTTCGGTATGAACACGTTTTGTGGTAGGATTATTGAAAAATTAGAATGTGATATCACGTATTCATGAATAATATATTCACAGAAATCGTTTACTTGTCTAGATAGTTTTGAAAATCAATGTTCTCTGAGATATATAGATTTTCATGTCATTAGCATACAAGACAAATTTTGAAAACACAGAGCCACTCTCAACATCACCGACAAATCTTATGAAGAGAATCGGGCCAAAATGGAATCCTTGAAATTCACCCATGAAGTTTTGAGCCAATCAAATCTAGGCTTTATAAACATCAATGAATGTTTGTCAATTTTCCCACCAATTTCTGCAAATATGAAATATAAAGAAAGGAAGAAAAAAGTACTAATTTTGAACAAACTTTCAAAAATAACTACAAACATAGCGCTTGTATTATTTGATAATTTCTCAGTTGTACGTTCTCTATGTTGATTCTTCTTCGCTTAGTTAATTGGATTTCTGACGTCTCACAACATCAATTTCTCCAGATCAGGTAATTTAAATAATTTACAAAATAGCTTGAAATAACAGCACCACCCCTAGCTCCGACAAATTCGTTGTCATCCGGCCTGGATACCGGCGTAGAGAGCTAGACAATAACACAAAACAATTATCAACGATGCACTGTACTGTTAATTTTCAACATAGTATTATTATAAAAATTACACACATGTACTTGACTTCAGGCTGTGGACGCCGTCTGTCCTTTACCATTGCCGGAAGTCGAAATGTCTATGATGATAAAAGTAATGTGTTGATTTGATTCAGAACACATGATTCATTTATCGATGACAGACATGCCTCATCAAACAAATTTATCAAAAGATAGGTGTTAAACACCAATAATAGGCCAATTACTAGAATGGAAATAAGAGATATGACCAAATCTTTCGTGGTTGTCTTTTAGGACATGTTGGTGATATTGAAACGATGTTATAATTACCACACATGTACAGAAATATCTTGATGGACGAATCGTAGAAAAATTCCATGGCTCAGAAGGACGAGTAATCAGAAAACACAGTTTGCCCCAGCTTAAACTTGTCACCTCCATAATCTCCAAACTCGGGAAAAAAAATTGAAAATTGCTCAATACTTGTGATAAATCATTTTGAAGGGAATTCAATCCCAAATACAGGTTCCGTCAAACCAAAGCGAGAACGCGGGAGCGGGAACGGAACGGAACATGGAAACCGTTCAAATTGCAGCAACCATTTACAGAATGGGTAAAAATTTGACGCATCATAGGCGTTTGCCATGCTATTCGAAGTGCAAGACAGAATGCAGTCGACCAGCAAAGTGACTAAACTAACAGGAGGGTTTAATAAGCTCTAGCCAATCAGAATCTTGTAGCAGAAAATAATCATTTAGAAGGTAAGACAGACGTTTTTATGAAAAAAAAAAAAATTGTCGCCATGTGTTTTTGTATACGCATATCTTTGTTTACGCCTTGGTATTTGATGTATTTGAGTCACTTCATTCAACAATTTGAAACCATTCTACTATAGGAGAGTAATATCCATTGTAGCTGCGTATTTTGAAAATGGACGATGTGCTAGAGCTACGGCTCGAATTTTCAGAAGTAGTATCCCGACAAAATGCTGAATTTTCAAAAAATACTTTCACCTTGCTGTCACGAAAACTGTGTTGCTTAGAAATACCACGAGAGCTTGCTCGAGTGGTGTTTTGTACAGCAACACAGTTTGAGCGACTGGCAAGGTGAAAGCATTTTGAAAATTCTGCATTTTGAAGGAATATTCGATCAGACAATTTCACGAATACATTAAATTATTATGGACTAAATGCGTATTGCAGGAACGGTTTATTATGTGTCATTAATATCAGTTGAACAGTTTTTTGGTAATATCAATTATGTACAATAATATGTTGGTAACAAAAACAAAGCGTAGTATTGCGTAGTCAACGTAGTCGTTGCCCATATCCCTTCAACTCCGTATTCATGTTTTTGTCGTAGTCGTTATTGAAACATGTTAAGTTGTTAATCAAAAGTTTCATACATTCAAAAGCTGATCTCTGGATTTGATTTCTGGAACAGTAATCGCCATAACATATAAGAAATCAAGTGAATCAGTAGGAATTGATCGTTTTGGAAATTATTAGTGGCGTACGTGGCAGGTACAGAGTACAAATATGGCGTCGTCTGAAAGTCAGAATCTGAACATGAAAGCAATTGACGGATACGGATTTTCTACCTGGGAATACCGTGTCAAGCTAACGCTGGAACAAAGAAACGTGCTAGTTGTTCTACATGAAGACCCACCTGTTGAAGAAGATGCAACTTTCAAGAAAAATTATGTTATAGCAAGAAACATCACAGTACAAGGTTTGGCAGACAATGTACTCAAAATGGTGAAAACAAAAAATACAGCCAAGGAAATGATGGAGACACTGAAATCAACATATTCCAAAAGTGGCCTTGCAACAGAAATACAATTTCAAAAGAAACTGAGAAGCATGCAGTTTACAGGAACAGGGGACTTAAATGAATATCTAATAGAATATGAAAAGACAGTGACAGAACTGAAAAAGGCCGGTGGGGTACTAGATGAAAAGGAAAATGTAATACAGCTCCTTTCAGGTATGCCAGACACCTACCATTCAGTTGTAACTGCTCTAGATATCATGTTTAGTCAAGCAAATGCCAGTATTACACTGGATTTTGTTTAAAACAAATTGTTGATGGAAGAACAGAGACAGAAGAATAATGAATTAGGAACAGAAGAAGACCATCATGCTTCTGCAGGAAACAGAGGACAGAGATATTCAAAACAGTTTCGAGAAAAGAAACAATTTACTGGAGAACGAAATTATGTGTTCAAAGGTAAATGTTTTCTTTGTGGAGGAAAAGGGCATAAAGAATATGGTTGTCCACAAAGAAGAGTGTTGCGACAGAAGAAGAAGAAGATGAGGATTCCTTCATATGTCAACCTGATCCTGAAGTTAGCTATGATATTCATCGTTCTGTGATCGGTGATGGTTCCGCTCACCTAACCTTAAAAAATAAAAACAAAGACGATTTTAGGAGTAACATTACTTTTATTATAGATAGTGGAGCATCATGTCACTTAGTGAACTCAAGCTATGGTCATTGGTTAACAAACACTAAAGACCGTGATTTAAAAATAAACGTTGCAAAAGCAGGTGAAACAGTGGAGTCAAAAAGACAAGGTGATATGAAATTGCTAACCCTGGACGATACCGAAATTTCATTAGAAAAAGTTTTGGAGTGTGACAATCTTGCCTACAACTTGTTATCAGTACAGAAAATGGAAGAAAAGGGTCTGAAAGTTGTTTTTCATCATGGTGAAGTCTTGATCTTTCAAAAGAACAAGTGTGTCCTAAAAGGTGACAGAAAAGGAAACCTGTATGAAGTGACTTTTAGAAGAAGGCATTTGATGGCTAACACAGTATGTGAAAAAGAAATATGGCATCGTCGTATGGGACATTCATCAAAATATCCCATAGAAACTGTTTGTGAAGTATGCCTCAAGGGAAAACAGTCTAGAAAAGTTGCATTGAAAAATATCCCTGAAGAAAGAAAGATCAGCCAAATCCAACAGATAAAATCATCTGATGTCTGCGGTCCAATCAATCCTCCAACAAGAGATGGACATCGTTATTATGTTTCATTCATTGATCATTTTAGTCACTTTTCAGTGATTTACTTGATGAAGAATAAAAGTGAAGTTTTAGAAAAATTCATTGAATTCATGAGTATGACTGAAACAAAATTGGGAAATAAAATTCAGAAATTGCGATGCGACAATGGGGGAGAGTATATCAGAAAGGAATTAGTGACCTTGTGCAAGCAAAAAGGTATTGAGATACAATACACTATAAGTGCCAATTCACATCAAAATGGTGTCGCAGAATGCTTTAATCGAACAATCATGGACAAGGCAAGATGCGTGATTTTTTATTCTGATCTGAGTAAATCATTTTGGGGTGACGCTGTCCTGACAGCAGTTTACCTAAATAATAGAACCATAATAAGAAAACCCCCGTTGAAATATGGTATAAACAAAAACCAGATCTGAAGAAAATTAGAGTATTTGGTTGTGTAGCCTATGCACATGTGGCCAAAGATCAACGAAAAGGTAAACTCGATACCCATTCTACGAAAACTTATATGATAGGTTACAAGCTTTGGGATCCTGTAAAACACCAAGTTATAAGAGCTTGTTCAGTTGTTTTTGAAGAATCTTTATGTAAACCTGATACAAGTCAGAAAAATTTGGAATTGTTAGATATAGAAGAAGAAAACAAAGAAAAAGATGTGGAAGACCAGAATGAAAGACAAATAGAAGTTGAAAACAATCATTTACAGGGAAAAAATCTTAAAAATGCAAGTGGAACTCTAAGGATAAGTGCCAGAAAGAAAACTGTACCAAAATATTTGAATGACTACGAAACCGATGTGTTAGTCGCTCTCGCAGCAGGTGATTTGCCCATAGAGTCACCAAGATGCTATTCGGAAGCTATTTCATCAAATAAAGAATGGCAAGTAGCAATTCCAGATGGATCTTCCGTGAGAAACAAGATAATGGAAAACAGATTAAAAAGGCTCGTCTTGTAGCAAGAGGTTTTCAACAGTCTACTACAGATGAAGAGATTTATGCACCTGTAGCCAGAATGATCACTGTCAGAATTTTATTGTCGATGGTTATTGAGAAAAATCTGCACTTAATTCAACTTGATTTTAAGTGTGCATTTTTAAATGGACTTTTGGAGAAACCTGTCTACATGTATATTCCAGAGGGGGTAGAAGAAAGAGAAGGAAAGGTATGGTTCGAACGTCTACATTGCGAACTAATACGTTTAGGCTTTATTAGATCAAAAACAGATCCCTGTTTGTTCTTTAATGATAATGTTTATTTGCCTATCTATATGGATGATCTAATGTCAGTTTAACACATCTGAATAACATTAAAAGAAAGTTAATGAATACTTTTGATATGATAGATTTAACCAATAACACTTGTATGGCATTTATAGGATGGAACATTGTTCGCTCTGAAAATAGTATAACCATACATCAATAGAATCTTATTCGTAAAATTTTAAAAACTTTTGGTATGACAGATTGTAAAGAATCTAATGTTCCCATGCAGACAAATTTGTATTTAGATAAAAATGAAAATGAAATTCCTAAAAACTTACCTTATAAGGAAGTGATAGGACATTTAATGAATTTAATGATTGGTTCTAGACCAGATTTGAGTTTTTCAGTTACATATTTTAGTATGTTTCAAAATTGTTTCAGCGAACAACACTGGCAATATCTAAAATCCATTTTGAAATATTTGAAATGTACAGAAGGTTTAGGATTGAAATTTTGTAAATCATACACCGATCATAAAACTTACTTGGAAGCATATATGTAGATGCTGATTTTGCAAATGATGTAACAGATAGAAAAAGTATAAGTGGCTTTGTGATCATTTTATCAAATAATGTAATATTTTGGAAATCTAAAAAACAAAATATTGTTACGCTTTCAAGCACAGAACCTGAGTACGTAGCTCTTGCACATTGTATTACGGAATGCATGTTTTAGCACAGTTGATAAATGAATGTTTTAAAATAGAAGTTTATCCAACTAAAATTAATGAAGACAACCAGTCTTGCATTAAAATTTGTAATACCTTAGAAACAAAATCTAAGCATATTGATATAAAATACCAATTTGTAAAAGATCTTGTAATGTCAGGTAAAGTAAATTTACAATATGTACCAACGGATAAACAAACTGCTGATATGTTTACCAAATCATTACCTGCTGTAAAATTTAAAACTCACAAGGAAAGTTTAAATATAACTTATAGTTAACATTGATATTTGTTATTTTTAGTTGTAGAATTGAAGAGGGGTGTTGGTAATATCAATTCTGTACAATAATATGTTGGTAACATCGTCCTTTCAAAAACAAAGCGTATTATTGCGTAGTCAACGTTGCCCATATATATCCCTTCAACGGCTTCAACTCCGTATTCATGTTTTTGTCGTAGTCGTTATTGTAACATGTTAAGTTGTTAATCAAAAGTTTCATACTCAATTTAGTAATAAAACGTTCAAAAGCTGATCTCTGGATTTGATTTCTGGAACAATCAACAGAATTGAACCGTCAAACTGACTTTTCTCTATTCACAGAAATTGTTGTAACTATGGAAACGTATAAATAAGGAAGAAGCGAAACACCGATTTGAAAATACCACGGGATGGAGACAGTGTTTTCGAAAAGTCCTTTTCTCATTGGTTTGAATTCAAAAAATGATGGCATTTGGTTGGTTTATATAATATGAGGGAAATTGTCGGGGGTAATACCACGAGTGCTCGCATTGCTATCGATAGTAATTCTGTCAGAAATCAACGAGATCAAATTGCTTGGTAATACCACGAGTCCTTTAGGACGAGTAGTGTTAAAAGGACTCGTGGTGTTACCTCAAAGCAATTTGATCGAGTTTAAGATTTCTGACAGAATTATCGATAGTATTGTGAGCACGAGTAGTATTTATAGAGATAATTTCACGAACCAACAAAGTAAAAGAAGTTCCATTGTCGTGAATTCTTCAATAGTTATAGATAATGCCTGACAGACATGAAGTCTGTCAGACTGATATTCATATTAATAGCAAGATGATATTATATTTCCCGTTGTTGTTTGGATACGTGGTTGACATGACAAAGTGGTATTACTGGCTCGAAGTAAAGGAACTGCGTATTATCGAGGCATACGTCCCTTATTGGTCTTAATATTGCAGGAAAGGATGGATTCATACGGCGAGTGAAATTATCAATGAAATTCATCCAGAAAAAACACATCATATCAGAACGTGTTTCAATTGATGAATAAGTGCATGGAGTCGGGATCAGTGCTGAATACAAAACATGAACGAGAGAAGCCTATCAGAAATGAAGGGGTCGCTGTTGCAGTTGTAGGACATGCAGTGATGGACAACATTCAATCTTCAAGACAAGTTGAGACTATTTCTGGAGTTTCTAAAAGCAGCGTACATCCAATTCTGAAAGAAGCAAAATTCCATCCTTATAAAATGCAGAATATACAAAAATTAAATGAAGATGATCCTGACAGACGTACAGAGTTTTGTGAAATCATGAGTAAATTAATGATAGGTGATAATAATTACCTCTACAATGTGTTCCTTTCTGACTAATCTTCTTTTTATTTAAATGGACATGAGAACAGGCACAACTGCAGATACTGGAGTGACGTAAATAACCACTGGTACAGGAAAATTCATTCACAAACTCCCCAGAAATTGATGGTGGCTGGTATTCTGGGAGATCATATTGTAGGTCCATATTTTATTGATGGTAACCTCAACGGACAAATGTATCTTGAACTTCTTGATACAACTGTGAACCCCAGAATCACTCAGTTACTTGAAGACGATGATAGGCTACTTGAAGGTCAGTTCACCTTTCAACAAGATGGAGCTCCTCCAGATTTTGTTGCACCTGTACGTCAATTTTTAGATGACAATTTCACAGGGAGATGGATTGGAAGGCGAGGACCAATAGAATGACCGGCTAGATCTCTTGATCTATCACCATTAGACTTCTTTTTATGGGGTCATTTGAAATCCATCGCTTGATGATCTACGCGGAGGAATTGCTGTGGAGTGTCGTGCAGTGACTCCAGAAATGTTGAGCAATGTGCGAAGACATTTCGAAAATCGATTATACTTCTGTATGGAACTTAATGATTCACATTTTGTGCCTTTCTTGAGATGATACCATTTTAGGTGATGGAAAATAAAAATATCTTCATAAAACTTAGTTTTCATTAAAACTTCAACAACACTTGATCGATCCTCAATTTCAGTACACCGATGTATTTGGGATTGCATTCCCTTCAAAATGATGTATCACAAGTATGGTAGTCCCATTGCAAATTCTGAAGTAGGAGGTGCTGGGGATGAGGAGGTTGACAACACCATGATGATGTATTTGGTGAAAGTGTTCCCCCTTGAAATAAAAATCGACGGGTCTGAGCAATTTTTTTCACGAGTTCGGAGATTTGGGATGTGACAAGTTTTAGGGGACACACTGTATATACCGTATAAAGGGAGCGAGCTAAAGCTAAAACCCCAAAAAACCATGTCAAGAAACTTGATTGAATAATTATGTAATTTCGACGACGTACTAAATCTACACGTAAAATCGGTACAAATGTAAGCACAACCTTCTCAAAATGTATTTTCAATCAAATATTATCCTCCGAATACGCAATTCTTATTCTGCTTTCCAAATTTGTGTCTTTGTTCTTTTAATACCAACATGCAATTGCTCATTTCAAGCTTTAAACTCTGTTGTTGTGTTGAACTGCTTTTGCGGATGTCCTTAAACATGTAGACAATCTGACATAAATACAGGCCAAAACTGCAATAGTCACTTGTATCTAACTGGAAGGCGAAGTTTTGCCATCGTTATCGAAACAAAGAAATGAAAATTACCGATGATTGGATAATAGCAACGTAAGTAAGGATGACATTGTGGAATTTCGAAGTAATTGCAAAACATTATTTTCCTTTTGTCTGACAAATGTATATATGTATATACTTACAGTTTATTATCAAAATCCAGCCCACTGAACATTGTCTTTTTTTTTTTTCATTTGGATTTCCCACACTTGACTAATATATCATAATAATTCTGAGTGCTTTTAGGTATTTTCATTAGCCATACAAATAGTAATACTATTGGTTAGAATTATTAAATTATTATTAGGTATATAAAATGTACACAAAAAATATCCTATATACGGGAAAAACTACTATTGTTGTTCTAAAGAATAGTGCCGTGACCGTTTCCAGAAGTTTTTGAAGAATCCTTTTTTCTTGTGGACTTCTTCACCTGTAACAAAAGAAAAATATATGATGATGATGATGCACCTTATTATTAACTGACACCACGTCTTACAATCTACTCTTGAATGCTAATGAATCTGAAAGTTTTATAACAAACTGGTCTAGAAACAATTATCTCTAAATGATGATAAAACCAAAACTTTAGATTTTTCAACAAAAAATAATAAACTAAATAACGTGTAACAATTGTCATTGGTAGATAAAAAATAATACGCATCCCGATTCCGAATTTCATGAAAGATTATAAACAGATTTATGTATTGAAATACAATTCGTTCAAATTCACGATATGAATTCTCATATCTTAAATAACACCGCAGACCACCGAGGTAGTCTGCTACAATGTATCGCAAATCGGTTGAATAGCAAGATTTGGTAGACTAAATAAACTCAAGCAAGAGGATACATTTCCATATGATTATTATTCCAACTAAATGAATGGACCCATTTGTGTGACTGGATGATTGAGGTCATGAGACAAAAACTCTAAACGAAATAATCTTTGTGATAAGATTTTAAATTATGCTACATTAAAATCACGTAGTGCTGACTTCATATTTTACCCTGGTGAGAAAATAAATTAAGACCCACCATATTTGTTGAGGGCGGAGTATGTATTATCAATTTGACAAAAAAGCAATAACTCATTTGAACGGACGAATGACTGAAGAATTTCCTTGAGAGGGACGGTTCTACAATTGGATCGGGGGCGCGAAGGAGTTGTTTTTTTTTGCTTCTGGGGAGATGCTAAACAAAGAAACTTGAGACAGGCAGTTCGCGTAAGGAAGGATGGTTGGGAAAGTAGATTCAATAGTCTAGGGAGAGTCTATTACATTTGTGATCGCGCGAATCGACCTAACTCAAATAATTGTCGGTATTTGTATTTTGCGGACGAACCTAGAAATCGGATTTCAAATAGTGGCGGACGAGTGAGAATAGTTACATACAGAGTGATTCCCAGACGAGATTTAAGGATTTAGCCGTTGGGTGTTAAACCCTCCTCGAGAGAGTAAGAAATTTGTGTATTGTTGTGATTAACTGACATACCAACCCTAATTTGAATACCCCACGTAATTTTAAACTTTGCATAATTTTGTATTGAGGTACTTCCCAGAACAAAGCACCAAACAATATAGTTAGACAGTGGTTCCAGTGACTTACTGGGTAGGTTAATTAGGGGTTAACAAGGAGACACCCCTGAACGTAATCAGTTTTCTTTTTTTTCGTATTTGTTAGTGGTAAATAACGTAAGTTCACCCTTTTGGGGATTTACCGAACAATCGTTAGGGTTCTTTCATTGCATTATTAAGTGGTTAATTATTTCTTTTGTTATTTGTTGATTAATTTTTTTATTGCTATCCTATTCCAAATTTTGATATTTTATTCAATAGATATAATATTTACCCAACGTACGTGTTTAATTTTGGCCTTCCACAAGAACAAAATTAGTATTACGAACTGTAGGCATCATCAATTGATCAAACTTTACTTAAGACTACCCCTTCGCGCGGGTAGCACGAACCCAACATTCCTTTCGGACAAGTTTGAAGGCCTTGAGAGGAGTAGAGCCACAAGAAGGGGTTTTGTTGGTATCTCCTGGCTAACAAATCACACCATCTATACCCCTAAGGCACAAGGAGTGGTGACAGCAGCCGATTGATTTTGTATTTTGAGACGTATAGAGTTTGACATACGAGCAAGTTAGTAGCAAGGGGCTCTACTCAACATAGAAACAATAGTTCTATGTAGTGAAAAACAGAATTTTGGAATTTTTTTTTGTTTTTCAACTTTTACTTTTCCTCTTCTAGGGGTTGGTGAGGGTAGACTCTGAGATTTGGAGAATATTCTTAGTCACCCCACACCCCAGAGGGTGGGTTATCACAGTGGTGACAGCGGTGGGATTTTTGGTAATTTTGTTCAATTGGTGATAAGTTTGAAAGAATTTTGGACTATTGTGTTGCATAGAAATTGAGCGTTTTTTTTTTTTTTTTTTTTTTTTTGATATTTACAGAATTGTAAGGAAAGGTATTTAGTGGAATGAAGTATTTTTCTCGTTGAAAATTAAGCGTAAAAAGTAATATCCGTGTTGAAAAATATATCAGCTGTTGGGAAAATATATATCAGATAGTTTTGATTTTAATACGATCGGTGTTAGCCGACGGATACAGTTTTATTTAAAACGAATTATCTCATTACAATAACAGTGATTTTATATTGCTTTATTATTTCGTCGTTGAGAAAACCAAGTGCTTCTGGGAAGAAGTAATAACATTTTTATTTTTTTTTGAGAGAACACGGTATAATTCGAATTAGAGTGGAGGTTGTGGTGTGTGTTGTATAACTATGCATTTGATGGTTCCGTCGGAACAAAACTATTGAAATCGTGGTCCGGAAAAGGAATATTCCAGACAGGTACATAGAATTGAATTAGTTTTGAAAGTAGGGTTGAATTTTGTCGGTTTTGGTTTATTAAGTGAAATACATTTTTTTTGGGGACTTTAATAGTTCAGTAAAATTTGGCGCATTACTTTGATTCAAGTGTAGTTAAGTAAATTCAATTTTCTTGATTAATTCAGAGTAAATCGTTATTTCCACTCTTAAATTAAATAATACGGTTACAAATTTTTTTCTGTTTGAATTTTTTTTTGTTGAAGCGTGTCGAAGTTTTGAAAGTATAAGTTAGGGAGTTCACAGGGTAGGTTCTTCGGAGAAGACGCCAAGAAGAGAATTTTGAGTGTAAGTAAGATACAATCACCACAATCTCTTTGTACTAACCCTATTTGCCAATATATTCACCGGACAAAAGAAAGACACAGCAGGCATTTAGCCTGTATACCTAGCAGGAATTCTTAGGCACAGGAGTGCCCAGGACGGAAGGAGTTAACTGAGAATTTGGTTGAGAGTTGAATTTGGTTTCGGGTCACACTATACCCGGAAAAAGCGTTTACTGTGGAACAACTGTCAGAATTATTTTATTTTTCTCTTTTCTGTTTATTTGATTTATCGGTACATTTGAAAGGCGTTTGGAATATTATAACATCTCATATTTGATTTTTTTTTGCTTTCTTTATATACAGGGCGAACTAGAAAGGTAGTACGAATTTAGAACATCTGTTGAATTTTAGTTTTTGCGGAAGACATACGATTTTCATTTTAAATAAGTGCGTTAATTTTTTTTGTGTTGTTTCATACTGATTAAACTTACGAACTTAGTAGAAGTTTTTATTAATATTATTATTACTGCTCTTGGCGGATCGAAACAAATTTCTTTTTGTGTGTCAGTATTAGTATTTTCAAGTTAGAGTAAAGTCGGGAAAACAGTTTATCATTTACTGAGAAAACGCGGTTGAATTAATTTTTTCCCTGCATAATTTTTTTTTAGAGCGGATTGAAGCGATAGCTGGCATTTTTGTTTCGTTCGATATTAGGGTGCTATAATTTGTATACGGTGTTACAGAAAAGTAGGTTGAACATTCGTTGTTGAAGTTGATTTTGTTTTTCTAGGTAAAGTTGAACGCGATTCAGAATCTAGGAAATATTATCATACAGGGTGAATCCGAAAAGTAGGTGAAATATTCTTTGTGGAATTTAACGTAATTTTATTTGGGGGTCAAATTGAAACATAAGTTGAAGTCAGTTTATAATAACTTTTTTTTTGCTTTTCTATTATACAGGGTGAACCGGAGAAGTTGAACGAATTTTTTTGTTGTTGTTGTACCTCTGAAATATATCGAGTCGGTTAAATTTTTTTTTGCTAATTTATACAAGGTGAATCGGGAAAGCTAATCAAACATAAATTTTTTTTCTTCTCCTTTCAATAATTTTTATATACAGGGTGAAGTTGCAACAAATTGTTACCTAATTTATACAAGGTGAATTGAAAAAGTGGAAAGATTTTTTTTTGTTTGTTTGTAAGTTGAAGTATATTGAATCAGTTAAAGTTTGTTTATTCATACAAGGTGAATCGGAAAAGCCAATTGAGTTTTTTTTACTTTTTATTTTTTTAATTTTTAATATACAGGGTGAAGGTGAAACTTAGGAAGTCAGTTCATAATTATTTTTTTATAACCCAAGGCTAGGAAAAGGCTAGGAGCAAGGTTCAATAGAGAAAAAAAAAAAGGAAGAAGAAGGAGGAAAGGAAAGAAAAGGAAAAAAGAAGAAAAAAAAAACTTAACAAAATGCAAAACACTCCCCCCAATACTCAGGCGCAAATTGCTACACCTCTTGGTGGCACGGCAGGACCTAATCCTGCTATTATAACGGCAGGGGCAGCAGCTCTTAGGTTGCCCGCCGCCTACTCTTTGGGAATGGTGGCAACCATTTGGATAATTTTGTTGGTAAGGACGTGGCGAGATACTTCGAAAAACTCGAAGCGCGAGCGAGACTCGATGGTTGGTCGGAAGATGAAACTCTTGAACTTTTTAAATTTAAACTTGCCGGCGAGGCCTATAATTTTTTTAAAGCAGACGAGGGGTTAGACGCGCTTACTTACGTGGAATTAAAGTCCAGATTTTTAACAAAATTTACGCCAGCGAAACTACCGGGAGAAGATCTATGGAATCTTAGTCGATGTTCTCAAAGGATTGACGAGGACGTGTCCTCATTCTGTACAAGGTTGCGCACGCTAGGAGCTAAATTATTGAAGGGGAACTTAAACGGAGCCACAAAGGAGGAAGAAGCAGGAATCAAGAAACAAAACCGGGAATTGTTACTGAATCAGTTCAAAACAGGATTACGGAAAGATTTAATGAAGGAAATGGGCGTGATGTTGTTATTAGAAGAAAATTTGACTCTGGAGAAAGCGGAAGAATTGGTGAAGCTACAGGAAATGTCCCTCCTAATGTTGCAAGGACAAGTGGGAAGTATGAAGATATCGACAGTAGAAACGGAAAAGACTTGCCAGGGATGTGGAAAAATGGGGCATGACACTAAGGATTGTAGAAGCACTCAACCATTCAATAGAACCTCCGAACCAAGAGGATGTTATAACTGCGGAAAAATGGGCCATTTTGCAAGGGAGTGTTACGGGAAGAAAAATCAAACTCCAACGTTTGTTTTTCGTGCCAAGGCAGAGGACACTGGGCATCCGATTGCCCCAGAAACCGACCCCAAGGAAATGGAGGATTTCAAAATGGAGGAAGAGGACGAGGATATCCGGGGACGTCTTCAAGAGGCTGGAATTCAGGCAGGGCCAGATTTCAACAAAATACCGCAAGAAGATATCTAGATAGAAGAGATGGGAGACCGTCCACTGGGGCCATTCCGAAACGATACCAAGAAGACAGGCCAAATCGACAGGAGGATTTAAACTAAGAAGGTCGACATCCTACTGCCAAGATGGAGACCGCCGAGAACAAGGGCAGAAAAATTATACGGGGAATCACGAGAAGAAAAATTAAACAGGGAGGCATACAAAATTTCATGGACAAAGACAAACAAATTATCATACCGGGGCGAGTCAAAATTTTTATAGGCGACCACACAGGTACCACCGAAGGGAAAGGGTAGTTATGGTTATTCCCGAGGTATCTTCTTTTGTGATGAGGGACGTACCTCATATTATCAAGTTACAGTTAAATGGTGTTTTGTGTTATGGATTGATAGATACGGGGGCAGCAGTAACAATAGTGCAAGAAGAAATAGTAGACAGAAACCATATAAATACTTGGGAATCCGATAGATACCAGCTGATGAGTGTGACTGGACACCCTCTGAGGACGAAAGGAACGACCAGGGTTGAAGTAAGCAGTGAAGATGGAAATTGGCGAAAGAACTGGACTGCAATTGTTTGTGGGAAGCATACGTTGGGAAACGTTCAAGCAATCCTAGGAAGGGATTTTTTGCAGGCCACATGGGCAAACATTCGGTATGGGACACACCCCACAGTTAAAATTGAAAGGAAGATTTTTAGGCTACTATATTCAGAAGAAATGGAAACTGATAGGAACTGTCACTATGGGGAAATTGGACAGATTCGGATGAGCAACAGAGGTTACAGAAGAACGGACGGCTACAGGCACAGGCCGAATGGGAATGGTCAATACGAGAAGAACTATGGGAAGAAGAACAAGAAAGATAACAGAAAATGGAGGAAAAAGCGATGGACAAACTATGGGGAAGATGAAGAGTCAGGAGAAGCAGCGCCGAGGACAAGTCATCAAGAGAGAAGAGCATGGTGCCAAAAAGTAGGAGAGTTTTACCGAAACAACAAGGAAGATGATTTGGAAGAAACTCAATGGAGAAGCGACTACCAAACTCCAAGTACGAAGCAAGCCGAGGAAGAGGCTGAAGCTGAAGAAGAAAGAAAGAAAACGGAAAGTCGCCATATTGAAGTTCAAACGGATACCTTACCAGAGAAACTTGAAGTACCAGTTGAAGAGGAGTTACAGGCTAAGAAGAAGATAGAAGTATGTACCATTGGCATTCAAACTGTCAATCGAAGAGACAGAGGAATCTCAGGGAGAAAATGTAGAAGAAACGGGAGAGGATCCCACGAGCCAAGGAGGCTCACCGCAACGTTGGGAGACAGATATACTACTAGAAGAAGAAGTTATTATTCCCGCAAAAACAGAAGTAATAGTGGCGGTCAAACTGAAGAAAGAAATAGAAGGGGAACTAGTGATATGCGAACCAGTGGACATGGGAGATAGTCATGTCCACGCAGCAACTAGCTTGACGGAGAACGCTAAACGAATCTGGGTACGAATCGTGAATCTTGCACCCACAGAAGTGAAACTGAATAATAAGAAAAAACTGGCCACCGCAGTATCATGCGAGAAAAAGGAAGAAGAATTGATCAAGACGGATAGGATGATTGGCACCGTCAAACTGGGAGACGAAGAACGGAAGAACAGCGGGTTTGAATTGGATCATTTAGAGGAAGAGACCAAGAAGAAGTTGAAGACCTTGATTCAAGAATACCAGGATCTATTTTTGGAAGAAGATGTGGTGAGAACCAGTACCACCAAGGTCAAGCATAGCATAACACTTGAGCCAGGAGCACAATCTATATGAAAGGCACCTTATAGGATACCCTACCACCAACGAGAAGTTCTACGAAAAGAAATCGATAGATTACTGGAGGCGGATGTTATCCGACCATCATACAGCCCATGGTCAGCACCCGTAGTGCTGGTCACCAAGAAATTGCCAAATGGAGGTGAGAAGGTGAGGATGTGTATTGACTACCGGGGACTCAACAGCGTGACGAAAAAGGAGTATTACCCCCTACCAAATATTTCGGACCTAATACAGGGTTATAGCTCAGGAAAAGAAGCGTTATTTTCAGTAATGGATGTTGCAGAAGCCTATCACCAGATAGACATGGAGGAGAAAGACATACCACTCACAGGTTTTAGTACGTTCCAAGGGCACTACGAATACATGAAAATGCCTTTTGGACTAATAAATGCGCCATCAACATTCCAAAGATTTATGAATATCACCTTGTCAGGGCTCGCGGGAGACATATGTATGGACTACCTGGACGACATCATCATTTTTAACTCTACCGGCGCGGAAGACCATATTGATAGACTACGAAAAGTTTTTGAACGACTGAGAGAACTTAATGTGAAACTGAAACCAAGCAAATGCAATTTTCTGTTAAAGAAAGTGAAATACTTAGGTCATATGATCACACAAGATGGGGTACTCCCAGACCCTGAGAAAATAGAGACGATACATCAATTCCCGTTACCGAAGAATGTAAGAGGAGTGAGGTCATTTCTGGGACTGGTAAACTGGTACAGGAGGTTCATACCAAATGCGGCTGAGCTGATTGCCCCACTGACCAATTTGACGAAGAAAGAGGTGAAATTCGAGTTGACACCTGCGGTGCTGGAAGCTATCCAGACCCTGAAAGATACGTTAACCTCAGACATGGTGCTGATCTTCCCGGATTTTACTCAGCCATTTTTGGTGGCAGCGGACGCATCTGGATCAGGAGTGGGGGCAGTTCTTAGCCAAGTACGAGATGGCTACGAACGTCCGGTAGCCTACGCTACTAGGACTTTCAAGAAAGCCGAACAAAATTATGCCACTACAGAAAAGGAATTGTTAGGGGTAGTCTTCGGAATTCAGACTTTCCGATGTTACCTGTATGGAAAGAAGTTCACTGTCATATCCGACCACAGACCGTTGAAGTGGTTGCTTACCTTGAAGGATCCAGGGTCAAGACTCGTGAGATGGGCATTAACCTTAGCCGAATATGATTTTTCGGTAATCCATAGGAAGGGAAGACTTCATGGAAATGCCGACGCGCTAAGCAGAATGTACAATAAGGACGACCATTTCATCGACTTGGAATACGAAGAGTTCGAGGAGTATCGGAAGAGCCACCAGGTACCAAAAGCAAAAAATGTTATCACACGCCAGGGAGATTTATTTTCTGCACCGGAAGATTGGGCGCTGGCTCACTGCGTATCACAAGACTTTGCTATGGGAAAGGGAATTGCCCAGAAATTTAAATCTATTCACGGCTCCGTAGAGACTTTGAAGTTACAACAGAAAGGTGTGGGGGAAGCCGCCGAGCTAAACTTACCAGAACGGAATTTTTATTATTTAATAACTAAAGATTTTTATTACGAAAAACCGTCAGATCGAGCTATTTGGAAAGTCTTAAAAAGATCTTAGATCATGTTGTGAACGAAATAAGGATACCGTTCTAGCCATTCCCAGGATAGGATGTGGTCTAAATGGACTATCGTGGGATCGAGTATCCGAAATGTTGGAATTCGTATTTCACAATTCCGTGATCAAAATTTTCGTATATGAAAACACCCCGAAAGTTTGCGTAGTGAAAGTCGTCGAAGAACCTGAGGTCGGCATGATACCCGAATGGGACAGAGAAGAGTTACGAGTGGCCCAAGAAAATGACATCTTTTCCCAAGAAATTGTTAAGTTGGTGAATGGACATTGGGAAAATGAAGAGTGCTACTACAGGTCAAAGGATGGAATTCTGTATCGTACAGAAGACGACGGGGACAAATTAGTTGTCCCAAAGAAATTTACAGCCAGGGTATTGGAAGATTTCCACGATGCACCGATGGCAGGACATATAGGACAACAGAAGACCTTGTGCAGCTTGAAACGAAGATTCTTTTGGCCAAATATGCGCTGTGAAGTAATTCACTACTGCGCTAGCTGCGAATCATGTAGCCGCAGGAAGACATCCCCTCACATGAAGAAAGCACCGCTCCAGAGGTTCACTCCAACCACGGAACCTTGGGAATTGACGTCCATGGATATCGTAGGACCATTGGTGACGTCCATGAATGGAAATCGATACCTATTAACGTTCCAAGACTACTTCACCAAGTACTTCGAAGCAATTCCGCTACCAGACCAAAAGGCAGACACAGTCGCACGAGCATTCGTGGAACAGGTCATTGTGCGACATGGAACACCGAAGAGACTACTAACAGACAGAGGGGCGAACTTCACTTCCAGCCTTTTCAAGGAGACGTGCAAGGCCCTGGAGATTGAAAAAATACAGACAGCAAGCTACGCTCCAACTTCGAACGGGCAAATAGAGAGGATGCACAGGGTGCTCAAGGATATGCTGTCCCACTACATTAACGAGAGCCAACGAGACTGGGATAACTGGATCCCGTTCGTACTTATGGCCTATAGGGGGAGCACCCATAATTCCACAGGATACAGCCCCTAGTTCTTGCTCCACGGGAGAGACCAAGTACTCTCCGTAGATGGATTCATAAGATAAGGGAGAGTAAGATATGACTACGATGTCAACTACGTAGCTGAATTCGTGGAAAGGTTGAGGAGAGTATACACTGAGGTGTACCAAAATACCGAAAGAGAAAAGGCGAAGAGGATAAAGAGGTTCAACCAGAAGGCCGGAGAGCATGGGTTCGCTGTAGGGGATCAAGTGTATTTGAAGGACATGGCAGTTAAGAAGGGCTTATCAAGGAAATTGGTAAAGAGCTGGTTTGGACCATTCCGAATCACGGAAATAAAGGGGCCCGTGACCTGTAAAATTAGGAAATGCGGTGGACGAGAGGAACAGACTGTTCACGTAAATAGGCTGAAGCCTTATATTGCAAGGTCCAAGGAGGATCGTAAAGTAGTGGAAGAGACTCGAAGACGGAAGAAGAAATCCGAAGAAACGGCCAGTGAAAGCGAACCCGAAGAAGGGGTAGAAGAACATAGGAAGTTCCACCCAGGGATGATACCGCCCTATGTCGAGGTACCTCTCCCAGAAAGTGACAGTGAAGGAAGCCAAGAAACAGCAAGCGAGGAACAGTCAGCCAGCGAAGAAGAATGGTTGCTGGAAGAACCAGCTGGGTAACTGCGGCGATCTACCCGAGTGAGGAGAGCCCCAGAACGCTGGTGATATTAGAGGAACATGAGAGGAGGAAAACAGGAGGGTGACATTATCAAGTCGAACCCCGAGTATAAGATCTATTTGAAGAAGTCGACAATACTCAGACATAGAGATTTAATGTTTTTTTTGGCGAGGCCGCCTGGTAAAATATGAGAATGAAACATTTTTTTTTTCACGGAGGAAATCTACTCAGGCATGGAGTGGTACCTTATTTTGGTTTTGAGTGAACAGCAGCAGATATTTTGTTTTGGCCCAGCGGCATGGGTCTAAGAATTTTGCCGCCGGGAATCGTGCCCACCGGGGGGGGGTAAAAATCCCACGAAGTATGGCACAACCATGGGGGGTTAAGGAAGGGAGTTACCCTGAGGTATGGGGTCCAGTTATTCTTGACGCAGCTATGACCAGAGCTGACGCCGAAGCCCCGTTACTCATGACTCAGAGGAAACTCCTAACATCACCTGAGTTAGCAGGATGCTAAATATAAATCCCCCACTCTTTTCTTTTCTTATCTTCTCTTCTTTTTCTTCATTTCTTTGCTTCTCCAAGCAGCGCTTTGGCGAATCGTGGATACACCTCCAAGTTTGTGTTGAGGTATTAGGCGTTTATTTATGGGTTGGATTAAAATAGTTGCGCCCATCTGTGTATAGGTGAACTATCTGCTGGTTTCACTCCTCCAAATTGATTGAAGTCGTACGAGTATGCTCGACTGCCTATAAGGCGTACCTGTATGGAGAGACTGCTCCCTCCTCTGAGCAGAAGGAGCTTAGACGTTTCAAACGTCCGAACGATAAACGTACCTGTATAGGGAGATTGCTCCCTTTTCTGAGCAAAATGAGCCTAGACGTTTCCAACGTCTGGACGGTATGTGACCGTATGTGGAGACTGTTCCCTTTTTCTGAGCAGATTGAGCCTAGACGTTTCGAACGTCACGGATATGAGCATATCGGTATGGGGGATTGCTCCCTCATCTGAGAAAAATATTGTCGGGAATACATATAGAATCCGAATCAGTTGGTCCGAGATGACCCTAATTTTTGATGGCCCTTGGTACTTATATTTTAAGGCCGGGCGCGAAATTTTAAGTCCGTAGGATACGGACCTGTATGATCGGGACTGAGCATACGTTGTGAACGTATGAAGCCGAGTTTTGGCATGAGTCAGGAGTGTTTTATACCCTGAGGATTTGGGGTATTGTACTAAGTTGATTTTTTTTGTAGTTACCTATTTATATACCTGAATACTAATGATTGTTTTGTTACAGGTATGGTGTCCGCAACGGCGGATTAAAGACTTTTTTTGTGGTTAATGAATATAGGTTAAATGTCCCACTTTAGGGTGGAGAAAATGTGTTTATTCCATATTAGTATTTTATAGATATCGGATTTTAGTGAATTAAATAACTGGAACCAAATAGCATAAGTAAATACAGGGTTGTCTCCTATTATTGTCGTTGTTTAAATTATCTGAAAATTTTATTTTATTTTTGGTTGTTGTTTTGATATTGAGGGAAACGTTTTGTTATTTATTTTTCTCATGGACAAATTTGATTAAACCTATTACACGTAACTAACGCCACCGAGGGAAAGAGAAGATTCCCGAAGAAAGAAGAGGACACTATGGGGCCTACTAGGACAATACTAATGGTGGTGTTCCTGTTTCGTCACTCAGGTGAAGACAATAATTGCCTACGACTGCGACGACAAAAACGCTGAAATCACCGCGGTTTCAATTCGGGACGTAGCAGAGTGCCCGGGAATAGAGAGTACGTACCAAAGTGAAGCGGTGGACATTAAAGTTATCCAGAGAGACGAATTATCTCTCCAACAAGTGTGGACTTGCCTGGTGGAAGTGACACGCATCATAAGTCACTGTGGCATGCACAGTCACAGTTCTATAGTAGCCGGGGGAATAAGTAACTACATTTACCGTTGGCGCAGAGGAGTGTCGTAACGTCCACCGTTACCGAACACTCAACATATATCGGCAGAACATTGGGGGAATAACGATGAATGGCACCACGACAGCTTCTATAACACTGGAAGGGGAAGTGGACACCGCAGGGAGCTGCGAAGGAACGACCTATCACGAAAACGGACGAGTATGGAAAAATGTGGTTATCATAGCGACCATCAAAATTAGGACAACGGATTACACGGCAAAAATCAAGATGGAGGAAAACGAAGTAAGTTTGCTAGGGGGCGTCGTCTGCCCATACCTAAAGGGCTACTGTTTCGACACTACAATTGGGGAAATTACCTGGGATGTCTCATCATTGAGGACCTGTGAGGAAAAGCTGAGCTTACTGTACCATGGACGAGCGGAAAAAGTTAAAAACCAAGCCACGACTGAGGAAATTATAGTTGTGGAAGACAATACAAAGGTGTTTGCGGTTACCTTAGTAAAGAAGGTCTACTTGTGTCAGTTGGAAATCTGGCAAACCGAACACCCCAGGATTCTTGTGATAGAAGGAAATCAAGGAAACCAGCTGACCCCCAAGGTCAATATATTACCTCACAACGCCGATCTCATGTCTTATATAAACAGTAAATTTTTATATGTCGAGCAGGCCTACGCAAGAAGACTAGACCAGCTGTACACAGACACCATTCACCGAAGATGTCTGATGCAGCGCGAAATATTACGTACCCGTTTATTAATGGCACCATTGGTCCCAAGTACCCTGAGCCAACTGGTGAAGGAAAGCGGCGGATATGTAGGCCGAGTATTGGGCGAAGTACTATACATAATGAAATGCGTACCAAGAACCGTCACCATACGACGCACGGAAAACTGTTATAATGAATTACCGATACGGGTAAATAATGCGTCCAAATTCATGGCACCAGTGACAAGAATAGTACAAGACCATGCCGAGGAGGTGGATTGCAATGGACTGACGCCACCTTTATACCTAATTGACGACCAATGGATGGGATTGAGCCCCTATCCAACTGTGAAGAGGAAGCCGGAAGAACTTGCACCCGAGACGACCCAAAAGATCGCCTTCAAACCAATACAACCAGTGGGTTCCCTAGGCATATACACCCAAGAGGAGATCAGCAACGCACAAAGGCTCCTTACCTTCGGAAATGAACGAAAAGTCGTGGAAAATATTTTAGCCAGAAGGGTAGCAGGACTCGAAACTAACAGTCAAGGTTTCTCCACTGTAAGCATATTCGATATCAATGAAATGAAGCAGTTAGCCCACAACACTATGCGCCAAATTTGGGGCTGGTTCACTGACCTGGGCTTATTTATGAGTGGACTAATGGGATTCTATGCTATATTTAGAATCCTGAAATATGGAATAGGAAAGGTGTTGAACGGCATACACCTGTATCAAACCGTAGGATGCAGCTTTATGATACTGGCCAGTCTATGGAATACCCTGACCATGTGGATAAACCACCGACACCAAGCCAACCTCCAGAGAGACGATTCAACCCCCTCCGTTGAAGCATCAACCCCACCCGAGGAAACGCCAAACCCCAACCCATACCCAAGACTACAACACTGGTCCGAGCGACCCATAGTTTTAAACGAACAAGCCATTTAAATCATTTTCGCGAAAAAGGACGATATTTCGCGAGTGTATCATAAAAAATCGTAACAGTGCACTTATGAACTTGGTGGCCAGTAAAAGCCCCCAACAAATAGACTTTCAGTAACGGGACAGTCAAAACTAAGTAAAAGGTGATGACGAACATTCCGCGTAAACAGTCGTTAGGACAAAAGGTTCCAAGAGCCCTGAGGTAAACATGTGAAGGTTCCCTACCGCCCACCGAACACACAGCAACACCAGACAGCATCGGCACCACGCAAATGTAGTGCGCGAAATGTAGAATGGGGGTAAAGCAAAATATGTAAAAGTGCGAATCAAACGCGAAATTTGTAAAATATGTGGCGAAGCTGCGGGCGATGCCGGACCTGAACTCTCACGTATAGCTAGCGACCAACCGCGGGAGATTGTCGATGCGCTTGAACGGTTCGGTGAGTCTGGGCGATTCGAAGGAAAATTCTGGAGCATTCAGAGAAGTCAACGTTGGATATAAAAAGAACTACGCAGCGGACAGTCGGACAGTCAGTGAAGTGAAAGTCGAATATAAATACTAGAGTGATTGTTATGTACTGTGAATCATTGTATTTCGTTAAATAAATTATTTTTGAGTGAAGTAGACTTTGAATATACAACAGTGGTGATCAGAAGAGCGATTGTTAGAGATAAAATACAGAGTGTTCGTGTAAGTAGACAGCTTGTGTATTTCGGACAATTATTTTCGCGTGTGAAATAGACAATAATAATAATAATAATAGACTGGTGGCCGTGGAATAGACTGTGTGAAATAGACAATAATAGTAGTAATAGGCTAGTGTCCGGGAAATAGACTGTGTGAGATAGACAATAATAATAATAATAGACTGGTGACCCGTGAAATAGACTGTGAGACATAGACTAAGACAAAATGTGTTCGAGGAAAGTTCGCCTGGTTGAATTGAAGGTTGCGGAATTGAAGCAAGAACTGGAGGAGAGGGAACTTGACACAAGTGGTAAAAAGGCCGTGCTTCAAACAAGACTTGCCGAGGGATTAGTTCAGGAGGGCGAGGACCCAGAAACATTTTTATTCGAAGTTTCTGGAATTGATTTGGGTTCCATAATGAATAAACTCGATGAAAATTCCAAATCAATGAAAGAAGAACTGCAACAAAATTCAAGAAACCTGGAAGAAAGTTCGAATAATCTGGAAGAAAAACTTCAAGAAAAACTTCAAGAGAGTTCGAGAAAATTGGAAGAAAATCTTCAAGAAAGACTTCTGGAAAATTCGAATAGTCTGAAAGAAGAATTTCAAGATAGTTCGAGGAATTTGAGAGAAGAAATTCTAGAAAATTCGAAGGGTTTAAGGGAAGAGCTTCTAGAAAACTCGAAGAACATGAAAGAAGAACTTTGTCGATTAGAAAAAAGAATGGGGACTGTTGAGACAGAGATGGAGAAAATCAAAGATGGAATTGAGCAAGAGATGGGGAAATTGAAGGAAACCATCAGTGATGAAATCAGAGGCGGCATCAAAGATGAAATTGAGGAAGTGATGGGAAAATTGAAGGAAACAATTAGTGACGAAATCAAAGGCGGACTCGAGGCGGAAATCATCAAAATAAAGGAGAAAATCATTAAGTTGGAAAACCAGAATGACACTACCCACACCACAGAATCTGTCAATGAAAATTCAATGCTGGAACTGAGTTTGAACTTAGATGATGTTCAAAGGGGTTTGAAAGATGTAAAAATCAGTCCAGAAACAGGAAAACTCTCTATGAAACCACCTCAGTTTGATGGAAAAACACCATGGGCAAACTACCGCCGACAATTTGAAGCTGCAGCAAAGGGAAATGGATGGAATGCAGGAGATAGAGCTGTGGCACTAACACTGGCGTTGCGTGGAGAAGCAACGAATATTCTACAAACCCTCACGGCACAAGAGCAAGAGGACTACGAGCAGCTGATCAAACATCTAGAATTACGGTATGGACAGACTCATCTAGAACATGTATACCACTCACAGCTCAAAAACCGCTACCAGAAATCAAGCGAGTCCCTACAGGAGTATGAAGCAGACATTGCACGCTTGGTTCGCCTTGCATACCCAGCCACACCGGAAAAGGTAATGGAGCGACTAGCAGTTCAGGCATTCTTAGATGGACTTCGTGACCAGGAAACCAGACAAGCATTGACACTAGCTCGTCCAACACATCTCGTGGATGCACTGGCACGCGCTTTGGAATTTGAGGCGGCGAAGCAATCCTGCAGAAGCCAAAGTAAAGTCCGAGTTATTGAAGAAGACCCACAGAAGCCTGCTGACCTGGAAGCTGCCATAAGGAAGGTCGTGAAGGAAATGTTGCCTGAGAAAAGACTAGTGAGATGCCGGAACTGTA
Organism: Chrysolina oricalcia; assembly: GCA_944452925.2. Taxonomy (NCBI): domain Eukaryota; kingdom Metazoa; phylum Arthropoda; class Insecta; order Coleoptera; family Chrysomelidae; genus Chrysolina; species Chrysolina oricalcia. The sequence continues at coordinate 34,773,245 of OX101815.2, read as the reverse complement.
GGAAACTTGGACACGTGCGTAGTCAATGTCCAACCCTCAAGAGGTCGAGACCAACGAAGGTTGTTGAGAAGGGGCAATCGTCGGCCACTACTCAGAAAGACCCGGTGAACAATGCACATGTCGCTGTCCTCCAACGACAGAACAAAGGAGCCTTCGTAGACGGTTTCATCAACAACGAGCCTTGCACCATGCTGCTAGATACAGGTGCGACTAGGACAATCCTTGGACCTGCTTTTATCAAAACACCAGAGAGAATGGAACCATCATCCTGGAAGCTACGCACAGCAACAGGAGAGCCGGCCACTGTACATGGTGAGCTACCGATTGAAATGATTCTAGGCAGCACAAAAGTGAAACATCGGGCATTAGTAGCGGACATTGAGGACTAGGCAATTATTGGAATGGACATCATGAATTCCAGAGGGTTCGAATTGAATTTCAAAGATGGCGTTCTACGTGTGAACGGAGAAGAGCTGGTGCTCCATGGAAGAAGTGAAGAGATGGTTCGTGTTCTGCTGGCTGAAGATGTAAGTGTACCCGAGAGGGCTGATACCATACTTGAGGCTCGCTTGGACGGAGGTGCGAGCAATGGAAGCGTGGTGATGTTCGAGCCCAAGCTTCATGATGAGAAAATTGGACGAGGGATTGCACTAGGCAAGACTTTGCTGCGTGCTGATAAAATTGTGCCAGTAAGGGTAATGAATGTCAATTATTACCCAGTGACTTTGAAGAAAGGAACTGTTTTGGGGCACTGCTCGTCAATTTCCTCTGTGAACAGGAGTGTACATGGTACTGTTAGTCAAGACAACAACCTGACAGCGGAACTGGAAAAATTGGTTACCCTCTCTTCGAAGGGCATTAAACCAGCCCAACGGCCCAGATTGAGAGAATTAGTCAAGAAGTACCAAGACATCTTCGATACCGGACAAGGAAAAGGGGGCCGAACGAATGTAGTTCAGCATAAAATTGATACTGGGGATGCCCGACCAATCCGACAATCAGCTAGAAGACTTCCTCTTGCCAAGAAGGAAGAGGCTGACAAAATAGTCAGTGAAATGTGGAAAGATGGAGTTATTGAACCATCCGACAGTCCATGGTCCTCTCCAGTCGTGCTGGTGAAGAAGAAAGATGGATCAACACGCTTTTGCGTAGACTATCGTCAACTGAACAACGTGACGAAGAAAGACAGTTACCCTCTTCCGAGAATAGACGACACCCTAGACACGTTGGCCGGCTCCACGATTTTCTCGACCCTTGATCTGAAGAGTGGATACTGGCAGGTAGAACTGGCTCCAGAAGATAGAGAAAAGACAGCCTTCACCATCGGCTCGGGACTGTGGCATTTCACCGTTATGCCATTCGGGCTTTGTAATGCTCCAGCAACATTCGAGAGATTAATGGAGACGGTTCTGAAAGGACTCGCATGGAGGACGTGTCTGGTATATCTCGATGACATTATTGTAGTTGGCAAATCGTTCGAAGACCACGTTAAAAACCTGGAGGAGGTATTCCTGCGACTGAGAAATTCTGGATTGAAGCTGAGCCCCAAGAAATGCCACCTGTTCCAAAAAGAAGTACGTTACCTTGACCATGTTGTCTCTGGGCACGGAGTAGCAGTGGATGATGAGAAGATCAGAGCAGTGAAGGAGTGGCCTATTCCTAGAGACATACACCAACTACGTAGTTTCCTTGGTTTGTGCACATACTATCGCCGATATGTGCTGGGGTTCGCCAACATCGCTAAACCACTGACCAGGCTCACGGAAGGTCAAACAAAGTTCCAATGGTCCGAAGAATGCCAAGATTCGTTCAGGAAGCTGAAGGGGGCATTGATCAACGCACCAATTTTAAGTTATCCCCTTCCGAGTGGAAAATTCATTTTGGACACGGACGCCAGCAACGTGGGACTTGGAGCTGTCTTGTCCCAGATCCAGGATGGGCAAGAGAAGGTCATCGGATACTTCAGTAAAACTCTCAGTAAACCGGAGCGTAACTACTGTGTCACCAGACGAGAACTGTTGGCTGTTGTCAAGGGAGTAGAACACTTTTACAAATACGTGTACGGAAGAAGATTCCTGTTAAGGACCGACCACGCAGCCCTTGAATGGCTTCTACAGTTCAAAAACCCCGAGGGCCAAGTAGCACGTTGGATCGAAAGACTCCAAGAATTCGACTTCGAGATCGAACATCAAGCAGGGAGTGGCCACAAGAACGCAGATGCTCTGTCAAGGAGACCATGCCCAGACGACTGCTCACACTGCCGACGAGCAGAAGAGAAGGAAGCAGCGATTTGTAGAACCACGGCAGTTGACAACAACTGGAATGACAACGAGGTCCAGAAAGACCAAGAAAGCGATCCAGATCTTGGTTTAGTCGTCGGCTGGAAAAAGAGTAATCAAAGACCGACATGGCAGGAAATCGCAAGATATTCCCCAGCAGTCAAATCCTACTGGGCCCAATGGAATTCCCTTACCCTGGACAATGGAGTCCTGAAACGTGTATTGGAGTCTGAAGATGGTGGGGAAGACAGACGTCAGATAGTGGTGCCCAAGAACAGAAGGCAGGAAGTACTCCGAGAGATCCATGATGGAGTTGCTGGAGGACATCTGGGTGTGACGAAGACCCTGCAGAAAGTAAGGCAACGGTTTTACTGGGTCAATTGTCAAGTTGATGTCAATGACTGGTGCAGAAAGTGTGCTGTTTGCGCTGCCAGCAATGGACCTCGGACACGACCCAAGGCCCCGATGCGTCAGTATAACGTAGGTAGTCCATTCGAAAGAATTGCCATTGACATCGCCGGCCCGTTCCCCGTATCAGATAACGGAAATAAATACATCCTTGTGGCAATGGACTATTTCAGCAAGTGGGCCGAAGCCTATGCCCTACCCAACCAGGAAGCCATCACCGTCGCGGACGTCTTGGTGAAAGAGTGGATATGTCGATTCGGCGTTCCCTTGGAGCTGCACTCGGACCAAGGCAGAAATTTTGAATCCAATTTGTTCCAAGAAATGTGCCAGATGCTGAACATCCGAAAGACGAGAACCACAGCTCTACATCCACAGTCCGATGGAATGGTTGAGAGGATGAACAGGACTATCAATCGCCACTTGTCCAAGGTAGTCTCTGACCATCAAAAAGACTGGGACCAGTATCTCCATTTGTTCCTGATGGCCTACCGTTCCGCAGTACACGAGTCGACCGGCCAAACCCCTGCAAGTATCATAATGGGCCGAGAGCTGCGACTTCCCTGTGACCTAAAGTTTGGGATGCCACCAGGACAGGATACCGCGGGAGAGGACTACGTCAGCAAACTCCGGCAGCGAATGGAGGACATCCACGAACGAGTCCGTTTGAACATCCAGAGTGCCAGCGACCGAATGAAAGCGACTTATGACATCAATGCCGATGCTGGAGGATTTCAGGTTGGTGACCTAGTTTGGCTGTACAACCCGATGCGTCGCCGTGGCCTGTCACCAAAATTACGGAATTCATGGGAAGGTCCGTACAAGATCGTCAAGAGGATAAATGACCTGCTTTACCGAATCCATAAACCACCCAGAGGTAAACCCAGGGTCGTGCATTTCAACAGGTTGGCTCCTTACGCTGGGAACCATGACCAAGTCCGCACCCTCAGATCACCAGAGGATGCGATGACGTTCCAGAAATTCATGTCCTTATACTCAAATGGACAGAAAGGAGCCACGGGACCTTTTCAAAGTGCCAGTCGATTACGCCCTAGCACACTGCGTCGCAGAAGATCTTCGAATGTCCAGGGGCATCGTTGTGGTGTTCTCCAAGAAATTTGGCCAACTCCAAACACTACGGAAACAGAATCCAGAAATGGAGGTGTGCTACAGCTGAAGAAGGGCCAGAGGAACATCTACTACTTGGTGACCAAGAAGCATTCCCAAGACAAACCGTCCTATGAAGATGTCTGGAGGAGCCTCACCCAACTGAGAGATGCGATGGTGGACCAGAATCTGGTGGACTTGGCAATCCCAAAATTATCCTGTGGTATTGATGGGCTGGATTGGAGAGTTATAAGAAGTATGTTGGAGACGATATTCCGATCCAGCGGCATCCAGATTTTGGTTTGTTGTAATCCTATTCCACGACCTAACATGAAGACTGTGGAGTGTTATTTCCATCGAACTTCACGATGCAGATATGGGGAATCCTGCAAATATCGACACATTCCAAGGATGACATTTCGGGACGAAATATCTCTAAGAAGGGGGCAATGTGGCGAAGCTGCGGGCGATGCCGGACCTGAACTCTCACGTATAGCTAGCGACCAACCGCGGGAGATTGTCGATGCGATTGCACCGAGAAGAATCTGGACGGTTCGGTGAGTGGGCGATTCGAAGGAAAATTCTGGAGCATTCAGAGAAGTCAACGTTGGATATAAAAAGAACTACGCAGCGGACAGTCGGACAGTCAGTGAAGTGAAAGTCGAATATAAATACTAGAGTGATTGTTATGTACTGTGAATCATTGTATTTCGTTAAATAAATTATTTTTGAGTGAAGTAGACTTTGAATATACAACAAATAGATAGTTAAGATTTTGATGAACTATATACACTGAACGCTATAACAAATACATCATCCATGAATGTTTCCATATTAGTAGTAAGGAACCCCCAAACATTGAACAGGGCCGGTCTGGCTGATCACATCGATCGATATTTTTTTATTGTAGTAAGTTGGTAATTTTATAGTATACCGGGGGTAGTCAACAGAGTTATACCAGTCCTAATCAATAATTTTGTCACTACGACAAAATGAGAAAAGGCATGGGCGTGCCCATACTTTTTCCAGGGGGATAGTTATAAGTGATAATTAATTAAGTAATTAGATAAATATTCATTTTATGTTTTTTTGGTGGAGCTTTGTTTTGGTAAGATTGTTTTGGAAAAGTTGTGGCATGGGGTATGCCCAAAACTTTTTGAAAGGGGGAAGTAATGTAACAATTGTCATTGGTAGATAAAAAATAATTCGCATCCCGAATCCGAATTTCATGAAAGATTATAAACAGATTTAAGTATTGAAATACAATTCGTTCAAATTCACGATATGAATTCTCATATCTTAAATAACACCGCAGACCACCGAGGTAGTCTGCTACAATGTATCGCAAATCGGTTGAATAGCAAGATTTGGTAGACTAAATAAACTCAAGCAAGAGGATACATTTCCATATGATTATTATTCCAACTAAATGAATGGACCCATTTGTGTGACTGGATGATTGAGGTCATGAGACAAAAACTCTAAACGAAATAATCTTTGTGATAAGATTTTAAATTATGCTACATTAAAATCACGTAGTGCTGACTTCATATTTTACCCTGGTGAGAAAATAAATTAAGACCCACCATATTTGTTGAGGGCGGAGTATGTATTATCAATTTGACAAAAAAGCAATAACTCATTTGAACGGACGAATGACTGAAGAATTTCCTTGAGAGGGACGGTTCTACAATTGGATCGGGGGCGCGAAGGAGTTGTTTTTTTTGCTTCTGGGGAGATGCTAAACAAAGAAACTTGAGACAGGCAGTTAGGCCGAGATTTTTGAACAGCGTGGTTCGCGTAAGGGAGGATGGTTGGGAAAGTAGATTCAATAGTTTAGGGAGAGTCTATTACATTTGTGATCGCGCGAATCGACCTAACTCAAATAATTGTCGGTATTTGTATTTTGCGGACGAACCTAGAAATCGGATTTTAAATAGTGGCAGACGAGTGAGAATAGTTACATACAGAGTGATTCCCAGACGAGATTTAAGGATTTATCCGTTGGGTGTTAAACCCTCCTCGAGAGAGTAAGAAATTTGTGTATTGTTGTGATTAACTGACATACCAACCCTAATTTGAATACCCCACGTAATTTTAAACTTTGCATCCTTTTGTATTGAGGTACTTCCCAGAACAAAGCACCAAACAATATAGTTAGACAGTGGTTCCAGTGATTTACTGGGTAGGTTAATTAGGGGTTAAGAAGGAGACACCCCTGAACGTAATCAGTTTTCTTTTTTTTCGTATTTGTTAGTGGTAAATAACGTAAGTTCACCCTTTTGGGGACTTACCGAACAATCGTTAGGGTTCTTTCATTGCATTATTAAGTGGTTAATTATTTCTTTTGTTATTTGTTGATTAATTTTTTTCTTGTTATCCTATTCCAAATTTTGATATTTTATTCAATAGATATAATATTTATCCAACGTACGTGTTTAATTTTGGCCTTTCACGAGAAAAAAATTAGTATTACGAACTGTAGGCATCATCAATTGATCAAACTTTACTTAAGACTACCCCTTCGCGCGGGTAGCACGAACCCAACATCCCTTTCGGACAAGTTTGAAGGCCTTGAGAGGAGTAGAGCCACAAGAAGGGGTTTTGTTGGTATCTCCTGGCTAACAAATCACACCATCTATACCCCTAAGGCACAAGGAGTGGTGACAGCAGCCGATTGATTTTGTATTTTGAGACGTATAGAGTTTGACATACGAGCAAGTTAGTAGCAAGGGGCTCTACTCAACATAGAAACAATAGTTCTATGTAGTGAAAAACAGAATTTTGGATTTTTTTTTTGTTTTTCAACTTTTACTTTTCCTCTTCTAGGGGTTGGTGAGGGTAGACTCTGAGATTTGGAGAATATTCTTAGTCACCCCACACCCCAGAGGGTGGGTTATCACAAACGAACCAATTAAGCTTCTCGGAGTGTATTTGGATTCATCTCTAAATTTCTTACCACATATTCACAAGTTATCAAAGCGCCTGTCCACGTGCATATACATGATCAGACAACTTAGCAACACAACAACAACATATTGTTTAAGAGTAGCTTATTTCGCCATTTTCCATAGCATAATGACATATGGAGTGATTGTATGGGGTTCATCATATCATCTAGAGATGATATTTAAATTACAAAAAAAGTCGTCAGAACTATGGCACAGGCTAAATATAACGACCATTGCAAACCTTTCTTCGAAGGTCTTGGTATATTGACTCTTCGATCTTGCTACATATATGAAAGTTTGTGTTATGTAAAAAAAAATGAAAGGTGAAAATAAAGTGACTAAGCCGGAGGACATACACTGCCATGATACTAGGGCCAAAACAAGTTTAAGGCTTCCCAAATATAGATTAAGTAAATCACAGAACTCATATCTATATCAATCATTAAAATTTTATAACGCTTTAACTAATGATTTTAAGACCCTGAAACGAGTACAAACACTTTTGAAGTAAAAATTGTGAATGTTCTTTTACAAAATGCCTTTTACACATTTGAGGAATATTTTAATTATTTCGACTCATTACGTAATCCGTCGCCTGTCTGATAATGAATATTGATGTATATTTTTTTGAATTATTGTATTTCTGAATTTCGCTATGTCTTTCTCCTTAAGTTGTTTACTGACTACTTTCATCGTGTCTGTTTTATGTTTTTATCAGTTTCAATTTATTTATTTATTATTATTGACGTATGCAAACATTTATTGATGTATGTACTGCACGAATAAAGTTCTATTCTATTCTATTCTATTTTATTCTATTCATCAGGGTTTTATACGAAGGGTTCCATGTCAATTTATTCACAGATGATTGAGCACCGATTGCACCAAGAAATATTTGTGTAACCTTTAAGTTGAGTAGAGCTTAAATAAAATATGATACGTAAATGCAATGGAAGTTTTGATCAAGCTCTCTAACCTTTGAGAAAACTCAATTATTAGTTGGTACATGAGGAAGTGACTCATACACTGAAATTTACTGTAAAATGGAGTAAACTTAATATAATTTTCCAACCGTTGAATTGCAAATTTTTTATCAGTTTTGATTTGAAATGATGATTAATTGTGTATGCTTTTTACTCACTTCACCTCTAGCTACATTCTCTTCTGGCAAACACAGCTCAGTAATTGAATATTACCGTTACCAACAGACCGACCCATAAAGTACCCAAGAGAAATGTCTGGAAAGCAATTCATCAAGACATCCATAGACAGTCAGCACAACAAAGCTACATTTCAGAAGACCCATCGCAGTTCAACTATTTGTTTGTTGAGACAATTGTAAATAAAGTTCTTACCATGAGAACTAACAACGAAAAACCCAAGCAAACCCTTGGTTCAACCAAATAATCTGCGAAATTGAGAAAGTTCGTCTTATGGATTAAATACGTGAATTTAGGAACAAGTGTTATGCCGATCATAGAACAACAAACTCAGTAACTTACTCACACGACTATAAACAAACATCAGACTCTCTGGAATACCGCAGATACGTTGGCGATCTGTTTCTGTTTTATGAACGATGCTCTACTGAAATAGCATATTATATCAGTACAGAAAACTTCTTGCTCGCCTCACAGGTGACTCCTTTATATCCACCAGCATCCGTATTCTATCAAGTTCGCAGCACTGCGGGTGCGGGTGTGAAAGATCTGTCGTCTCCACATTGTCCTCACATTTTGGATACGAGACGCGTGTTGTCTCGCTGCGACTTGATATTCTTATGCTTCCCAACGAGAAAGGGCGGTATTCCTCTTTTCTGTTTGAAACAGAGCCTGAGACTTGTGCAAGCTAGGAAAGACGACCCTTAAAAGTGCGATGCCATGCACGAGAGCGGTGACCATGCCCTTATGGTTGAGAAGCGAATGAACGCATAATTTATCTGATAAAATGATAGATATCGAGAAGACAACTGTGCTGAATAAGTCGAAATATTTTAATTTGTGACTTGTTACTTATAAGCTGAATTTTCAAAATAAACCCTTTTATTGTTATTGTTATTGGGCATACCTAGCAAAGATCCCGTAATCAATCGTCGCAGGTTTATCCGGTTAGTTCAAAGTGCGAAGAAAGCTTTACATGGCGGAATGAACACGGACGGCTATTGTATGGTATTGTATGGTATGGATGAAAGGATTAGTAGCGAACATTTTGAGAGTAAATATGCCATTCATCAAACCTGATGTTATACGCTAGTTCAAAGTGCGAAGAAAGCTTTACATGGCGGAATGAACACGGACGGCTATTGTATGGTATTGTATGGTATGGATGAAAGGATTAGTAGCGAACATTTTGAGAGTAAATATGCCATTCATCAAACCTGATGTTATACGCTTGCTCAGTATTCTGCAGTCTCAAGTGGACACCCCTTACTAGGTTCGACATAATGCAGGTCAAGGTCTTCGGTATCGTCACTAATAGTAATAATATTGATACTTCCTCATAAACACTTATAGAGTGTACCTGAATGCATAGCCTGTGTAGGTAGAGGACGGCTATTATTATTGGCCAAGGCGCTCCGGAGCGAATTACTGATTTTTGATAGAGTATTAACTTTTCAGCTGTAGAACACACAGAAAACCTACAGCACCACCCTGGGTGGTCGGTGCGCACTCCAAGCAAGCACTAGACCAGATTCTGACATAATATATACTTCTTTGATCAATTTACGTGAAACTCAGGAAGCAAGAGCGGTTATATATTACAAAAGAAAGCTCTTTGTTACATTTGATGAGTTTTTTCTTCCGAAAAGACCGCTCAATCACAATATCATCGGCGTCAGAGCATATCATAATAAACCTCGCAAAAACAGCAGGATGATTTATGAAGAACTGGCCTTGTTTCATGATAGAGGTGAATAAACACCTGTTAAACAAAGGAACTGTGGAACCCGGTTTTCCGTCAAAGGCAACTTTTTCTCTGAAATGAAGAAAAACTGATAATTTTTGCTATAATAATACATCACGGACATATATATCTCACAAACCCGCATATGAGTGCAACAGGAGATGTGGAAACCTGCAATTGACCTCACCACGCGCAAGATCAGCGGGGATGATCTTGCACCTTAGTATCCTTAGTAGCTTTGAATTATATATGGATTTAAACTTCCCCCATAGAATTGAATTTGAATTATGAATATAATTTCGAACAGAAAGCCAAGCAACTGAGGAAGAAGTTACAATTTGGGTGGGTGACCTGGGATCGCATACTATTCCGAGCCCGCACAATATTCCGAGCTCGCACATTATTCCGAGCTCGCACATTATTCCGAGCTCGCACATTATTCCGAGCTCGCACAAATCTCTCGATGAATTCTGAGGGTTTCGTGAGGCTGCAGCCGGATGACGAAAAGAACGTTTATACTCTACAAGAAAAAAATGATAAGAACTTTTTGCCTTATTTTGGTCAGTGTGGTAGAAGTATAATCAATCGGTGTCTCAACATGGTTTCTTTCTGAATTTGCCTACATGACAAAATGAATTTGAAACTGAAAAATACTTCTCTTTTCCAGAAGACGTTGACGTTCAGATACGTCTCTATTATCAAAGCTTGAAAACTCAATTCGTATTATATTCGGTGATAAAGACTTTTCAGATATCATTTGATTTTGTCAAAAAATCTAATCAGCAACAGGACTCTGTGTCATACTGAATTCCAATTATCGTCTGAATTCCACATGACTGGTACTCTGTGCATAAAAATTATCGCGTAAACTCGGTAGCCAGAAAGCAAGACGTCGAGACGTGTCGTTTTCTGTGTTCAACCCTACTCTTCTCGTTCGATGTATTCGGTCAATGTTGTAAGTCAAATATATTTTTATGTAACAATTCCAAAAGCAAATAGTACAAAATTTTAAATAACGAGGGTACGGAGTGAATACTTGCAAATAATACTCGTATAAGTGAAAAAAAACCCGAATGCATAACAAATAAATTTATTGGAATAGAGAAAAAGCAAAAGGTCACGGTATGTGGCAAAATGTGAGCTACAAAGCTTAACAGTTTGGGTTTTGGAGAAAAATCTCTCGAAGAATGGAGAATTTGTATTCAGAAAAGTACAGAATAGTGCAGAGCCATAATCCGCTGGTCAGTGTATATTTATAACTATTTCTGTTTTTATTTAAATTTAGGTGGTGGTAGACTGGAAGTCAAAAAAGACGCAAGTATATGCGGCATTGGTTACCTCTTCTATGGCCCTCGATACATATTGCTGAGCTATAGGAAGATCGTGACTTCTACTTATTGTATTATTATTAGTTTTAATTCTAGTTTTGTTACATTTGATAACATGTCCAATCATAGTGACATTGGGCCTTGGGTTGTCAGAGGTGATGGCATGTATTGTCAATGAAAATATTTTTCTTGAAATCTTTCCACTTGTTGATTTAATACACATTCCTTGGACAATCACTGGCTCCCGAATAATACACTTATTACTCTATGCTCCTGTTTCATAAAAACTTGGGACACTAATCATTGGCGGTATAGTCACAGGTTTATTCAAATGATCTGAGGCAGAATACTGCTGAAAAATATATTGAGCATATCCTTATTGACTCCAAAGAGTTCTTTCTTCTATTAAAAATAGATCTAACTCTTCTTTCATGGGTTCCCTCTCAATATTTCCTAAACGAATGTCTTCTAGCCTTTTTTCTTCCTCTATAGCAAATAGGTACCTGTAATCCCTCTATATGCAATATAATGCAATAATATCATAATTTACTTAAAATAAATTAAAAAGCACATGAAACTGCCAGCACTTTAAAATAAAAATGCGTGATAATGACAGTAATATTGGACTCAAGAATATGAAAAGTTACTGGAAAATCACCAAATTTTGGCAAATGCTTTCAAATCGGATAGTATGTTGCCCAACAAACCCGATGTGTAGGCGACTGTAGCACAGTGCCAAATAATGTGATCGTCGCTTGTGATAGTAGTAATTGACTGTAGAAAACGAGGGCTAGAATTCTATATGACACAGAGTCCCACGGCAGATACAGTCTCCGAAACGTCAACGTTACTTGCATTTTTTTTTAGTTTTATTGAAATTATTTTTTCATATAGGTAGGAAAATTCGGAATACCATAAGTAACTGACAATTTAAAACATTTTTTTAAAACAACAGTCTCGTAAACGCATTAACGTATAGAGGAAAGTAATTTATTTGGCCTTCTAAACCTGCAAAGATTGTTGAGATGACGTTAAAACTCACAAAGAACCATGTCAAGAAATGAATTTCCTTCACAAAATAAAACTTTCAATCCATTTGATCGGTTAAACCCTGTATTTTCCTGTGTATGGAAAATACGTCCCACATATCTCATAAAATATGATAATGATTCATTTCAAGTGCCCTTATCTATAAGACCATCAGAGGCCAGTTGGAACTAAGAGCCATATAAATTCGATAATACGGTGGCACAACAAATTTCGAGTTGTAGACGATGATTGTCTCTGCCGTGTCCCGTCCGTGTTGATAAAGAAATGGAATCGTGTCACATCCATTAGTATTCAGCGTTCAGCGTTATCAGTAGAACAGATAGAAGTGGACTGATATCGGAAGTGGACATCCTTCTTGAAAAATATTCAAAGTACAGACTAGATTATTTGAAAAAAAAAAACAGTTAGTTTATTACAGCAAGTGGAAGAATCACTTGTGCATGAATCTTGTAAATCAAGCAGTTGTGTTCATTTAGAAAGATATCGAGCGAAAGCTAATGTCTGGGCGGCTATGAAGATATACTGAACAATATTTGATGGAGACTGAGCTAAACTGTATACAGTGAACCTGAAATTAAATAACTGAATAGTTGGAACTTTTGGTATGAATACAATTCAAGAAAAAGGGACTACCCAAACACCATTTCGATGCTCGGTATCACCATCAGCACTACCCTGTCATGGGAAAGGCTTGTGAGGTATATTGCCAAAAGTGCCTCTCAAAAACGTGCTTTTCTGTTTCGTGAAAAGGGCTATTGTACTTCCCGTCAGTTGATTATGATTTATAAGGCACAGATCCGATATGTACTGGAATACTGCCCCCATATTATGTGGCGTGCAGTCCCTAAACACACACTGCAACTTTTAGAATCTGTCCAAAAAAGAGCCATTCGCGTCTCATCGGTGATACTAAGCTAACAAGCTCACCTACTTCTCTGGAACACCGCCGAAAGGTTGGCGATCTGTCTGTTTTACAGACATTTTCATGGATGATATTCTTCTGAAATATCATCAGTCGTTCCACCGTTAGTCAAATCGAGCGACTGACCCGTCAGGGTCAGTCTTCACATGCTTTTGTCGTCACTTTGGAGACATACCGAACATCTCTTTCCCAGAGCTTACTCTTCCAACGAACGGCAAAGCCTCGAGAGGTGTGCTCTGAGGTATACAGTCTGCAAATATTCAAGACGAACACCTGTTCCTACCTACTTTCCCTCGGCTCTCACGATGATCTTTGAAAATTACAGGATTTTCCTCTTCATGAGAACCAAAACATAAAAAATAAACTTCGTCAAAATCATAGTCGACGCGCTACCAACGAAGTTAGCATCACAAGGAGATAGAAGACTAAACTACTTAGGGCCTCAAGTTCCAGTTAACCTCCAGATTAATTAACTAATAACATAACATCATTTAAAAATGTCATTCACCATTTAAACTATTAGTTATCTGGAGTTTAAATCGAACATGAAAAACGGGCGCTTATTCTACGTTCCTCTTATTTATACAACTCATCTGAATACCTACATCTGCGAAAGCGTAGAAGGGCCACATAAAATAAAAAAATTATAATTCCGACTTCACAACTCGGAATTATACTAATTCCGACTTTACAACTCGGAATTAGTATAATTCTGACTTCACAACTCGGAATTAGTATAATTCCGACTTCACAACTCGGAATTATACTAATTCTGACTTTACAACTCGGAATTAGTATAATTCTGACTTCACATCTGAAACTTTTTATCAACAAAATGTGTTGTGTTGCAGTAACTTTTCGCGGTCCTGTTGGAAGGCGGTAAACATCAAAGGTTTTCTGCTTTGTTGTCATTGCTGGCAACATTTTCGGTGCTGTGTGTACTTAATTGAAAAACAAAGAAAAACAGGAACCCCTCCAGTAAGTCTTTGCGAACTCCTAGGTGTTGTGGATGATGTCAGAAAATAAATATGCAGTGTGTCGGGTGAATTGGTACATCAAGCTATGATTAAAATCTACAATATCCAAAAATCTTAGTGGTACCGCCAAGCATTCAACCACATAGCATATCTAAAATTGATAGATCTTAGATACAACCATCAGCTGTATTAAATCTTCAAAGTTCCCGCTGGACGGTTCAAGTTTACATTTTCACATAACTCCAGACAACTAGTGGAATCGTAATGATTACTCTAATTCCGAGTTGTGAAGTCGGAATTATACTAATTCCGAGTTGTGAAGTCAGAATTATACTAATTTTGAGTTGCGAAGTCGGAATTAGACGAAATAATTTTTTTTATTCATTGTGGCCCTTCTACGCTTTCGTATACATCAAATTATGTAATCAAATTATTTACCTAATTTACCTAATTTTCCTAATTGGCCTGCTCTACTCTACTCCTCATCTGAGTTGCCAAATTCAATCATTATCAAATTGCCTACTCTTATTGCTTACTTGTTTTGGATTTGATGTCAAAAATTGTTTTCTTCGATATTAATGACTTGTCATTATTGTCCCTTGAACAATAACAATGTGATTTATGAAATAAGGCCCTCATCAGCATTCATTCTATTTTTACACTTGGCAATTTTCAGACACTCGAATGCATAGAAAAGTCTTTGGTCATGAACCTGTCTAATTAATTTTAATCTTAAGGCATCAAATCGGTGGTCGTGATCCAAAGCATGTTGGGCCATACTCGATTTTTCCGGTCTTGAATATCGGATATGAGCAATGTGATCCTTGGACCGTACTTTCATGGCCCTTCGGGTCTTACCCAAATGATTCTTTTCGCAGTCTTTAATTCATTATAAGGATTGTTTATGAGGAAGTATTATTACTCATAAATTTTTGCGGTAATAATAACATATCCAAATGTTTTTTCGTGTTTTGGTTTCTACAGACATTTTCCATTAGAATTTAATCATTGTTTGGGCATCCAAATTTGTTTTTAGTTCTGAGACCAACGCTACCAACGGAGCAGCAAGTTTGACACCAAATAGCCCGCTCTAAAAATCAACAATCTATCCCTGCTACTCAGAATTGTTTCGGGGTTGGGGGATGAAACCATGACATGTGGCGGAAACCGTGACTAACATGGTTTCGGTTTTTGCCTCGTTGTACTGTATCTTATTTTTCCCTGCCCATTTTGTACATCCTCTTCAGATTTATTCTCATCTATCTATATGGGGCCAGGTAGCCGGGTGGTTAAAGCGACATGTTTCAGTCACTTTGGATGCCAGTCGGCGGTGGTTCAAACCATGGCGACTGCAGAAATTTTTCTGATGGCCCGAGAAAGTGCTAGGAATCGCACGTAAAAAGGTAAGACCTCGTTAATCCTTGGCTCGCACAAGTTTCGACTTCTGAGGGCTGCCGTTCGTAAGGGGGCGACAGCTGGTTAACGGAAAAAACAATTTTAACAAAAAAAAAATCTTGGATCTTTGTTTGTTTGTTCGACCTGCGATGATGACTATCTGTCGGCAAACACTTGGATTTTGACTACTACTTGAATCAGTCTTCCATGACTGTGGTCCACAGTATGGGTCCAAGACTGGATCCCTGAGGGTAGCCCCTTTCTGCAGTCTTCTCATTGGTCCACTATTTATAACCCTGTCTCTCAGAAAATTGGCGGCCAACTGTTATGGTGTCGGGCACTCTTTTCGCTCCCATCATTTTCTTTATGTTCGGGGTCCATACTTAGTTGAACGCGTTTTTAATGTCGAGGGTTATAACGTGGGAATGTAATTTCTTGGCTTCGTTGTTTCTTATTGTTTGTATTATTTTTTAATAGCGTCCATTTTACTGTGTCCCTTCCTAAACCCATACTGTCTTTTGTGAATTTTGTGAGTTATTCGCTGTTGTAACTATTCAGTGTGTGTGTTTGCATCGATTTTGTATTTTTTTATTTTGAGGCAATTCCTATTTTGCCTTCTCCTGTCTTTTTTAATAGTTTCTCTCTTTTACTGATTTACCTTTTCCCATGTTGATTTGAATTATTTGTATATCTTCTGTAGTGTCGTTTTCTTAGTTTGAGTTAGTTCTTGTTATAATTGTTGTATTGTCTTGACTGCTCTGATTTCCTCATGAGTATTGGGCATCTTTGGTCTCGTGCTTCATGCCCTCTTGGGTGGAGTTTATCAGTTCGCAGTTTGGACAGTTTTCCTTTTTGTCGCACGTTTCATAGTCGTGTTCGTCACCACACCATTAATACGTGGGCTTTCCCTTACAGTATTTGGCCACGTGGCCAAATATGCTGCATCGAAAACACATTGGCACTCTTATCTATTCCTCTACTCGTATGCCGACAAGTTCTACGCTTAGTTCATGTACCTTCATAATTACCCTGCATATTGTTGAAGTACACTGAATGATTACAGTTGCCTTCCTAAAGTTGCAGCATTGTCTTTCATAATGTCTCTTTTCTCAACTCTTCTGCCGTGAGTTTCGTTTACTATTGCTTTGATTCTTTGGATTTCATTTAGTCCCACTTCCATCTCTATTAGATTTATCATCGGGTCGTTTTCTCCCATATATTTTGTTTCGACGTCTGGGTTCTTGCTGAGGTTTAGTTGAATTCTCATTATTTGTGTTTGGTCCTGTGCTTTCAAAATCCCTGCTCCGCTCGTCAACTGTCTCACGCTTTTGAGAGATCGAGTGTCCTTCTCTTTGCTGAGCATTGCCTTGATTGCCGTCATCATTTTTGGAGAGTCTAACTATGAGTTCGTTTTTTTTTGGAGGGGTTATCCATGGGGTTGCGTTGGCTGGGGTGTAGACAGGAGGTCTTTGTGCTGCTATGGCGTATGTGGAGGTCTCTTATGTTTGGTTAGGTGCTGTGTTGGGGGGTTGTTGGTTGCTGGTTTGTAAATGTTTGTGTGTGTTGTCCTTGATGTTGTTGAGTTTTTTGCATTCTGTGTATGTGCGTCCGTAATCATATGTGGCATCGCTGGGAGCTGGTATCTATAGGAGTGACCGGTTGTAATGTCGGATAGAGGTCTCTGCTTGTCTGGGCCATTTGTCCGCTAAGCCGAGCATTTGCTGTATGTAGGGCTCCGATTCGTCTGACAGTCCCCATGAGTTTAGCCATTACTTCCTTTGTTACCTCCTCTGGTCCGCCTTAGTAAGTTTGCCACTCGCTAGCGACGATTAGGGCGATCTTATCGATGGCTTCAATAATATCTTCCATCTCTTTTTCATCCTCTTCAGTTTGATTTGTTTCTTCGTCCTGTTCCATTTTCTCTGTTGTTGTTTTTGTTGTCATTGGCTCTTTGGTTCCTTCTTCTGTCTCACTTTCGTATCCATTTTCTGTTATTGTTTGTCTATCCTTGCCCTCCTTGCCCTCTTGCCCTCCTTGCCCTCTTTTGTGTGTTCTCCTGGATAATTGGTGGTGTCCTTGTAATTTTACTGCTCCTTACAGCCCTTGTTCATTGGTGTCTATTTGCGCCTTTTGTGGTTTTCCATTGTCCTTACCTTCCTTATATTCACATTGTTTATCCAATCTGTCACCCTGTTTGTATATGCTAGTTCGCTCGTATTTGGTGTTCAATTTGTATGATCCAAGCTAGAAATTGATATAAAAAATGTCATTTCGGTTTAGCTATGTCAGGGATGCACCAATATCAATGTGAAGAGGTGCACAAAAAATATGAAATTCCTGATGAAAAAGGCCGGAGAAACAATCTGTTTCTCCGGCTGAACTATGAGTCTATTTCACCAAGTGTCTATTTCACTGTTCATAACTGATACCTACTTATAAATACCGAATAAGGGAGGCAGTCACAATGACAGCAGAAAAAGTATGTCAACAAGGGGAAAATTTATAGTCACTGGTTGTCGATAACCTGATGTTGAAGCAACACGACGCTGATTTCACGACTCAAGACTACGCTGATGACCTAGTCGTCTCCATCAGGGGCAGGCATGCGAAAAGGTTAGTGAGCATATTGCCAAGGTAAATGAAACAGCTCCTCGAGTTGAATAAGTCCTGAAATTGGTAACGGGCCGAAAACAAGCGAAAGAGCTAGTAAGCTATCGCCAAGTGAAGCTACATAGCTCCTCGAGTTGGACAAGAAAGACTTGAAATTGGTCTCGGTATCTCGGGCCTTGAATAGATTAAGGGTTTATACACGAAAGATCAATAGGTTGAAGTGCTAGTGAGGTCAAATAGCCTGTACCCAGTTTTACAATAAAAATTGGTTAAGAGGGAGGAGGAAGAAACCATGATATACGGCCGCTCAAATCAGAGAGCTCTCCAGTCGCAATATTAAAACATGCAAAAACCAACGATATTGTTAAAATTAAAATTTTCTTTTAGTGTATGTGAGTAATAAGTATATACTAAGTGTTAGAAATCGATTAAATAGGTAAGCATATTTGAGTTACAAGATAAGCCCACAATATAGTAGTGGCTCATTATGCTCGTGAAGTAACATTCTCAACAATATTCATATACAGGGCAATTCAAATTCGACCCCCACCATTGGGATCTCCTAAACTACAGGAGATACGTTGAAGCTTAAATTGGGGTAGAGTTGCGTATTCTGGTGCTTAACAAAATACTGTTTTGAAACTTGGAAAATTCCGAGTATTTCCGGAAATATCGGGAAAAAACTGAAAATCAGAATTTTCGTTTTTATTTTTTTCCATCGTTATTTGACAACATAGTTCAAAACCAAAAGTACATTTTCATTGATACTTTGTTTCAGCTACACGTTCTCGTGTTCAGATTTTTTATCCGATGTTTCGTCTTCTGGCATTCATCATCAACTTTGTTTCTGTTATGGGCGCCATATCGTTTCTTTATACAGAAAAATAGTGATTCTCATTCTGATATCAATGATGTATAATTTGTTATATGATTTGCACTTCTGAAACCACAGATATTAAAAAAAAAACAACTTCATCTGAGATGGTCATGACTCCATTGAAAAATTTTGTTCAATTAACACTAGTTGTCAGTCAGAACTCATTGAACATCATAAGTTTGCACAAATACTTCAGTCGAAATGTCCTCATTCTCAAATGAAGAAAAACGAGATATGTTGAAACTTTATTATAAATTAGTAGAGTAAATATGAGAGAGCTTTTGGAATCAAGGTCAAAACCTATGAGAGAGCTTTTGGATTCAAGGTCAAAACCCATGAGAGAGCAACGGGAGGTATACGTCAGCAGAAAGTGCACGTGTCAGGTATCAGATTACATTTGATAACATCCGGTCAACGAAATTTGATAAGGGTTTAATGACCTCTTTCAATAAGTGCACGTGTCAGGTATCAGATTACATTCGATAACATCCGGTCAACGAAATTTGATACGGGTTCAATGACCTTTTTTAAAATAAATGCACGTGTTGGATATCAAATTACTTGGAATTTGCTGACGCCACGTTACAGACAAGTCTCGACAAGTAGGAGAAATCTGAGATGGGTTCAATGAACTATTTCAATAAGTGAACGTGTTGGATATCAAATTACTTATAATTTGCAGACGTCACGTTACAGACCAGTCTCGACAAGTAGGAGAAATCCGAGATGGGTTTAATGACCTCTTTCAATAAGTGCACATGTCAGGTATCGAATTACCTTACAGACAAGTCTCGACAAGTAGGAGAAATCTGAGATGGCTTCAATGACCCTATTTCAAAATGAATGCACGTGTCAGATATCAAATTACCTGGAATTCTCTGAGGCAACGTTACAGACAAGTCTCGACAGGTACGAGAAATCTGAAATGGGTTCAATGACCTATTTCAATAAGTGCACGTGTTGGGTACCAGATTACCTGGAATTTGATGACGTCATAGCTCTGGTGAACAAAATTTGATACGGGTTCAATGACCTATTTCAATAAGTGCACGTGTTAGGTATCAAATTACCTGGAATTTCTTGACGCCACGTTACATACAAGTCTCGACAAGTAGGAGATATCTGAGATGGGTTCAATGACCTAATTCAATAAGTGCACGTGTCAGATATAATATTTCACTCGTTTCTGGTTACAGACAAGTCTCGACAAGTAGGAGAAATTCAATATGAGTTCATTGACCTCTTTCAAGGTCATGAAGTGCAAGTTCATGATGTGCACGGGTCAGATTTCAAATTACTTGGGATTTGCTGACGCAACAGTTCTGGCTACAGAGAGGTCAGATGGTCATAGAGCGCCACAGACAGCCTCAAATAACCACGGATAACCTCATATCCCCACAGCTAGCCACTGCTAAAACAGAAAGCCACAGATAGCGATGAATAGCCACAACTCAGTTCTGCTGGCCACTGCTACCCACAGAAAGCCACAGATAACCAATGATAACCTCAGATCTCCACAGCTAGCCCCTACTAACCACAGAAAGCCACAGATAGTCACGGATAGCTACATATTGACATATTGACTGTTTCTGACCTTTCTGCTACCAGAACTATGGCGTCAACGAATTTCAGGTAATATGATATGCGACACGTGCATTCATCAACCTTCAATTAGAACATTGAACCCATCTAGGATTTCCCCGTCTAGATGAATTTGTAACCGGAAATGTGTGAAATATAATATCGTCCTACTACTCCAGTAAGTATTCTTTCAAGTCAAATCGACATTGTCTTCAGCCTTTTGGAGTAATTCATCTCGTTGGTGAAGTATTTCCCACAAACTTGCTTACTTAAGCATAGTACGAGCCTTGTTTAATTGAAACCGATGAAACTCCCACCCATGAAATCTCGCTTCGGGCTCATTTCCACTCATTAGCAATGACATTCAGATCACTTGAAAATATTCCAAGTCAACTTGATAATATACTTCAGCTTTTTGAAGTTATTCATCCGGTAAAATCTCACTCGAAAACTTTCCTTCTAACACATTGCACGAACCTTATTATGGCAATTAAATTGAAAAATGCTAAAGTCTTCGTCTAAGTGGTCGTTCCTCGAGGCACAAAAACTGAAATCACTTATTATAATGAAAAATGCACAAACTCCTGGACATAGAGGCTTACCACATTGAAATTATTTACGATATAAACAAAAATGGCCAGAGAATTGGTCCTTGAAGCACACCACATTGTAATAGAAAAATACCCAGAGAACTGGTCCTTGAGGCTAACCTCATTGAAATTATTCATTATATATCAAAAATACCCCAAGAACTGGTCCTTGAGGTGTACCATAATGAAAGTTGAAAAATGGCGAAAGCGGTGTCTATGTGATTATTCTTTGACGCACAGAAACTGAAATAATTTGTTAAAGAAAAATGCCTAGAAAATTGGTCCTTGAGGCTTACCACATTAAATTGATAAAATCCTTGTTTCGCAGCTATTGAGCTTGACACAGATATGCGAAAGGTTGGAATGACTAATCAGCTAGATGTAAATGAAACTACTGAGAGTGGAATATTTCACAATATTTCAAGCATTGGAGTTGATAGGAATAACAGGTGAAGGAATGGAATTGTCACACAGGAGAGAAAATAATGCTAATACATTATTGATAGAGATATTGTTACATGAATGCACACACGTTCGGTAATAATAAGGTCAACGCATGTACTGAAGGATGGGAAGACAGAGCTGGTAGTATCGATTTCGATTAATCTACCGAGCGTGGAATGATTGACAATAATAAGCCTGAAAACTAAATACTTAAATGGTTTATATCAGAGATTTCCTTCGAATAATAATTTCATTTTCACATCTCTGAACCGTAAGTGAATATTTTTGTGCTTTCATACTCTATCAGATATCTCGAACCAGTACCTAGACAATTGGGCAGATCTCAATTCAACTACTTGAATCGGATTGAATGGTAATACCCCAAGAATCTTTCGTCCTTCTTACGACACCAGAGGTTCTGCAGGGACCACATCTATGCAGGTTCATTTTCTGAGAGTATATTGTGACTTTGAAGGTATTTCACACTTACTTCAAAGATGTAACGGTTGATTAATTCGTATTCGAAAAAACACCAAACATTTCGAAATTATTAATTTGAATTTCCAAAAGAAAAATTGGTGAACGCTGGTTTGATTTTACCTGGAGAAAATTATACAGTCCTATGTCGCATTTGAGAAAATTGAAAGATTTCAGTGTGCCCCGTTTTGCAGATTTTCACAAGATAAAAATATATTTATGAAAAGAATTACATTACCGATACTCCTGTGTCTGATTGATTTGGAAACTCGAATAAAAATATTTTACTAAATGGCCTATCAATCTACTTAAAAAACTCAAATATTGTTTGAAGCAGTTTTATTTTAAAGAGAAATAGATTTTTTTGTTGTGTTTTCATCATAATCTTAAAAGAAGACAATGGCTACCTGAAGATGATGAAATTTTCGATAGCAAGTGTGTATTATTTTCATTGTCAAAGCCCTGAAACACCTAAGGCCATGGCAACTGATGAGGCCCTATGACGGCCTTGGCAAATAGCTGGGACCACAAACAGGATTTTTATACTTTTTCGTTAAAAAACAGTACTTGTGGATGATTAAATCTTCTCATGAACTTATGTTTCCTTCGAAATTACCCTCTAAACTATGTAGATGACCACATGCCAAGAAAGCTATTCGTAGAATATATTTTAGATAATTTTAGATGATTTGAACATTGGTTCAACCATAGTCTTTTAGCGGTAAGGAATGTAATGTTATGGCTATCTACCACAAGGTATTTAAACTGATTTCATCTTCTTGAAACTGTGGAAAATTTCCTTCATTCTTTCCAGATATGGATACTGAGTTCCTGTAGAATTGCATCTCAATCAGTTGAGTTGTTTTTCCGTAAATGAGTAACAGATGACTCGCAGTCGCACAGCTAATTTTATAATAACTACATGGTGTATGGGAAATTGTGAAGCTAATGTGTCAGAACATTCTGACACTGATAAAATATTAGCATTATTCCCAAATACTCATATTGAGGAATCCCAAAAGATTGAGTCTATAAAGGTGGGGTACAACTATTATTATTATTATTTATCAAAGCGACGATTATTGGTTGAGTGGAAGAATAGCTCAGCAAAACTCCGCCAGGAGAAAAAAGACCATTTATTATTATTATTATTATGCTAGCAAATTAACTATATCAATTATAGGTGAACCCGTCAAATCCCACTGTCTTCTCAGTTGCAGTGCCTCTGGATTCACACAGATACATTATTCTTGCTCATAATGCTTTGTTCTTTATTGGAGCAAGGCATTTGTTCAGCCCACGTAAGGTCTGGATTCTGGATTACCACTGAGTTTTGTTTACGAACTGAACCACCAAATTCCCAAAAACTTGTGTCAACCATTTGTCAAAACACCAATACATTTTCAGTCTTTGCATTTTTAGTTCCCACTGATTTTCTGGTAGTAAGTGGGTTTTCTCAATCAATAGAAGTCATGTTTTTCATATAGCTAGGCAGAACTCGATTAAACCATCGCTATCCTATGTGTATTTTCAATACTTAAGTCTCGGTATACGTCTGAATATGTCCCGTCCTTCATTTCTCCAGTTACCCTCCTATTTTTATTTTTTTAATTTGCTCTTCACCCTGTATCTTGTGCCCACTTCAATATCTTAGATTTGCTATTCGCTCTGTATGAATATATGTAATTAGTCTGTATATTTTAATTTAACTACAACCCCATTACACATTACATTTGCCATTTCACTGTGAATTAACTTCGATCTTTAATTCACCCGGTATAGGTATTTCTAATTAGCAGCAATTCATTTGATCCCAGTTCACCCAGTATATTTTTTTTAAGCGGTCTGTTTTATTATCCTACCCCAATCTTAGATGTCAGAAAAAAAGTCATAAGAAATAAGTAGGTAGGTACTGATAAACTTCCCTAAATATTAAAAAAACATTTTACATTTTACTTTCTCAGTAAAGCAATGAGCACGTCATAGCCATTAAAATAATCAGGCTGAAGAAAATGCCATTTTCGTACCTCAAACATACCAGAAACTATTCGATTTCGATTTGTGAAATCTCGATTTCCAAAAGGCGTTTGAATTTCGGATGATTTCACACTATACCTACTTTCTGATATATTTTACCAAAAATTATAATTTTATAAGCGAGAATTTCTAATGTTAATGAACTGAATAAACCGCTTAAAAAAAGTATACTGGGTGAACTGGGATCAAATGAATTGCTGCTAATTAGAAATACCTATACCGGGTGAATTAAAGATCGAAGTTAATTCACAGTGAAATGGCAAATGTAATGTGTAATGGGGTTGTAGTTAAATTAAAATATACAGACTAATTACATATATTCATACAGAGCGAATAGCAAATCTAAGATATTGAAGTGGGCACAAGATACAGGGTGAAGAGCAAATTAAAAAAATAAAAATAGGAGGGTAACTGGAGAAATGAAGGACGGGACATATTCAGACGTATACCGAGACTTAAGTATTGAAAATACACATAGGATAGCGATGGTTTAATCGAGTTCTGCCTAGCTATATGAAAAACATGACTTCTATTGATTGAGAAAACCCACTTACTACCAGAAAATCAGTGGGAACTAAAAATGCAAAGACTGAAAATGTATTGGTGTTTTGACAAATGGTTGACACAAGTTTTTGGGAATTTAGTGGTTCAGTTCGTAAACAAAACTCAGTGGTAATCCAGAATCCAGACCTTACGTGGGCTGAACAAATGCCTTGCTCCAATAAAGAATAAAGCATTATGAGCAAGAATAATGTATCTGTGTGAATCCAGAGGCACTGCAACTGAGAAGACAGTGGGATTTGACGGGTTCACCTATAATTGATATAGTTAATTTGCTAGCATAATAATAATAATAATAAATGGTCTTTTTTCTCCTGGCGGAGTTTTGCTGAGCTATTCTTCCACTCAACCAATAATCGTCGCTTTGATAAATAATAATAATAATAGTTGTACCCCACCTTTATAGACTCAATCTTTTGGGATTCCTCAATATGAGTATTTGGGAATAATGCTAATATTTTATCAGTTTCTACAGAATGTTCTGACACATTAGCTTCACAATTTCCCATACACCATGTAGTTATTATAAAATTAGCTGTGCGACTGCGAGTCATCTGTTACTCATTTACGGAAAAACAACTCAACTGATTGAGATGCAATTCTACAGGAACTCAGTATCCATATCTGGAAAGAATGAAGGAAATTTTCCACAGTTTCAAGAAGATGGAATCAGTTTAAATACCTTGTGGTAGATAGCCATAACAATACATTCCTTACCGCTAAAAGACTATGGTTGAACCAATGTTCAAATCATCTAAAATTATCCAAAATATATTCTTGGCACGTGGTCATCTACATAGTTTAGAGGGTAATTTCGAAGGAAACATTAGTTCATGAGAAGATTTAATCATCAACAAGTACTGTTTTTTAACGAAGAAGTATAAAAATCCTGTTTGTGGTCCCAGCTATTTGCCAAGGCCGTCATAGGGCCTCATCAGTTGCCATGGCCTTAGGTGTTTCAGGGGTTTGACAATGAAAATAATACACACTTGCTATCGAAAATTTCATCATCTTCAGGTAGCCATTGTCTTCTTTTAAGATTATGATGAAAACACAAAAAAAACCTATTTCTCTTTAAAATAATACTGCTTCAAACAATATTTGAGTTTTTTAAGTAGATTGATAGGCCATTTAGTAAAACATTTTTATTCGAGTTTTCAAATCAATCAGACACAGGAGTATCGGTAATGTAATTCTTTTCATAAATATATTTTTATCTTGTGAAAATCTGCAAAACGGGGCACACTGAAATCTTTCAATTTTCTCAAATGCGACATAGGACTGTATCATTTTCTCCAGGTAAAATCAAACCAGCTTTCACCAATTTTTCTTTTGGAAATTCAAATTAATAATTTCGAAATGTTTGGTGTTTTTTTCGAATACGAATTACTCAACCGTTACATCTTTGAAGTAAGTGTGAAATACCTTCAAAGTCACAATATACTCTCAGAAGATGAACCTGCATAGATGTGGTCCCTGCAGAACCTCTGGTGTCGTAAGAAGGACAAATGATTCTTGGGGTATTACCATTCAATCTGATTCAAGTAGTTGAATTGAGATCTGCCCAATTGTCTAGGTACTGGTTCGAGATATCTGATAGAGTATGAAAGCACAAAAATATTCACTTACGGTTCAGAGATGTGAAAATGAAATTATTATTCGAAGGAAATCTCTGATAAAAACCATTTAAGTATTTAGTTTTCAGGCTTATTATTGTCAATCATTCCACGCTCGGAAGATTAATTGAAATCGACACTACCAGCTCTGTCTTCCCATCCTTCAGTACCCATGCGTTGACCTTACCATTACCGAACGTGTGTGCATTCATGTAACAATATCTCTATCAAAAATGTATTAGCATTATTTTCTCTCCTGTGTGACAATTCCATTCCTTCATCTGTTATTCCTATCAACTCCAATGCTTGAAATATTGTGAAATATTCCACTCTCAGTAGTTTCATTTACATCTAGCTGATTAGTCATTCCAACCTTTCGCATATCTGTGTCAAGCTCAATAGCTGCGAAACAAGGATTTTATCATTTTAATGTGGTAAGCCTCAAGGACCCATTTTCTAGACATTTTTCTTTAACAAATTATTTCAGTTTCTGTGCGTCAAAGAATAATCACATAGACACCGCTTTCGCCATTTTTCAACTTTCATTATGGTACACCTCAAGGACCAGTTCTTGGGGCATTTTTTAAATATAATGAATTATTTCAATGAGGTAAGTCTCAAGGACCAGTCCAATGGACATTTTGCTATCACAAGTTATTCCAATGTAGTGTGCTTCAAGGACTAGATCTCTGAACATTTTTGTATTTCAAGTTATTTCAGTTTTTGTGCCTCAGGGAACAATCACATAGACAGAGACTTACATATTGTTCAAATTTCAATGTGCTATACCTCAAGGACCAGTTCGTAGGGCCCTTTATATATACAGTAAAGTATTTTAATGTGGTAAGCCTCAAGGACCAGTTTTCTAGGCATTTTTCTTCAACAAATTATTTCAGTTTTTGTGCCTCAAAGAGCAATAGCATAGACAACGCTTTCACCAATTCTCAAATTTCATTGTGGTACACCCCAAGGACCAGTTCTGGGGACATTTTTTATATATAATAAATTATTTCGATGAGGTAAGCCTCAAGGACCAGTTCTTTGGGCATTTTTCTATTACAAGTTATTCCAATGTAGTGTACTTTAAGGACCAGTTCTCTGGGCATTTTTCCATTACAAGTTATCTCAGTTTTTGTGCCTCAAGGAACAATCACATAGACAGAGACTTTAATATTTTCCAAATGACAATGTGCTATTCGTCAAGGAACAGTTTGTTGGGCATTTCATATATATAATAAATTATTTTAATTTGGTAAGCCACAAGGACCAGTTTTCTAGGCATTATTCTTTTACAAATTATTTCAGTTTTCGTGCCTCAAAGAATAATCACATTGACAACTCTTCCACTATTTTTCAAATTTTGTTGTGGTACACCTCAAGGACCTGTTCTTGGAGCATTTTTTATATATAATAAATTATTTCGATGAGGTAAGTCTCAAGGACCAGTTCTCTGGGCATTTTTCTATTACAAGCTATTCTAATGTAATGTACTTCATGGACCAGTTCTCCGGACATTTTTCTATTACAAGTTATTTGAGTTTTTGTGCCTAAAGGAACAATCACATAGACAGAGTCTTCAACATTTTCCAAATTACCATGTGCTATACCTCAAGGGCCAGTTCGTTGGGCATTTTATATATATATAATAAATTATTTTAATGAAGTAAGCCTCAAGGACCAGTTTTCTAGGCATTTTCATTGTACAAATCATTTCAGTTTTGGTGCCTCCACCATTTTTCAAATTTCATTGTTGTACACCTCAAGGACCAGTTCTTGGGGTATTTTTTATATATAATGAATAATTTCAATGAGGTTAGCCTCAAGGACCAGTTCTCTGGGAATTTTTCTATTACAATGTGGTGTGCTTCAAGGACCAATTCTCTGGCCATTTTTGTTTATATCGTAAATAATTTCAATGTGGTAAGCCTCTATGACCAGGAGTTTGTGCATTTTTTCATTATAATAAGTGATTTCAGGTTTTGTGCCTCGAGGAACGACAACTTAGACGAAGACTTTAGCATTTTTCAATTTAATTGCCATAATAAGGTTCGTGCAATGTGTTAGAAGGAAAGTTTTTGAGTGAGATTTTACCGGATGAATAACTTCAAAAAGCTGAAGTATATTATCAAGTTGACTTGGAATATTTTCAAGTGATCTGAATGTCATTGCTTATGAGTGGAAATGAGCCCGAAGCGAGATTTCATGGGAGGGAGTTTCATCGGTTTCAATTAAACAAGGCTCGTACTATGCTTGAGTAAGCAAGTTTGTGGGAAATACTTCACCAACGAGATGAATTACTCCAAAAGGCTGAAGACAATGTCGATTTGACTTGAAAGAATACTTACTGGAGTAGCAGGACGATATTATATTTCACACATTTCCGGTTACAAATTCATCTAGACGGGGAAATCCTAGATGGGTTCAATGTTCTATTTGAAGGTTGATGAATGCACGTGTCGCATATCATATTACCTGAAATTCGTTGACGCCATAGTTCTGGTAGCAGAAAGGTCAGAAACAGTCAATACGGGTTGTTATCTGTGAAGAAATGAGTTGTGGCTATTCATCGCCATATGTAGCTATCCGTGACTATCTGTGGCTTTCTGTGGTTAGTAGTGGCTAGCTGTGGAGATCTGAGGTTATCCATTGGTTATCTGTTGCTTTCTGTGGGTAGCAGTGGCCAGCAGAACTGAGTTGTGGCTATTCATCGCTATCTGTGGCTTTCTGTTTTAGCAGTGGCTAGCTGTGGGGATATGAGGTTATCCGTGGTTATTTGAGGCTGTCTGTGGCGCTCTATGACCATCTGCGACTAGAACACAGAAACACATGAACACCAACAAATACACGAAGTCACAGACACTCGAACACACTAACACTCGATCACGCGAAAACAAGAACAAGCACGAACACACAGACAGTTGAACACACGAAGAAACAAGGACACAAGAACACGCGAACAAACGAACAAACAAATACACACAAACATACGAACACGCGAACAAACAGCTGTATGTGTATGTGTATCTGAGGTTTGAACACATAAACACATGGTCACTAACAAATACACGAACTCACAGACACTCGAACACGCGAACTCACGAACAAATACGAACACACGAACATACAGACAGTCGAACACAAGAACACATCAACATACGATCAAACACCTACACACACAAAACTTATGAACATGCTGACTCGCGAACAAACACATATACACGCACACACCAACATGTGAACAGGCAAACACACGAACAAACACGGACACACGGACAGTAGAACACACGAACACCTGAACACGTGAACATACGAACAAACAAATACGAACACTCGAACACCTGAAGACGCGAACACATGAACAAGCACGAACACACAGACAGTTGAACACACGTAGAAACAAGGACACAAGAACAAGCGAACAAACGAACATACAGCCACACAAACAAACATAAGAACATGCAATCAAACAGCTGTCTGTGGCGCTCTAAGTGTATCTGAGGTTTGAACACAAGAACACATGATAACAAACAAATACACGAACCCACTGACACTCGAACACGTGAACTCACGAATTGAACCCGTTTGAAGTTCCTCGTACTTGTCGAGACTTGTCTGTAACGTGACGTCAGCAAATTTCAGGTAATTTGATATCTGACACGACTATTCATCAACCTTGAAATAGGTCATTCAACCCGTACTGAATTTTGCTGACCTCTCTGTAACCGAAACCATGGTGTCAGCGAATCCCAGGTACTCTGATGTCTGACACGTGCACTTCATGATATGGAAAGAGGTCATTGGACCCATCTTGGATTTCTCCTACTTGTCGAAACTTGACTATAACCGGAAACGTGGCGTCAGAAAATTTCAGGTAATCTGATACCTGACACGTGCACTTATTGACCTTGTAAGAGGTCATTGAACTCACATTGAATTTCGTTGACCTCTCTGTAGCCAGAACTGTTGCGTCAGCAAATCCCAAATAATTTGAAATCTGACCCGTGCACATCATGAACTTGCACTTCATGACCTTGAAAGGGGTCAATGAACTCATATTAAATTTCTCCTACTTGTCGAGACTTGTCTGTAACCGGAAACGAGTGAAATATTATATCTGACACATGCACTTATTGAATTAGGTCATTGAACCCATCTCAGATATCTCCTACTTGTCGAGACTTGTATGTAACGTGGCGTCAAGAAATTCCAGGTAATTTGATACCTAACACGTGCACTTATTGAAATAGGTCATTGAACCCGTATCAAATTTTGTTCACCAGAGCTATGACGTCATCAAATTCCAGGTAATCTGGTACCCAACACGTGCACTTATTGAAATAGGTAATTGAACCCATCTCAGATTTCTCCTACTTGTCGAGACTTGTCTGTAACGTGCCGTCAAGAAATTCCAGGTAATTTGATACCTAACACGTGCACTTATTGAAATAGGTCATTGAACCCGTATCAAATTTTGTTCACCGGAGCTATGACGTCGTCAAATTCCAGGTAATCTGGTAGCCAACACGTGCACTTATTGAAATAGGTCATTGAACCCATTTCAGATTTCTCGTATCTGTCGAGACTTGTCTATAACGTTGCGTCAGAGAATTCCAGGTAATTTGATATCTGACACGTGCATCCATTTTGAAATAGGTCATTGAAGCCATCTCAGATTTCTCCTACTTGTCGAGACTTGTCTGTAAGGTAATTCGATACCTGACATGTGCACTTATTGAAAGAGGTCATTAAACCCATCTCGGATTTCTCCTACTTGTCGAGACTGGTCTGTAACGTGACGTCAGCAAATTCCAAGTAATTTGATATCCAACACGTGCACTTATTGAAATAGGTCATTGAACCCATCTCAGATTTCTCCTACTTGTCGAGACTTGTCTGTAACGTGGCGTCAGCAAATTCCATGTAATTTGATATCCCAACACGTGCATTTATTTTAAAAAAGGTCATTGAACCCGTATCAAATTTCGTTGACCGGATGTTATCGAATGTAATCTGATACCTGACACGTGCACTTATTGAAAGAGGTCATTAAACCCGTATCAAATTTCGTTGACCGGATGTTATCAAATGTAATCTGATACCTGACACGTGTACTTTCTGCTGACGTATACCTCCCGTTGCTCTCTCATGGGTTTTGACCTTGAATCCAAAAGCTCTCTCATAGGTTTTGACCTTGATTCCAAAAGCTCTCTCATATTTACTCTACTTAAATTTGATAGGAATAGTACGAAAATAGCACAAATTTATTTTGAATTATATCCGGAAAGACAACAGCCGGATAGAATATCATTCGGAATTTTGGACACTTAGCTGAGTACGGTGCGTTTCGAAAACCAAGAATGAAATATGGAAGCAGAATGGAACAAAATATTAGACGTAACTTATTAGCCGAGGTAAAATAATTGTTCATTCCATATCGAAAAAGTATAATTATTTTTGGTACTTTTTTAGATAAATGCAGATCCTTCCAAATCAACATATCAAGTCTCGGCAGAAATGGATGTGCCACAGACGAGCGTTTGGAGGGAATTCAAAAAAAGTGGTTTGAAATGTTGTAAGATACATATTTCACAAAAATTACATCCAGGTGATCCTGAGAGAAGGATGGAATTTTGTAGCTGGCTCTCGAAAAGGGTAGACCCTACAAACTTCTTGAAAAACATTATTTGAACCGGCGAAAGTACTTTTTCGAACTGTGGTGTTTTTAACAGAAATAATGAGCACATTTGGAGTGAAAATAATCCACGACACTTCAGAGAAGTCAGACTACAAATTCGGTTTCGTTTGAATGTGTGGGCTGGAATATATGACGACCGAATACTTGGACCTCATTTCTTCTCTAATACTTTGAACGGGTAAACCTATCTTCGGTTCTTAAGAAACGAATTCGAAGAATATATGGATACGTTTCCCCTTGTTAATTATAACAGCTGCTGGTTTCAGCATGACGGGGCTCCTCCACGCAATAAAAGAGCAGTTTGCGAATATTTACACCAAAAATTTCCTAATAGGTGGTTAGGAAATTCTGGACCAGTGAGGTGGCCAGCAAGGTCACCTGACCTTACAGTTTTGGATACTTTTTTGTGGGGCACTTTAAAGAACAGAATCTATGGAGAGCAAGAATATGACACAGTAGATGAACTTAGAGACAATATCATCACGCAATTCAGGTCTATCAGAAGAAGGGATATTGTTAGGGCTGTTCTTAATTTGAGACGACGAGCTCGGTTATGTATTCAAGAGGAAGGCCATCATTTCGAACACTTGTTGTAATACTTTTTGTGCATTTTTTACAAGCTCTTGATTTCATTCTTGTTTTTTGAAACGCACCGTACTCAGCCAAGTGTTTGCCCAAAATTCCGAATAATGTTTTATCCGGCTGTTGTCTTTCCGGATACAATTCAAAATAAATTTATGTTGTTTTCGCACAATTCATATCAAATTTATAATAAAGTTTCAACATATCTCGTTTTTCTTCATTTGAGAATGAGGTCATTTCGACTGAAGTATTTGTGCAAACTTATGATGTTTAATGAGTTCTGACAACTAGTGTTTATTAAACAAAATTTTTTGATGGAGTCATGACCATCTCAGATGAAGTTTTTTTTTATAATATCTGTGGTTTCAGAGTGCAAATCATAACAAATTATACATTAATGAAATCAGAATGAGAATCACTATTTTTCTGTATAAAAAACAGTATGGCGCCCATAACAGAAAAAAAGTTGATGATGATTGCCAGAAGACGAAACGTCGGATAGTAAATATGAACATGAAAATGTGTTGCTGAAAAAAAGTTTCAATGAAAATGTACTTTTGGTTTTGAGCTATGTTGTCAAATAACGATAGAAAAAAATAAAAACGAAAATTCCGATTTTCAGTTTTTTCCCGATATTTCCGGAAATACTCGGAATTTTCCAAGTTTCAAAACAGTATTTTGTTAAGCACCAGAATACGCAACTTTGCCCCAATTTAAGCTTCGACGTATCTCCTCTAGTTTAGGATATCCCAATGGTGGGGGTTGAATTTGAATTGCCCTGTAGCATCTATCACAGTTATTGAAATGTCAGCATTCTCAGATAATCCAAAAGTCCCTTAAAACATTTGTTAGTTTTAAAAATTTGCATATAACACTAAGGTAAACACGATTAAATTTCCACAGATTTATTGTCTACGCGACATGTTTCGATACACAGTATCTTTCTCAAGCGAATGTAATTCATTGAATGTATTACATTCGCTTGAGAAAGATACTGTGTATCGAAATATATCGCGTAGACAATAAATCTGTGGAAATTTAATAGTGTTTACCTTAATGTCATATACTATGAATTTCCATCAAGTAACGGCCACGTCAATCCAAAAAATAAAAAATTTGCTCTATGCAGAAGAAAAATATCACAGCGTAGCAAGCCATTATACACCAATCATAATCACCAATCAAGTATAATATGAGTGAGTTTTTGACAAAAATACTAGAGGAAAGCAACTATGCCATCACATGAAAGACAGTCCGTAGTTATATTCTGTAATGTTTTCGACTCGCAAGTGTCATTTATTAATTTGTTATAAACATGTAAATAACAAAAAAATGTGTTTTTTTATTGTTTTGCTTATAAAAGGAAAACTGATAGAGAAATCTGATTGCTCCAATGAAAGGAATTGAAATATGAACAAAATAGGACGTTTTACAACCCGATGGGATCATTAGTAACGGAGAAAAACTGGAAAAACCGGAAAATTATGCAATTTTTTGAAAAATTCATTGCTCCTTCAATTTTCAAGGAGTAGGATTGGCTTTTATCATGAAAGTATTGAATCGTGTGTACTTCATGTGTGCACAAAACAGGCGCTGTCGGATCGTTAGTTTTGGCACAATTGCAATTTAATATTTTTTTTGCACAATCTTGCAGCGTGCCTGGGTGCTCTAATGGTAGCCCGATTTCCATTTCTCAATCAGATTATGAAAGTAGAAGTATAGTACTACAGAATGTATATTCTCATTTTGCGCTACAATGGTGCGAAATGAGTGAAAACTACCTACAAACATGACTGAAAACGGCCGAGCCCGCGTTACCTGCCGAGTGGTAGGAGAGTCCGGGAGATGAGGGGAATTCTTCTAATGAACGGATTACGGATAATACGCTTCCCCTCATCTCCCGCTCTCTCCTACCTCTCGACCACTTTCGCCAGTTCGGCCGTTTTCAGTCATGTTTGCAAGCATTTTTCACCCATTTCACAGCATTTTAGCGTAAAGTGAGAATATACTTTTTTAGTACTATACTTCTACTTTCAAAATTTGTTTTAGAAATTGAAATCGGACTATCACTAGAGCATCCAGGCACGCTGCAAGATAATGCAAAAAAATCAAATTGCAAATGTGCCAAAACTAATGATCCGTCAGAGTTTGTTTTGTGCACGCATAAATTACACATGATTCAATACTTTCATAAGAGCCAACCCTATTTCTTGAAAAATGGCAGAGTTATGAATTTTTTAAAAAATCGTAATATTTTCCGGTTTTCCTCCGTATCTAATGATCCGATCAGGTCATAAAACAATCCATTTTATTTGTATTTCAATTATTATTCTCATTGAAGCAACAATATTGCTTTATTAGTTTTAATTTTATTAACAAAACGATAAAAAAACGGTTTTTTTTTATTCAAATGTTTATAACAGATCAATAAATGACAGTTGCGAGTCGAAAATATAACAGAATATAACTGCGGACTGTCTCTCATGTGATGGCACAGTCAGTTTTCTACTAGTATTTTTGTTAGGAAAAAATGCTCTATTGATTGGCATATTGTCCTGTCTGATTGATTGTTAACAGTACGATTGAAGTGACACACCATTCACTGTTGTTGTTGGCCAGACACCAAAAGAAACCGATCTCTTGGTACTCGTATAACAGAGTTCTCGACTTTTTACGTTACTAATCATGAATTGGTACACCGTCTTCAGAATATATGTTTTTTTTTAGTTTTAACCACAGGCAAGGAAACTAACTTTGTGTAGTTTATGGAACATCGTATGAACCGGAGATGAAAAGGCAAAGCAGGTGGCTATGGGATCTTTTTAAAAAGGTCAAGAGGTTGTTGTTTTTATTTATTCTACAGTCAGACAATTACAACTGTATAGGAGTCGTCATGAAAAATCTTAATGTAAATCTTAACCTGAAATAACAGCATTGACAAATACAATTAAAAAAATCTAATAAAAATTCTCTCAGGAGTAGTAACTTTAACAGACAAGAAATTCCTTCTGTTAATGTCGAGCATGACTTTATTCAGAGGGTACTTTATTGAACATTAGTATGCCTGTGTTATTAGGCGACTCATATGATGTCGAGGTTTTTGTGATATAATAAAGTTGTTCTTCAAAGGCCAATTAGGCCAATTATTCCAGCAAAAATGAGGAAAAAATAGCAAAACAATGCAAACTTTCAGAAAAGTTGTATTTTAGTGCTCAATGAAACGATAAAAATATGCCCCCTCGTACAAGCTCGGCAACATGGTTAAAAATGTAAATTATAAAAAATTCTTTCCCAATCGTTTTGCGATCATTTCCAAGTGTGGAATCAGAGTAAATACATAATTTATTCATCCTTTTTGTGACACCAATTTCCGATTTCCCGATTGTACCGGTAATATTATTATTACTAACGAACAGTCGTTACCGACCGATGATGAAGCCTTTACTCCCATATACACCTACTACGTAGGCTTATTATGGCAAGTACCTGTCAGAAAACAACTACTCCCCTGGCTAAGATCACGACGGATATGGAATAAAATCTAACAGATACTTGTGCAACGTTCCTCAAACCAGCAGAATTATATTTTGATTTGGACAGGGCGACCACCTGCAGACTAGTTTCGAGGTTGTTGCCTCTCATCAGTGCAATGGTAAGTCAACACAGACAGCACTGAAGCCATCTGTTCCCCATCCAAATCATTACACACTCCTGTCATAATCTGCCAAATATATGATATTTTTGGACAGATTTTCTATTCCAAAAACTCTCTTTCGGATGGAAGTCTGAAGAGGGATTTTTGTAGAATGTTTTTTTATATTTCGGGTCTAAGTCAGTGGACGGACACGAAAGTGATTTTGGTAGTCATGAGCGAAAGAAAATTCTCGTAGGCTCCGCCCACTTGAATTTCGCGGTTTAAGAAGAGCCGAGATCTATAACGGGCATTCCGTTTTACTCTTTGATCGAGTGATGATCAATCAGTAGCTTTTGTTGTGGCTATTCTATAGAATTTATCTTGCTTTTAAAAAAAGCCACCTTGCACTTGCATACTTGTTTGACGATATTGTTGAAACATACAGTCAATCAGTATTTTATAGTAGAATCAGTGCTCATCTTCCTGTCCTATATATTAGTGCTTTTCTAAAAGAATTCGTAAAAAGACACGAAACGTTCGGGCAGAGATACTCACCATTAAAGTGCACGTGCAAACGTGCTCCTGCCGTTCCCGGGCATATAGTGACAATTAGTGTACTCGTTCGTGGTGTTAGAATAAATCTAGTTTAGTATAAATTCGATATTAAAAATTTGCCGTACATTAGAATATCATTTATGAATAAAAGTCAGATTGGTCTCAACATAAGGTTAGGTGTCTCTCGAAGTGCACTCTGTCCTTCTCCGTGGTCTCGATTCAATATTTTTGGTTCTTACCTAGAATACATTTCTAAAAATAAAATTAGCAACTATTTCTTTTAAATAGTCTCGCGATTTTTCTCAAGCCCTTCAGGCTACATTTTATAATATTCTTTTAGAGTCCCATCAGAAGTCTATTTTTTTATCAAAAAGAAATGGAACAAAAAAATCTGCGTCAGGCTGAGCATTCCGAACCCCGCCGAGCTAACCGGTTCGAAGTTGGTGAAGAATCGCATTTGAATCTAACTACAAATACTTAGCCTCGACGACACTCCGCTGGTTTGGTCAACTCTGGTTCATGCGGTAAAGCGGTTTCTAGGTCGCTCCACCTAGCGAGCAGAGGGAGAACACTCCGAATCTCCGGGGTTCTTTGGAAGATCGTTTAGTAACGAACAGTCGTTACCGACCGATGATGAACCCTTTACTTCCATATACACCTACTACGTAGGCTTATTATGGCAAGTACATATCAGAAAACAACTACTCTCCTGGCTAAGACTACGACGGGTATTGAATTAAATCTAACAGATACTTGCAACGTTCCTCAAAGCATCAGAGGATTATTGGTTGTAACGTTATTATTGTTGTGAAGTACCCTCATTTCATTTAGGATTAGGTACGAACTGGTACGCTCTATCGTTTACTTGCATAACCAGATAAAAGAGTGACTAAAGTATTATTCATAGATTGAATTTGACTATGTGAATTGTAAAAGGCAGTATAGAATAAATCGTTGAACCGTTCGCAAGTGCATTATTTTTTAAGTCGTAACATTTTGTTAATGATGAAACTCTAAAAGAGTGGCAAACGTAAATAACCGTTTCTCTCTATGTTGTAGGTCTCACCGAAACTTTTCCACCTCCGCCTATGGCGGCAACATATTTTTTTTTGTCTATTTTGCACTAAAAGAAATTGTTTGCAACCTGAATTAATTCTGGAAATAATACAGATGTTTGTTGAGTTGGTCGGGAACGTAGGGAGTAATTTCCTAGAGAATATTGTGGCGAAGCTGCGGGCGATGCCGGACCTGAACTCTCACGTAGCTAGCGACCGACCGCGGGAGACTGACGATGTGCTTGCACTGAGAAGAATCTGGACGATTCGATGAATCTAGACGATTCGATGGAAAATTCTAGAGCATTCGGAGAAGTCAACGTCGGATATAAAAAGAACTACGCAGCGGACTGACGGACAGTTAGTGAAGTGAAAGTCGAATATAAATAGTAGAGTGATTGTTATATAAATTAGAGCATTGTGAATTATTGTATTTCGATAAATAAATTATTTTAGAGTGAATTAGACTTTAAATATACATTTGGTGTTAGAAGTGCGATTTTTAAATACCGAGTGTTCGTGTAAGTAGAAAGTTTGTGTATTTCGGACAATTATTTTCGCGTGTGAAATAGACAATAATAATAATAATAGACTGGTGGCCGTGGAATAGACTGTGTGAAATAGACAATAATAATAGTAATAGACTAGTGTTCTGGAAATATACTGTGTGAGATAGACAATAATAATAATAATAGACTGGTTGGTGACCCGTGAAATAGAATGTGAGACATATACTAAGACAAAATGTGTTCGAGGAAAGTTCGCCTGGTTGAATTGAAGGTTGCGGAATTGAAGCAAGAACTGGAGGAGAGGGAACTTGACACAAGTGGTAAAAAGGCCGTGCTTCAAACAAGACTTGCCGAGGGATTAGTTCAGGAGGGCGAGGACCCAGAAACATTTCTATTCGAAAACTTCTAGAAAATTCGAATATTATGAAAAAATAATTTCAAGATAGTTCGAGGAATTTGAGAGGAGAGATTCTAGAAAATTCGAAGGGTTTGAGGGAAGAGCTTCTAGAAAACTCGAAGAACATGAAAGAATAACTTTGTGGCGTGGCGAATCGATTAGAAGAAAGAATGGGGACTGTCGAGACAGAGATGGAGAAAATCAAAGATGGAATTGAGCAAGAGATGGGGAAATTGAAGGAAACCATCAGTGATGAAATCAGAGGCGGCATCAAAGATGAAATTGAGGAAGAGATTGGAAAATTGAAGGAAACAATTAGTGACGAAATCAAAGGCGGACTCGAGGCGGAAATCATCAAAATAAAGGAGAAAATCATTAAGTTGGAAAACCAGATTGACACTACCCACACCACAGAATCTGTCAATGAAAATTCAGTGCTGGAACTGAGTTTGAATTTAGATGATGTTCAAAAGGGTTTAAAAGATGTGAAAATCAGTCCGGAAACAGGAAAACTCTCCATGAAACCGCCCCAGTTTGATGGAAAAAAACCATGGGCAAATTACCGCCGACAGTTTGAAGCTGCAGCAAAGGCGAATGGATGGAATGCAGGAGAAAGAGCTGTAGCATTAACACTGGCGTTGCGTGGAGAAGCCACAAATATCTTACAAACCCTCACGGCCCAAGAACAAGAGGACTACGAGCAGCTGATCAAACATCTAGAATTACGGTATGGACAGACCCATCTAGAACATGTATACCACTCACAGCTGAAAAACCGCTAACAGAAATCAAGCGAATCCCTACAGGAATCTGAAGCCGACATTGCACGCTTGGTTAGCCTTGCATACCCAGCTACACCGGAAAAGGTAATGGAGCGACTAGCAGTTCAGGCCTTCTTAGATGGACTTCATGATCAGGAAACCAGACAAGCATTGTCACTAGCTCATCCAACACATCTCGTGGATGCACTGGCACGCGCTTTGGAATTTGAGGCAACGAAGCAATCCTGCAGAAGCCAGAGTAAAGTCCGAGTTATTGAAGAAAATCCACAGGAGCCTACTAACCTGGAAGCTACCATAAGAAAGGTCGTGAAGGAGATGTTGCCTGAGAGAAGACTAGTGAGATGCCGGAACTGTAGGAAACTTGGACACATGCGTAGTCAATGTCCAACCCTCAAGAGGTCGAGACCAACGAAGATTGTTGAGAAGAGGCAATCGTCGGCCTATACTCAGAAAGCCCCGGTGAACAACGCATATGTCGCTGTCCTCCAACGACAGAACAAAGGAGCCTTCGTAGACGGTTTCATCAACAACAAGCCTTGCGCAATGCTGCTGGATACAGGTGCGACTAGAACAATCCTTGGGCCTGCTTTTACTAAGACATCAGACAGAATGGAACCATCATCCTGGAAGCTACGCACAGCAACAGGAGAGCCGGCCACTGTACATGGAGAGCTACCGAATGAACTGATTCTAGGCAGCACGAAAGTGAAACATCGGGCATTAGTAGCGGACATTGAGGACGATGCAATTATTGGAATGGACATCATGAATTCCAGAGGGTTTGAATTGAACTTCAAAGATGGCGTCCTACGTGTGAACGGAGAAGATCTGGTGCTACATGGAAGAAATGAGGAGATGATTCGTGTTCTGCTGGCTGAAGATGTAAGTGTACCCGAGAGGGCTGAGACCATACTGGATGCTCGCTTGGAAGGAGGTGGTGAAGTTCGAGCCCAAGCTTCATGATGAGTAAATTGGACGAGGGATTGCACTAGGCAAGACTTTGTTGCGTGCTGATGAAATTGTGCCAGTAAGGGTAATGAATGTCAATTATTACCCAGTGACCTTGAAGAAAGGAACTGTTTTGGGGCACTGCTCGTCAATTTCCTCTGTGATCAGGAGTGTACACGGTACTGTTAGTCAAGACTACAACCTGACAGCGGAACTGGAAAAATTGGTCACCATCTCTTCTAAGGGCATTGAACCAGCCCAACAGCCCAGATTGAGAGAATTAGTCAAGAAGTACCAAGACATCTTCGATACCGGACAAGGAAAAGGGGGTCGAACGAATGTAGTTCAACATAAAATTGATACTGGGGATGCCCGACCGATTCGACAATCAGCTAGAAGACTTCCTCTTGCCAAGAAGGAAGAGGCTGACAAAATAGTCAGTGATATGGGGAAAGATGGAGTTATTGAACCATCCGAGGTGCTGGTGAAGAAGAAAGATGAATCAACACGCTTTTGCGTAGACTATCGTCAACTGAACAACGTGACGAAGAAAGACAGTTACCCTCTTCCGAGAATAGACGACACCCTAGACACATTGGCTGGCTCCACGATTTTCTCGACCCTCGATCTGAAGAGTGGATACTGGCAGGTAGAACTTGCTCCAGAAGATAGAGAAAAGACAGCCTTCACCATCGGCTCAGGACTGTGGCATTTCACCGTTATGCCATTCGGACTTTGTAATGCTCCAGCTACATTCGAGAGATTAATGGAGACGGTTCTGAAAGGACTTTCATGGAGGACGTGTCTGGTATATCTCGATGACATTATTGTAGTTGGCAAATCGTTCGAAGACCACGTTAAAAACCTGGAGGAGGTATTCCTGCGACTGAGAAATTCTGGATTGAAGCTGAGCCCCAAGAAATGCCACCTGTACCAAAAAGAAGTACGTTACCTTGGCCATGTTGTCTCTGGGCACGGAGTAGCAGTGGATGACGAGAAGATCAGAGCAGTGAAGGAGTGGCCTATTCCGAGAGACATGCACCAACTAAGTAGTTTCCTTGGTTTGTGCACATCCTATCGCCGATATGTGCTGGGGTTCGCCAACATCGCTAAACCACTGACCAGGCTCATGTAAGGTCAAACAAAGTTCCAATGGTCCGAAGAATGCCAAGACTCGTTCAGGAAGCTGAAGGGGCATTGATCAACGCACCAATTTTAATTTAACCCCTTCCGAGTGGAAAATTCATTTTGGACACGGACGCCAGCAACGTGGGACTTGGAGCTGTCTTGTCCCAGATCCAGGATGGGCAAGAGAAGGTCATCGGATACTTCAGTAAAACTCTCAGTAAACCGGAGCGTAACTACTGTGTCACCAGACGAGAACTGTTGGCTGTTGTCAAGGGAGTAGAACACTTTTACAAATACGTGTACAGAAGAAGATTCCTGTTAAGGATCGACCACGCAGCCCTTAAATGGCCCCTACAGTTCAAAAACCCCGAGGGCCAAGTAGCACGTTGGATCGAAAGACTCTAAGAATTCGACTTCGAGATCGAACATCGAGCAGGGAGTGGCCACAAGAATGCAGATGCCCTGCCAAGGAGACCGTGCCCAGACGACTGTTCACACTGCAGACGAGCAGAAGAGAAGGAAGCAGCGGTTTGTAGAACCACGGCAGTTGACAACAACTGGAATGACAACGAGGTCCAGAAAGACCAAGAAAAGGATCCAGATCTTGGGTTAGTCATCGGTTGGAAAAAGAGTAATCAAAGACCGACATGGCAGAAAATTGCAAGATATTCCCCAGCACTCAAATCCTACTGGGCCCAATGGAATTCCCTTACCCTGGACAATGGGGTCCTGAAACGTGTATTGGAGTCCGAAGATGGTGGGGAAGACAGACGTCAGATAGTGGTGCCCAAGAACAGAAGACAGGAAGTATTCCGAGAGATCCATGATGGAGTTGCTGGAGGACATCTGGGTGTGACGAAGACCCTGCAGAAAGTAACGGTTTTACTGGGTCAATTGTCAAGTTGATGTCAATGACTGGTGCAGAAAGTGTGCTGTTTGCGCTGCCAGCAATGGACCTAGGACACGACCCAAGGCCCCGATGCGTCAGTATAACGTAGGTAGTCTATTCGAAAGAATCGCCATTGACATCGCCGGCCCGTTCCCCGTATCAGATCACGGAAATAAATACATCCTTGTGGCAATGGACTATTTCAGCAAGTGGGCCGAAGCCTATGCCCTGTCCAACCAGGAAGCCATCACCGTCGCGGACATCTTGGTGAAAGAGTGGATGTGTCGATTCGGTGTCACCTTGGAGCTGCACTCGGACCAAGGCAGAAATTTCGAATCCAACCTGTTCCAAGAAATCTGACAACTGCTGAACATCCGCAAGACGAGAACCACAGCTCTACATCCACAGTCCGATGGAATGGTTGAGCGGATGAACAGAACTACCAATCGCCACTTGTCCAAGGTAGTCTCTGACCATCAAAGAGACTGGGACCAGTATCTTCATGTGTTCCTGATGGCCTACCGTTCCGCAGTACACGAGTCGACCGGCCAAACCCCTGCTAGTATCATAATGGGCCGAGAGCTGTGACTTCCCTGTGACCTAAAGTTTGGGACGCCACCAGGACAGGATACCGCGGGAGAGGACTACATCAGCAAACTCCGTCAGCGAATGGAAGACATCTACGAACGAGTTCGTTTGAACATCCAGAGTGCCAGCGACCGAATGAAAGCGACTTATGATATCAATGCCGATGCTGGAGGATTTCAGGTTGGTGACCTAGTTTGGCTGTACAACCCGATGCGTCGCCGGGGCCTGTCACCGAAATTACGGAATTCATGGGAAGGTCCGTACAAGATCATCAAGAAGATGAACGACCTGCTTTACCGAATCCACAAGTCACCCAGAGGTAAACCCAGGGTCGTTCATTTCAACAGGTTGGCCCCTTACGCTGGAAATCATGACCAAGTCCGTACCCTCAGACCACCAGAGGATGCGATGACGTTCTAGAATTTCACACGGGGTAACTCGTGAGGAGCCACGGGAGCTTTTCAAAGTGCTAGTCGATTACGCCCTAGCACACTGCGTCGCAGAAGATCTTCGGATGTCCAGGGGCATCGCTGTGGTGTTCTCCAAGAAATTTGGCCAACTCCAAACACTACGGAAACAGAATCCAGAAATTGGAGGTGTGCTACAGCTGAAGAAGGGCCAGAGGAACATCTACTACTTGGTGACCAAGAAGCATTCCCAAGACAAACCGTCCTATGAAGATGTCTGGAGGAGCCTCACCCAACTGAGAGATACGATGGTGGACCAGAATCTGGTGGACTTGGCAATCCCAAAATTATCCTGTGGTATTGATGGGCTGGATTGGAGAGTTATAAGAAGTATGTTGGAGACGATATTCCGATCCAGCGGCATCCAGATTTTGGTTTGTTGTAATCCTATTCCACGACCTAACATGAAGACTGTGGAGTGTTATTTCCATCGAACTTCACGATGCAGATATGAGGAATCCTGTAAATATCGACACACTCCAAGGACGACATTTCGGGACGAAATATCTCTAAGAAGGGGGCAATGTGGCGAAGCTGCGGGCGATGCCGGACCTGAACTCTCACGTAGCTAGCGACCGACCGTGGGAGACTGTCGATGCGCTTGCACCGAGAAGAATCTGGACGATTCGATGGAAAATTCTAGAGCATTCGGAGAAGTCAACGTCGGATATAAAAAGAACTACGCAGCGGACAGACGGACAGTTAGTGAAGTGAAAGTCGAATATAAATAGTAGAGTGATTGTTATATAAATTAGAGCATTGTGAATCATTGTATTTCGATAAATAAATTATTTTAGAGTGAATTAGACTTTAAATATACGACAATATATAAAGTTTGCATTTTGCATTTTTTTCATTCTTTTCAAATCTGCTGTGGTGGCAAATTTTATGTGTTTCCTAGGAAATTACTCCCTACGTTACCGACCACTCAAGTAACTATTGCATTATTTCCATGGTCAATTCGTTTTTGATTTCGAATGCTAAAATGATTGGCTTGTATTCCGATTGTGAACGCCAGAATTTTTCATCGAGATATGACGATTTTTAAAAGTATGAATATAATACGCTATTGAGTGACAATATACCTAGGCTCCTTGAAGAAA
The DNA here is from genome assembly GCA_944452925.2 of Chrysolina oricalcia. Taxonomy (NCBI): domain Eukaryota; kingdom Metazoa; phylum Arthropoda; class Insecta; order Coleoptera; family Chrysomelidae; genus Chrysolina; species Chrysolina oricalcia. Next base: position 34,728,802 of record OX101815.2, on the reverse strand, counting down.
GGTTGTATGTTTCTTTCTTGTGGCAAGGAATTCCAGAGTTTTGGCGTTCAAATTGTGTGACTTATGTAAAAGTCAACATTTGATGGCAATTTTTGATAAAATGTATTTGTTAGTCGAAAGTAACGATTACAAAAGGTGTAAACAGTTTTCTGGAAAATAATTTGTCAATATTTTCTTAATTTGTGTAATCGAAATATATTTGATATTCTAGTTCATATTGGAAGTTGTGAATTCTTACAGAGATCCGAAGGTTACTGAATGTAAGTTTACAGAAACAGGTTAGGTCGCTATGTAAAATATTGCAAATCAATATTATTTCGCACCCTGTACACGTCAAACAAAGAGAGTTTCCCCCGATGGTGAAGATTTTTCCGCGCTCTCCCTCAAAGTGGATTTGCTTGGCTATAGGCTGTTGAAAACGATAATCTGCACACGATATTCATGTATTTTTCCCAGCGCACGTTACAAAGGACAAAGAAATCCCCTTCATATGAATCTGGGCGGTGCAAGCCGTACTTGACAATGTTTGATGCTTGAAAATATGTGCCAGGGAATATATTTTATTATTCGGAAAGGAACATATGATGAGAGGTTTGTTTAAAAAGGACCAATTTCTAGGGAAATCGAACAAAAATTGAGTATGAGGTTTCGAAAAAAATTAAATGAAATAATTTTGTCAAACCGTCCTATTTTCCATTCATTGAGAAATATACAATTTCACTTTTCGACAATGATACATTTTTTATTTTGATTTCGTTATTTGCATATATTTGTGCCCATTATAAGAGTATTGCTATATATTTTCTGTTTCCATAGAGTCAGAGGTGAATAAGAGTTTCAGCACAAATAAATTTGATTTTTTTTTGGAATTTTGTAATAACTAGTCAAAGTATAAACAAACTTCGAACTCATAGTAACCATTATTTCTTGTACCTACCTATCCCTGCACCGTTATTATAATTGATGGTTTCGTTGACTTTTCGTCTGATTTAATTTTCATAGTCAAATTTAACGAGAGCATAATTACATAAATGAGTGCGCCAAAAAATATCCACTGGAAAAGACAGTTTAAAACTTAAAAAACGGAATGTTACTGAGTGTGCTACAAAACTTTTTCAACGAATAGAGAACGGTTTTGGAATTTAGAATTATATGTCCTTGAAACTAAATTTTAGTAATGTAATTGCAGCAGTAAAAATTAAGATACAATTATTAATGTATGTCGGTAGCTAACGTAACACTTACAGATAAATATTTGAAGCAATCTCTTCTTTTTGCAAAAACAATCTTTATTAATTGGATTGGGGCATGTTTATATTTACTTCCATTTATGTATTCGATCACAACAAAAATGAGATTACTCAATTTTTTATAAGAAAAATGCCATGCTACGAAATCTGATATCCTACACTTTGATGACACCGACCACAGACTTGTTAATAAGTCTTGAGGTCAATATTGCCAAGATTTGGAAAAAGAAATAGGATCATATGTGGAATGAGGATTCAGGAATATATCTCCGAACAAACACTTGAGATGAATTAATATGACTTTGACAGCCTTTGTTATTTCAGCTAATACCTTTCCTTTATTTTGTAGAAAACTGGTATGAGAGTGCAAACTGAGAAGGTATATTTTTGAACTTTGCCGAAACTTGATGAAAATCCACGACTAGAACTTAATTTTAAAAATCTTCACGATAAGGAAATTCACAAAATTCGTGACATTGGACCTTACATTTATGAAAAATAAATTGCAAAACTCTTTTAAATCGATAGATTCTAGTCTGAAACGTCCACTTAACAAAGAGTTCCACTATATTTTTTTCATTTTGAAAGAATATCTCATTTGAAAGTTCATCGGATACAACCCCCACCATAATCCATGTTCCGAAACATTCAACACCGTTCTCCTCAAAAATATAGATTATAGCTTGGTATAAGCCATTAAAAAATAATTGAAACTTCATCACTTGATCAACTCATAGAAAAAAATCCACATATTAGCTACTTTTTATTGTATTTGTGACTTTCAAATTTCCTGAACAGACCATTCTTTCGATGAAAGTGAGCATTGACAACACCGCAAATCATTATGACAGTTCTCATGCAACAAAAGTGATCTCGAGATTTGAGGTTAATGTTTGTTTTTTTTACATTCGACATTTAACTGTAGCGAGGTGTTATTATGACTGATCTCGGGGTGTGAATTTATTTGTGTATTAAATTGATGGTGTTATGCAACAATGAGTCAAGCCACATTTTCAAATAATGCAGCAAACATATTTGATGGAACTGCTCTACTTGTATTAAATATTAAAGTAGGCAAACGAGTTAAACAGAGACAAACGATACTTATTGATGCTCCGTGAAACAGACGAACGAACCCATCTGGTATCAAATGGCAACTGTCATACGACACCTTATATTCAAATTAGAATTTGAGATTCCACAATGCACAACTTTTACAACGTTGCCAAGTCTAGTTTTGATGAACGTGACGTCACGAAACCACTTTTCTTCTGATTATAGAGAAACTAGCGGTCAGAAAAAATAAATAAAAATTTCCGAGTGATATTAGCGTATACACTTTCTAATTACAGTGTTCTCTCATATGTCGTGGAAAGGTCCATTGTTTCCCATCATAATGGCTTTTCAAATATACCTGCATTAACGTGAAAGTAAATCAAGAGATTTTAGTCCATTTCCCTTTATAAAAATACAAAAATAATAAATAATAATTTTTCATTTGTAATGATTAAATTAATTTATGTATTGTTCAAAACATTTACATTTTTCTCCTCCAAAATGATTTTCTAGAAAAATTTGATAATTTAGTTGAGGAAGAAAGTGCTCAAAGATCCGAGTGATGATGAAAGTAGGTACGTATGCAAACCAAGAATTCCTTGAAAATACACGAACTGAAGCAAAGGAAAGATGACATTTTAATACGTATGTTTATGTAAGATCAGAACTCAATACTCTCAAGAGTGAAATGTATGGAGTACAGTTGCACAACTGCTTCTTATGATATTATTAGGTGGCCTTCAACTGTGTAGACCACGAGATTTTGATATCTGAGCTATATAACTGCGGAAATAGAGGTGATTGTTTGGGAATGTTAGAATCATTTCTTAAATATAGTTCTCCGTATATTAGTCTGGAACATAATGGAAATAATGTACTGCGGAATGTTGCATCTGTCAATAATGATATCAATATATTCTGTTCATTCTATACATCAATGAACTCACAAATTCATATCCGGATATTAAATTGACAATTTATGCAGATGATACTTTCCTACTTATATCTTACAAAAACCAAGTAGAACTGAAAGAAACCTGTGAAAGCACTCTATCTCTTGATGAAGACAAAACTAATCCAATTTTATTCTCATCAAAGAGAACTTGCATATGTAAAAATATAGTTTCAAATAATAAACAACAGTTGTGAATTCTTAGGAATATTAGAGGATTCACATTCAGATTAGAAAGAACATTGTAAGTTCCTGATATCCAAATTTCCATCAATTCACTTCATTCATTCAGCAAACTCAAACTTGTTTTGACATAACAAACATTTTTTAAATGTTCTATACTATGCACAAGTAGAAAGTCGACTGAGGTATGGTATTTGCCTATGGGGTGACTACAAACTATCAAATTATGTCTTCGTTTCCCAGAAAAAAGTATATGATGTATTGCTGTTGTAAAAAGAAACTATTCATGCCGAAAATATTCAAAAGACTTAATACTCTAACCTGTACAGGTCTCTACATATTTGAAGTTTGTGTTTTTACGATAAAAAACAGGGGCGTGTTCCTCAGCAATACCGACTTCCACGTATGCAACGGTGTTAGGACATTTGGGCGCGGCCTACTGGGCGCGAGTCAACTCGGCGCGGCCAACTAGTCGCAGGGACAACTGGGCGCAAGGATAACTATGCGCAAATACTACTGGGCAAATCATATCAGACAAAAAAATTGTTCTACCTTTCGTAATTCTGTAAATTCCAAGCTCTCAACTTGCGAGCTTGGTTGGTTCGTTCAGGTTAGATCAGACTAATAATTGGACGGGATACTTTTGCAATACTTTGGCAAGGTTCTTATTGTCTATTATTGGACGGGGGATTGTTGGCAGGATATTTTTGAAACGATATTTTCGGGCAGGATATTTAGTCGAAGACCCGAAGTCTACTGGTTTGTTGTAATGGAGATGAACTCCGCAGGGGTACTTTGGTCGAGCTCCACATTTTGCGCCTAGTTGCCCTTGCGCCTAGTTGCCCTTGCGCCTAGTTGCCCTTGCGCCTAGTTGCCCTTGCGCCTAGTTGCCCTTGCGCCTAGTTGCCCTTGCGCCCAGTTGTCCCTAAGCCTAGTTGACTGCGCCGAGTTGACTTGCACCCAGTTGGCCGCACCCAAATGCCTATGCAACACCAAATGCCTATGCAACACCTATGCAACACCAGTCGCAAGGATGACTTACGTTTACAATTATCCAAAGGCAATGTTTGTTATAACTCCGTCTATCTACCCATCTCTATCAAAATGTTGTAACATGAGAATACCATAAAAAAACAACTGAAAGAATATTTGGTTGAAAAATATTTGTACTCTTTGAATGAATACTTTTAATTTTATATTTTATGTATTGTATAAAGATAAAATTCTCTTGTTCTAAGTCAAGATTTTATTCGATTTCGTGTATGTGTGTATCTGTCTATAAGTGTATATATGTATTTATGTGAAGGTTAGACGTCGACTGTCTAAGTTAAAGAAGAATCCTTCAAATTCGGGTATAGTCAACTGCATACCCGAATTTGAAGGATTATTCTATATGTATTTATGTATGTGTCTAGGACGCCATATAATATTTAGTGTGTGTTGTTATTTTTATTTATTTTTTACTCATCTATGTTCATTCATTTCATGCGAAGGGAATCCACATCTGGATGACTCTTTCTTATACAATGTATGTGGACTCAAAAAAAAAGTGATTCGATTTGAGTTCCAATCCTATATAATATTTCTGAAAAAGAGTGGATCGACTATACAGCCAAACGATATACTGAACTCATCCACGCCGTCATACTGATGTCGACTCTCCCTTTCTATTGATCCGAAAGGGGCTGGAAGAGCTGCATGAACATCGCTTACTGGCTGTGTAGGTGGGTGAAATAGGCGTACACATCTGAATTTGATTATTGTTAGAAATCCATTCTATATTATCAGTGATACAGTGATATTGTTGGATGTAAAGATTTTATAGCAAGAAGTAAGGACTACCATCGGTTTCCTGAGGCATTGAAGTGTTTATTATTCAACTCTCTCCAAATTCATCACATTCGAGGTAAGCGAGCCCTGCCAAATGGATAGATAACAACAGTCAAGTTAATTTTTATCACATATACCGTCCGGGGGATATTGTGTCCGTTGTAGAGACTGAGAAGTGCTGAATTTATTTAAAATATTCAATCCTCATCCTTCGACAAACTATTGAAATGAACCTCAAAGTGAGACGTTATTCGTAATGGATCTGTCAGATCCAAATGAAATCAATTTCGTTCGAAAGCCGGAAGATTTTACCCTGTCCACTCAGTCAAATACTAATGATTATATGGATTTCCGCGAATGAGGAAAGTGGTTTTCGAGTAGAAAATACCAGCCTTACCTCCGAATGTTGCTCTGATGTCCTAGGATATATATCATTAAAATAGTGTCACATTCAAATGTTTCAAGTATTTTTTTCAATTTAGTATTTGAATTCACTCATTGTGAATAAAATAGCGAAGAAAACAGAACATTGTTAAGAATTTGTTCAATGGAAATAAATACATTATAATTATTATTGAGTATTCAATGTTCAACGGGTGAATCAACCACCTTCTTACTGGATGAACATTCACAAAATTTTCTTGTGCCTTATGTGGTTATTTCTCACAATACAGGCAAACGCTAGTTTTATGTTCCAAAAAATCCAGTTGTCAGTTTTATTATTCTTCCCTATGTTTTTTGGGTTACGGAATCTTATTCTGGAGTTATCCCATCAAAATACGGGGGAACCTGCAATCTTCAATAGTGCACTAGGTCACTAACAATTTCAATGCACTGCAAATGATATGAACTATTGTGTGAATTTTCTCAACGACAGCTACTCCCTACTCTCCTATTGCATGCCCCACGTTTTTCGTTTAAAATCTGACAGGTATTTTCATAGCTGAACATTTTATTAAATAATTTTGTGTACAATATTAGAATCGCCAAATTTACAGGAGACCTCGGTAAAACAGATTTTCTTATCGGGTTTGTTTTTGATAAGGTTGCCTAGTACCGTATCGACGGTTTGATGTCAGTGTTCTGAAAAGAGAGGAGCAATGGTTCAAAGGGAAATTCGAGGAGGCCGCCTACATCGAAATCAATGTGAATCCAGTCAGCTAATAGAGGTCAGGAATGTTTGGAATCTGCACATTGTTGGATTTGGCGGGCTACTATACTATATACTACAACTTTATTATACCGGCTGACCCGAAACCAATTTGTAAACCTGTATGGGGCTAAGAGAAGCTAGTATAGTGAAAACAATATTTCAAATAATGTTATTGAGCTTCAGATGGGAGAGCATTTTCGATTTCAATTTTTCCATAAATTACAACTATCAGCATGGTGACCACAAAGTGTCTATGGGTACTAACTGAACGAATGTCTAAAATTGAATATATTATACAAGAAACTAAAAAATATTAACTTCAACAAGCACTTGAAAATAAGTATGCTGATTCACAAAAAGCTACCATACACTCATCCAACTAGCAATCAAAAGTGCAATCCAAAGAACTCATACATGTGGTACAATCTGCCAAATTACAATTACAACAGAGCCAAAAATGGCAATTTTAGTCGGGTATCTAATCGTATATAACCATGTAGGTACCTTCCAATATGAAATATTTGTGCAAGTCGTAATTCAAAGTATAGTTTGTAAAAAATTATTGCATGGGCATATTTTCTCATCATTTCGAAAAATGTTTCTCCAAAATTTAGAATTCGTTTTAAGATAATTTTCGTTTTCTTTTTTTAAAATAATTTTCCACTGCACCCTTCACATTCTCGATATATAGAATATGAACACACATTTCATGAAATATTTAAAAATATTAAAGTATAATTTTGATTCTGAGAAATAAATGTATTGCCCCAACGAACCGCACTGAAGTGAATGCCCTTTTACAAAGGATTTCATTTAAGCAAACTGAAATGAATGTACGTACGTAAATGAGGAGTAATATGTCTTTCAGCAGAAAAAGTGACATTTATAATCCACGTTTAGACCCCGTCATTCAGATCCATTCTATGATTCCCTATGGCTCACTTGGATGGCAGAAGACAGCATTTGCATTTGCAAGGCCTGTGGTTTCGATGAAGTTTACTACTTGGGTCGATCAGTATTTTATGATATCCACACTTTACAATACGTTATCAGAGTCGGATAAGTAATACAGATTTGTGGCATAAGCACACATACGATATTTCCAATCGGAATTCAAATACGATACGATATTTGACGTGGAAAAAGACGTCAAAAATTGCACTCTGCGGTATACTCATGATACTCCTAAACTATACTGAATACAGTATAGTTTATCATTTATAATAAAAAATGATTACAGTTATTCAACGTGATCTTATGTGGAGATGGAATAGCTTTTTCCAAAAATTTTAAGATAAATAAGGCAAGAAGACTAACAGAGCACATACCTTTCAGTGGAGCAAATTAATTAAGGAATAATTTGGTGGCGCATTCATTTCCACAGTATGACAATATTGTTACATATTCATGGATGCAAGCCAAGGGTTAAGTTGAAAACAGCAAATTGCTAATACTCCTCTCATTCTATTTGAATGAATAAGATTTATAATTATGTAATATGTTCATAGATGCCAAAAACAGAGAAACTACCAGTTTATTGCTTATCGTAAGTAGTTGGTTCTGAATCTTTTACAGAATTTCTATAAAAGTCAACATTATATACCTATCGTTTTTCGTCCACTGAATGTGGAGGTGAAGTGAATAATTCTATATACTATTCGAATCACTTAAATATATCGGAAGGTACATTGACTTCCAGCTAACTACAAATAGGAATTATGAGCAACTCTTGATTCATTTGTATTAACTGCAACTTATTCAAAATAAGTCTTTCTTCAGGGTCGATGGTATGCTTTGTAATGGTTTTATTCAACCCATCTTTTTGATTTATTGTGAGTATTTCTATACTATTAGCAATCCAAGTTGTAAAACTCCACATGACGAGTAATGTAGCATGACTGTACAGAAGATTATGAATGAAATTACAAAAATACTATAATTTTCAATAAGTATCCATGCATGGAAAAGCCTCTGATCCACGAGGACAATTGTATCTACTCGAAATGTTGGGCTCTTGATAAGTCCTTGTATCCGGGAAATATATTTCCCCTTTTTGCGGTTAATACCTAGATACTAAACAATGATAGTGATTTGATGTCAACTTACTGCGGAAGTCATCCAAGTTCAAGTCATTATGCGTTCCAGTGTCGGACTGGTCATACAGTTGAGGTGGCCCCGATCCTATCTACCCCCTGCTGTCGATCTAATACATACTTAGAGAGAAATGAAATGGAAACATTTGAAAAATGGTTAACCCGTAGGCCCTCGGTCATCTCTCAAACTTCCTTCTCAAAGCTCAAAACGGTCAAAAATATTTCTGGTCGTGATTATTGATGTCTTCGAGCTCCAGGATAGTACTTTTTTATTAATTTTCGAGCTCCTCGAACTCGAAAAATACTAATGGCGCTTTTTTTAGGTTTCCGAAAAACAATATTTAACGAGCGATTTCCTGAATTGTGGCATTCGATGCTGTTTTTGTACAAGAAATAATATGTCTCTCCAAAAATATTGCTCCATCAAGATACTTGACAGTTATTTTGAAAAAGTACTTGATTGAAAACGTCTTATGGCAATAGCTTCTGAATTAATTGACCAATTTTGAGAGCATTCGACTCGGTTTTTTAAGTACTAGAAATTGTATCCTTACAAACAAGTCGAAAATAATTTTAAATGGTATCACCGATACTACTTTTCGAAATGAAAGACGGCTCAACTTTCGTTTAGCTAATATCAGTTTCAAAAAAACTGTTGCTACGGTAACGTGAATACAGAAACCCGATTCCCATAGTGCGGAAATGCGTGTTAGCAAGTTGACTCCTTAAGTTTAGCTGAAATCAGTTATGGAAAAAAGTTACCATGATAACCGTTGTTAGGGTTAACAGTAAACAATCCCCGTTTTTCGGAAATGCAAGGTTGCCAAATTATGCCAGTTATAGTTTAGCTGAAATCAGTTATGGAAAAACTGTTGCCATAGCAACCGTTGCTATGATCACAGATAAACAAAAGCCAAATGCCCATGGGGTGCAAAATGCATGTGATGGAATCATAGCTTCCAACAAGCTTTCTAGTTATATTAATTAATTCTTTCTAAAACCTTCTTGAGCCGTCCCTGAGCGCGCTCAGTCAATTCTTTGGTTGCCCCAACATTTCACGTCTGTAGCCCACTAACTCTCTCCAGACGAATTCTAAGAAGTACCAATTTCCTCACCTCTCCTCCCATATTCGCCGCCTACCCTGCTATTGCATCTTCCCGAAGGAACGGCACAAGCACAAGATTCTGAGACTTTCTTCCGAAGTGAGAAGTCGTCCTAATCGAGATTTGAGTCGAATTGATTTCGGCGTTTGTATTTTAGTACAGTAAACCAGGAGTGAATTTACGCCATAAGTAATTATTTAGTGTACAGTGCATTGTGATTTGAAGAAAGAAATCTGTAAGTAATTTTATCACCGATTATTGAAGAGAAGCAATTTGCCAACGCTACTTTACGTGGTAATTTCATTATTTTGTGTAGATGGTCGCTGTCAAGGAATGAACAAATATATTTAGTCAGCGAAATGATCAGCATCAATTTATTTAAAACCCAGTAAAGTACGAAGAATCCAGTCCACTTAACATCGAAGCTGAAAATAAATAATCCCTCTGTGTTCGGGACAGTGGCGGATCCAGGATTTCTTTCAGGGGGGCGCACAGTACCGAATTCACATGAAAGTTATAAGGAATTGTACAAAATATTGAGTATTGAGAAAAGTTATTTTTCCATATTTCAACATGAAATATAAAACATTTCATTCAAAAATATACATATTGGTTATATATAACAACTTTATGCAGAAAGTAAACATTTGAGAAAATAAATAAATTAAAAAGAATACATAATTTTGGAAAAAATCAATGAATATTCTAATCAATCTGGTACCTAATAGAAACGAAATGTCGGGCTAATTTGAACTATATCAGATGATGAAATCAAGCTTCCTATTTTTATTGTTGGCAAATCGATCGATCGATCGATGATATTTTCTAAATTCAAATCGATTTGCCCATATATATATAAAGGAGGGCTGAACCATTGAGCCTTTCTTCGGCAATTGTCGAGCGGAGGTAGATTTTCACCAACCTCAATGTAGAGAAACTACGTTCAGCAGTAGCAATAGATACTGGCAGTGTTGTAAGAATGCGTAAAATTTTAACGATATGAGTATAATAATCCACATCGAAATTCTGTAAAATATTCAAAGCATTGCTATCTTCGATACTTTCATTTCTACATGTATTTCTGTAAAGTTGAATTTCTTCCATGAACTCAACTAATGATGGATTGCCTAAAAGGAAACCAAATTTTTCGCAGATTTCTGAAATGTTTGTTCTTAATATTATGTCACTTGAATTTGTTATGTTTACTGGCATCACTATGTTGAGCAAACAAATATCCAATGTTCTTTAAGAAAATTTCTCTTTTATATTACATTACAGAATCTAATACTTAGTGGTATATAAATCACTCTCCCCCAATAATTATCTGGTATAAGATTGTGATGGTATATATTATTGTAGAATTAGCATTTTTAATATATCTAGGATTTCCTATTATTAAGTTGAACAACCTCACCAATTGACCTGATTATCATGTATTGTAACTTGTAAGCAATATCGATACATTCATTATTAGACATCAAAACCGAACGCATGTGTTTTATTCAGATAAACTAAATCAAGTAACTCCAAGTTTATCACATGGCGATCCTGCTTTAGAACAAAATGGAAATTAAAGTTCTATCGAACTGAATTGTTTTATACAAAAATGGGATTTTCGAAATCGAAAGTCAAATAATAATTAACCAAGCTGGAAAAGGAGATGGAGAAACGAATGCAGATGGAACTAATCAATATTGAAAACGTTGGATGTTGGATATTGGAATAGAAGATGCAAATTGGAAGTAATTAATTGAGAAATAGCCTAAAATAAATGTTATACCCCGATGAGAGCCTATCAAACAATGGAATCCACTCACTGTAGGAAGTCTAACCCAGATGAATTGAAGTATCTCGTTGAAGAAGTAAGAGTATTCCATAGGAATCTACAGAAGGACAATACTGAAAGACGAAGAGACGAAGAAGTTACACGTCGTAAGTTTAAAGAATTAGAAAAGCTCAGGGATCAATATCGTTGTTTAGTAGATAAATTTAATAAATATAAGGTAGAAGATAAAGTTAGAAATGAAATTAGGTCTTATTCAACATATATTGAGCAATATTTTAGGGAAATTGATGAACATTTAAACAGTAGATTAGGTAAATTTCTTGACCAATCCATTACTCTTCCCTCCAAAATCAAAGTCACTATACGCTCTACAGATTCAGATTTTTCAAGTAAAACCGACAAAATGACAGAAAAATTTGATTTAAGAACGGCTGCAAGCCTACTGCCTGTCATGGACGGTACAGAGAACGTAACTAAACAGCTTATTGATTCCATTGAATTGTATGATGCGTTACTAGATGATGCAGGCAAAAAATTACTAACTATATTTTAAAAAAGCGATTGTCTCAAAGTGCAAAAATTATAATGAATTGTACGTATGTCAGTAATGCACAATTAATATTTTTGATTTAAAAACTCATTTCATCACTAAAAAATCTATTTCAGCTCTATCATTTCAGATGCATAATTCTAAACAAAGAAACTGTTCCATTGATGATTTCGGAAAATCTATAGAAGAACTTTTAATTGATCTTACAATTACGCAGGCTGAATGTAATCAAAATGCTATTCAGGTTTTAAGGAGAGTGAATGAAAAAATAGCAATCAATGCATTCGCCAACGGATTACAAAACTCAGAATTACGAACTATTATTAAATGGTATATATTATTGTAGAATTAGCATTTTTAATATATCTAGGAATTCCTATTATTGATTTTAACAACCTCACCAATTGACCGGATTATCATGTATTGTAACATGTAAGCAATATCGATACATTCATTATTAGACATCAAAACCGAACGCATGTGTTTTATTCAGATAAACTAAATCAAGTAACTCCAAGTTTATCACAAGATTTTCTACATCTGAGAAACTCTGGAGATGTGATTGCCTAGATACAAGTCGAGGCATTCGCAGTTCAATGTTGAGTACGTCCATAACTTTTTTAGCTTCTTTCACAATTGACTCAAATCCTGAATTTGCAATGGTTCTCTTTTCCTGTGGCGATTCAAGAAGATCTTTCAACTAAGTGGTGGCAGCTTCAATATTCACAGTTTGTAAATATTTACTAAATGGCAAAGTTAAACCGAATATATCTGCTAGGCAAAATACTGATAAAATAAATTCACAGTCACACACCGAGAGAAGTCCAGTAATACAAATTTTTTTTCAAAAAAATCTTATAGCTGGTAGATAAATTATTTTAGCAACTAAATGTTATCTGATCAATGTAAAGGTTTTAAATGTTAAACGGGTCTTTTTTCAAAACACTCATTTTGTTTTGGAAAGATTACCTCTTAGATTCAATAAAGGGCACGATTGTGGTTAAAAGATGGAATTGAAAAAACAAACTGATTAGCCACTATAATTCACATTTTAACTGTTAAACGATACTTTGTCACCACCAAATAGGTGTCGTTTAGTTCTGGAAGTATAACGGTTTTTTCCACCACCTCTGATCATGCACTTTCTTCGTCACACACGTGTTACCTATGATGTTTTATTTCCTAACAGCCCGTTTCATCATCGGGATCTTATTGTCAATCAGTTCACGTGTAGATTTGCTTGTGTTGTGCAAGTGCATAAGTAAAGGTTGAATACGCTTTGTGTATAGTTTGTTTCTACAAGAAATAAATTTCGGGTAAGTGCCTACCTGTGTGTGTTTTCAACAGTTATTTACAATGATTTTATCTATTGTAATTACTTGTGGGAGGTTAAAATCAAACAAGTAAGTATTGGGTGAGCTTGAGGGATGGTGCATTCTTATTTTAGATAATATTCATTTATTCGAAAAAAATTCACGGTGATGGCTGGAATTGAATGAAAATATGATTTTTCTAGAACATTTTCTGCTAAGAGTTCATGTTTCACCGCAAATCCCAAAAAACCGTTTACAACCCCTAAACTACGTCCCCATTTCACCACTTCGAGTGTTTTCGTGTTAAATTTTTTTTCCTGTGAGTTGGAGCCTTAACACCATTCTCCACCTGCTCCTTGTTGTCTGTTACTTTTTTCTTATTTTAAACGTGTAGAATTCGTTTTGGCACCAGCCTAGTAAGACACTGATCAAAACAAACCAGTGTGTTTTTTACCTCATGAGACGATTGTAATGATGTGTTTACAATAAGAGAATTTTGTAAAAGAATGAATGCAACATACTGGACCAGAGACTGTCGCATTTTCATCAAGCATCCTAAATCTGAAAAAGTTCATCTTGTTACTGATGAAAATTATCTTGCAACAATTAATTGATTTATTCTTATTATGACATGTCCTAATCCTGTTTTTTTTGTCAGAATTACGGAACTACGCTTTTTTTATCAAAACTCGAGAGGACTTAGGTCGAAGACTGAAGAATTTTTCATATCTGCAGCTCACACCGAAGTAGATGTTATCTGTATCACGGAAACCTGGCTCAACAGTGGCATAGATGATGGTGAACTTTTTGATCTAGACAAATTTATTGTTTATCGGAGGGACAGAGTTCCTGGTACTGGTGGTAAAATGGATGGCGTTGGAGTTTTAATTGCGGTGAGAAATGAGTATCCTTCCCACTCTGATATAACGCTATCTACTAATGGAATATGTGAAGATTTATGGGTCACGATTGAGATCAACAAGGACACCAAAATTCATCTGTGTTGTGTTTATGTGCCCCCGCACGCTAGAGTTGATTATTTAACAGGTCATTTGAATAAAGTGAGCACAGTAGTTCAAAGTCAACTCAATGACAAAGTTATAATTATAGGTGATTATAATGCTCCTAAAATAAGTTGGTCCTTTGTTCCTGTTGAAAATTGTTTCGAGGCTTCGGAGGTATCTGATGCATATGGTGAGATTCTGGTGGATACGTACAACTTCTTAGGGTTAGATCAATATAATGGAATTTCCAACGTCTACGGTAAGATCTTAGATTTACTATTTAGCTCTCATAAGTACATTGAAAACTCTCCCAGTGAATTACCATTTGTTCCCGAGGACTCACATCACAAATCTATCGAATTCACCATTGTTGGCTTAAATAAAGTTGAGTTAAAAAGTAAAGCTACCTTTAGTACCTATAAGTATCGATACGCAGACTACGATAAAATTAATATAGACATCTCTCAAATTGCCTGGAATGACCTGTTAAAGCCAATGAACGTTGGTGATGCTGTAGATTATTTTTATCTTAAAATATACGAAATCATATCAAAAAATATACAGATTAAAGTTAACACAAACAAATATCCTGTTTGGTATACTTACAACACCAAAAAATTATTAAAAAGAAAGTCAATGTCCATAAACGATGGAAAAACCATAACAATATAGACGACTATCTTGTATTCTCAGAACTCAGAAAAGAATGTAAAAAGTCAATCAAAAAAGATTATAACGAATATATAAAAAATACCGAATCTAATTTAAAAAGTAATGTTAAAGGTTTTTGGTCTTATGTAGCTAATAAGAGAAACCGAAAAACCACTCCTAATCTCGTATCTTTTCAAGGAGTATCCTATCCACTAGATGATGATATCTGTAGTGCCTTTTCTAGGTACTTCTCATCCGTTTTTGAACCATCTGATACTCCATCTAACCTCAAACTTAATCAGAACCACTCAAATAATTTCGTTACCATTACACACATAACTGAAAAACAGATAATAAATGCTATTGATAAACTTGATATTAACAAATGAAGTGGTCCCGATGGCTTACCAGCTTTTTTTTTATCAAAAAGGGTAAAGAGTCACTTATACTTCCTTTACACATTCTATATAATAAATCAATTTCTACAGGTATCTTCCCCCAGGTCTGGAAGGTGGCTCAGGTAATTCCTATACATAAAAGTGGATCCCGAAATGAAGTTTTTAATTATCGGCCAATTCCATTGTTATCATTGCCTGGTAAACTTCTAGAATCAGTGATTACAGACGAGTTATTTTTTCTATTTAAAAATGTGCTTGCATATCGAAACTATAGTTAAGAGGGAGAATAGAAATTTAGGATTCCTTCTGAGAGTTTCCAAATCTTTCAAAGAGGCTAAGACACTGATAATTCTATATAACTCACTTGTGCGGAGCTGTCTAGAATATAACTCTATAGTATGGAATCCGTTCTATCAGAAGTACCTCAATCGTATTGAAAGAATCCAAATTAAATTTATAAACCACCTGAACTATCGTTTCGGTAGGCAGTTACATTACCGATCTTATGACTTTTTTTGTCTTCACCATTATAACTTACTAAAATTAAGCGCCAGGCCTATATAATTTTTCTCTTCAAACTTGTCAATAATATTATAAGCTGTGATTATCTTTTTAAAAAATTATGTTTTAGTGTAAGGAAATATGTTACACGTAAAGACACTCTTTTCTATGTTCCAACTTATCATTCCAACGTCACTAGTCATTCTCCAATTACCATGTTACAAAAAAATTATAATATTTTTCAACATATAGATATATTCTGCTCCTCCCTGTATGATGTTAGAAAATCTGCTGTAAGAGTTTTGACCTAATTTTGATCTAATTTGTCGAATTCAATCACTTCAGAATCGCCTCTGCTCTCTCACTATTTTCTTTTTCTTATATTTAGATTTAAGTACTCACTTGTAATCTACTCTTGATACATCTGTAATCATGTGCTTTCCTGTTATTAGTGATGTGTTATACATCCTGTTGGAAAGCCTTATACATAAATAAATAAATAAATAAAATGAATAAATATAGCAGCTGTAGACAAAAGTGTTAATTTCATTTCCATGGATATAACTTGGGATCGGGAAAGAACGTTACTAATAGGAAAATCATATAGGTATAAAAAAGAATATATTAAATACAAAATAATAATAAAAGCCCCAATTTAGCTTATTTTTGAAACTTCATACTATTCTACAGAATTTCAGCCATGTGGGTACACATTTTGTTTTGTAAGAAAAATAGTGAACCTGCTACTAACAGGGACTATGAAGGATATTTTTTTACTGACTTGTCAAAGCACTATTGTGTAATATGACCACTATCTATCTGTCTATACGTTTCCAAACCTCTGGAATTTTACATGAAAGCATTGAAATGAAACACTCCATTCAATACATTTGATTTTTTATTAATAATTCTTGAGCATGAAATAAAATAGTATTTGAATAGTAAGTACTGATTTTTTTGTTTCAGATGACTAATTTATTGTATGATTTGAAGATTCTTCCCTCTTGTCAACTCCTTCCGTGGTTACTAGAAATTTTGTATATTTTGATGTATTTCCAATATTCCCAGAAAAGAAATACTTTATTTCATTGTTGATTTGTAAGTTTTACGACCTTCGTTATGATGACTGATTTTTTCTTTTTTGGGGGATTTGGGGTCATACATTAAAGAAAAATCTATTTTTCTAAAGCCAATGTTTCCTCAATTTATTTTGACATGTTCAGGGTACAGTAAGATACAAAAAGGGGATGTTTTTTCATTAATAAAACAGTAAAACAACAAATAATATATTTATCAATTTGCTACTAATACTTTTCCAGAAACAATCATTGTAAACTATGTTCTGGTAACAGATAAAACTTCAGAGTAGATCAGAGTAAATTAATTTTAATTCAATCTAAAGTGTTATACGTTACCAAAACATACTTCAGTGATTGTTTCTGGAAAAGTAGTAGTAGCAAATTGATTAGCTTATTGTTATTTATACTGTTTTATTAATTTGAAAAAAAAACATCCCCTTTATGTATCTTCCTGTGCCCTGAAGATGCCGAAATTATTTGACGAAAATTTGACTTCAAAGAAATAGAGTTATCTTTAATTTGAGGCCTCAAATCCCCCAAAAAAAATAATAAATCAATCACTATATTTAATTTTTTTTAATAAATGTTGATCAATTTTTCGATGAGTTGTTACGGGTTCATTTTGCACAATGAAACCCTTCCTTTTGTTTAAGAGAATAATGTAATTCTTGATCGGTATCTCATGATTCGATAGAGACAAACTCTTCACCCTTCGTCATTACCGAACGCACTCCTGGTTATTGCACTCATGTTTACTCCGTTTGTTCTATGATCCGAATTGACAGGCCATGCATGGCAACTTGCCCTTACGTTTGCACTCCTGGTTAATCTGATTGTTCTATTATTAGAACTGAGAGACCACGGCAATTTGTCCTTTCGTTAGTTGAGTTAATCACGGAAAGGGAGCTGGTTATCAGACGGCAAATAGACCAACAGATACGTACAAGAACCCCTATTCACATTGAGGTTAGTATTGTGACTAATAAGACCCCCGTACTCAATTGGAATCGAAAGTTAGACTGGTAATGTTTATTTTAGGGTTCATCCGACCATCTGGTCGTATTCAGTCTACGTTCACCCGACCATCTGGTCGTATTCAGTCTACGTTCATCCGACTATCTGGTTATAGTCAATCCACGATTCATTCGACTATCTGGTCATATTCATCCTACGTTCTACACCCAGTCAACGTTCGACCTTCACATCAGGTTGGAGTTTCAAATTCGGATATCGAGTTTGAAGCCACTGCATTCGGATTTCAACTCCCAGCTTGGTGCCAGCTCCATCTGCAACGTCCACCCATCACTGTTCAGCTTGTATTGTTTCTGCTGTCCATAGTATTCGTCCGTTCACAGTCTACCTTCTACTTTCTTCGTAACTACGTGCTTGTCTCCGTGTGTTGTGCACCTCCTAGAGCCCACACACTCACCAAGGAATCTCTGGTAAACGTATTGGGAAGCTGAGAAACCACTACCATACAATAACAACAGCTAACTGTTAGATCTTGAGTTGAAACCGCCCTTAAGGCATTTTTAGCTCACAGCTGTTAACTATCAGAGTGACGTCACAGATAGTCCCAATTTAGGTGTGATATTTTTGTTTATTGAGGTGATACAATATACATCCTTCTCAATCACAGTTTACTCGCCCACTTGGTGGGGTACTAATTTACGACTACAGATTATTGTGTGCTCCATTTGTGCCGATACATTATAACCGTAGTAATATATCTTGTGTAGTAAGGTTACTGAATATTTCTTTGTTCTGATCCAAGGTAATAATACCAGGTACCCAGGTAATCAGAGGTGAGCAAGAACCTTTTCTTGACTATTTTTTTTTACTATGAGATTTATATAACCTTATAGCCAATCTTTATTATTAAGTAATATAAGTGCAGTGGGTTGTCCCATCCCATCTGGGTGGTTTCGGATTTTGACTGGCGAGAGATCCGTGGCGCTCCGGAAAAGTTAACCCTATACATTTCAGTGAAATCGAAATCAATTTTTATTGTCGAACCTACGCCCGACTGTGCTACTGGGACAGTTAGAGGCGAGGAAACACTCAAAATCAGCTAAATCGGCCACATATGCTGTTTAAGATTCTGTGGCAGTGTTTTGACGTCAATGCTATTTTCAGAACTGTACAGTAAGAAATTATTTCCATGCATGTTGATTAAAACCGTTTAGCCGGCAAAGGAAAGTTTTTGGATGCAAAAATGTTTACCATTTGATTTTTATAAAAGTTTTTTTTTAACCACAATAAGATAACTGTTTCACCAATGCAAGATATAGTATAATAATGAAATATCAATCATTTAAATATTACATCAAAAACAAGTCATCTTGAAATGAGCATCTTTTCATTTTTATAAAGTCGTCATTTAATATCGAAATGTCAATCATTTGAATATTATATTGAGAACAAGTAAGCTCGATATAAGAATCTTTTAATTTTTATAATAACTTCATATAATAATGAAATGCCAGTCATTTAACCATTATATAGGAAGCAAGTAATTTTGATATGACAGTATTTTCATTTTTATATGAGTGTTCTTTAACAGTAATACAACTTTTTTGAAAAAAATACCCTGATCATTATGAAAAGGTAACTACTACAATTCAGAAATCTTTTAAAGGTTATACAATTTTGTATAACAGGTAATAGATATTTCTCTCGTTGCAAATGTCTTTCAGGAGGATATTGGCCTTACTAGATGATATATTATCGCTCCACTCTGATATCTCTGTTAAAGCTTTCTCGGTGAAAGGTAAATCATTTTGAAAATCAAGAATTGAATCATGTCTTTCAATCCATCGTGTTTCACATATTTCATATACTTCTGTAGAACAGAGTTTCTTTTGGAAGAAGCTTGAAAAAATGTAACAATCGCTTGTATAGTTCCCATTATATTTTTCACACTCATGACTCTAAGAGATTTAGGTATTGATAGATTCAGCGCATGGACATATGATAGCATTTTTGGCTTCTTTTTTAATTTCATTAGCAGCCCCTTTAGCCTTCGACATATTGACTGAACAGCCGTCGCACCCTTTCTCTACGCAATTTTCTATATTCAACCCTAATGATTTAATTTTCCTCCATACAGTTTGACCATCATGAACATATCTTATAGAAATACTCAATTTTGACATATTTGCTGTATCAGTAGTTTTATCAAAAATGATTGAATAGTATCTATAATCATTGATGTTTTGTAATGACAGATATTATTTCTCCTTCATTAGCTGTAGTTTTCCTAATGTATGTTGCATTTGCCCGTGTTTTGTAAGTGTTCTTTGAGGATATTATCTCCAGCATCTATGCGGAATCTGACTCTAAAACACCCATCGTTATTTACCACCAGATTGAATTCCTGACAGTTTTTCTCCATCAGCGGACCATCATCACGATGACCCCTCAAAGGAATATTTTGTTGTCCATGTAGGATAATAAATAGGTTTCAAAATTGGTAGCAGGCGGGATCGATTCTCTTGTATCTGCCTTTTTCTCTCATGAGACAACTGATTCCTAATATCAAGTTCTGGGTTTCGATATCATGTATACAGCTCAAAATGTAAATCGCTCAAGGGGGGGGGGCGCAGACCGAAAAGCATGGTTGCCAAATTGTCTGCTTTAGTTTGGCTGAAATTTGTTCTGCAATAAATTTTGCCATTATCGTCGTGATGGTGGAGAGTAAACAAAAATGCCTTTCCTATTTTGCGGAAATGCGAGATTGCCAAGTTGGGCAAGTTATAGTTAAGCTGAAATCAGTTATGGAAAAACTGTGGCAACCATTTCCATGATCACAAGTACATAAAACTCCCAATTTCCTTGGTGCGGCAATGTATATGGTTGCCGAGTTGTTGCTGTTACCAAGTTATGGACGCTTGAAACAGATTTTTGGAAATTTTGGTTAGATAATATCAAAATAAATTTCACCATAATCAGTTGGTATAATTTTAATTTTACGAAAATGTATTAAGGTCAACTTGGTTCGTTAGACTCGACATCACTGGAAATCTGACATGAAGGCGGGCGGTTCCGACCTACATTTCGCTTGCGAAATGTCGGCCGGATGCGAAATGTCGGCCGGATGCGAAATGTCGGCCGGATGCGAAATGTCGGCCGGACCCGCTCGCTTCGCTCGCGTGTCTTGTAATATAATTCTAATATTTCGAATTTCTGTATGGTTTCAAAATATTTACTCACCAAGAACTCGTCTTTTCCGAAACAATTTCAACATCAAGTTTATTTAGTTCAGGACAGTAAAGGTTGGGTCAATATATGTTTTTTCGATTTTTTGTGTGCATCATTTCAATTTGAAGTGTTTTCATATTACTTGAAGGAAATGAACAAAGTAGGTAGTAACATGAACGCACATGCGTCCGGCCCCGACATTTTGCAAATCCGCGCGCCCGTAGTATGAGCAGTTTTACTGTTATGTTAGTCTGACTTAAATTTAAATATTTCTACTCTTCACTCAATCTTGCTTTGAACTGAAGATGATGACATGTTCGAGTAGGATTTTTATCCAGATCTTTTGATTAAATTATACGTGAAGACGACTTTGTGTTATACTTCAGAAAAAAAATATCTCCTTACACAAATATTACCATTACCAACATTACCATATATATATATATATATATATATATATATATATATATATATATATATATATATATATATATACAGGGTGTTAATTAAGTACGTTGACAAACTTCGGGAGGTGATTCTTTGAAGGTTTTCAGGACGAAAAGTTCATATAAACATATGTCCCAAACGGCTTGGTTTTCGAGATACAGGGCGATAGAAATATATTTTTTTCAAGATTTTTTAGAGTTAACTTCGACATTTTCGACAATAATCAGTTCAAATTTGGCAAGTACAATCCATTCAATAGGGCGAACGATACAAAATAATGCATTTCTTAAATAATTCACAGGGTCCTCCTTTTTTCAGAGTCAAGCTTTGTTCAACCCTTCAGAATTTTTTTTTCCGCCGCCACTGACATATTATGAGAAAGGAATAATGAATGTTGTTTTATTTAACATATTTTTGATATCTTGCATTTTTTCATTTACTTGTACGGTTCAGGGGCTATAATGAAAATATTAATTTAAACATTTTCCAGTGTGGCATAACATTAGAAAATTTGAAAATTAAACATTTTCAATTATTGTAAATTGATGGAAATATTTTTTCAGAATTAGAAAAATCTACTATGAATAAAAATTATATAATGAAAAATATAAAGACAAGCTTTTATACAAATGCACTGAAAATGAAAAAATAATTTGTTTCATTTTTTGTAGGTTATTCTGTGAGTATCAAAATCTTTCTGTACAAGATTACCTAGATCAAACAATGAAATGAATTATTTTTTCCTTTTCAGTGTATTGTATAAAAACTTTAAAATGGTGTCTTTTTATAATTTTCATTTTTAACATTTTAGTTTATTTTTTATGTGAAACTGAAAATCTCCAACCCAAAAACCATCACATACCAATTTTGAACGGAATCAGATCATAATCACAAAACTCGTCCGCCATATTGGAGCCGCCATTTTGTTTTTTAACAAACATTTTTTTAATGCATTGTCACCGGAATTACGGAAACCTGCCAAATTTCAAATTAATCGGAGTATTAGAAGTGGGTCAAATTCAACTTTTATTAAATTGTTTGTTAGTTAGTTACAAGTGAAGCTAAATAAAAGCTTGTTATTGTAAAGATATGATTTCTTTTTGTGATATCTAACAGAAAACTACCATCTCCCCGTCACTGCGGTACGCTGGATATTAAACTAGATCTGACAGATATTGGGAAAACCTTAACTTTCAACCTGAAGATTCTGATGGTAAAAATGTGCATTTTCATTGATAGAGAACTCATACAAATTTTTTGTTATTTTAAAAAAAGATATTTTTAGTTTTCAATTGAACGTTTCCTTTTCAATATAAAAAACTTCCGAAAGGTAATCCTGTAATGGAAGATAGTTAATAGGGTTTATCTAATAGTCGCAGATCATCACACATTTGATTTTCATTTATGAATCTCTGGTCATAACTCCGAAAAACTAAATCAAACAAATTTTTGTTTCCGTACGGAGTACATTATTTTATCAGAAATTTCGGTTTGTTTTTTTTTTTCTGTAGTAACGCAGAAATTTTGTAATCAATTTGAATTCATAAAAATAGCAAAGTGGGCTTTGATATTAATTCATTTATTTAAATATCAACAACTTGACAGTTATCGAAAGTTGAGAAACTGTCTCATTGTTAATTCTTCATTAGTGCAAGCTATAAAGCAGATTCATTCAATATTCCTTTGGATAAAATGGTTGAATATACAAATTCAGAAATGGCAGACATGCACTTAATGTATAGAATGGCTGATGGTAACGCTCGTGCCGCCAGACGAATGTATCTAGAAAGATTTCCACAACGTCATATTCCCAGCACACAAATGTTCATCAATATTCACTCCCGTCTTCGTGAAACGGGCACTTTCAAGAGGTCTGCTGTTCTCATAGGAAGACCCAGGAGAGTTAGAACAGTTCAGATAGAAGAAGCGAAATTGAGCAGCATCCAGACACCAGTACAAGACAAATTGCGGCATAGTTTAACGTAACCCATGTATTGGTATGGCAAATTTTAAAAGAGCAACAACTTTATCCCTATCACATACAGCGTGTTCAAGCTCTTCTGCCAAGGGTTTTCCAAAGAGATTAACTTTTTGCACTTGGATTCGAAATAAATTGTTGGAAAATCCATGGTTTTTATCTCAAGTGTTATTCACCGATGAGGCATGCTTTTCCCGTAAAGCCATTATTAATTTTCACAACAATCATATGTGGGCTGATGAAAACCCACACGCCGTGATTGAAAACCATTTTCAAGAGACGTTTTCTGTGAATGTTTGGGTTGGAATTGTAGGGAATTTCCTTATCTGGTCACATTTTCTGCCTCATAGACTCAATGGTGACCATTATCGACATTTTCTTGAATTCATCTTACCTGGACTCCTAAAAGAGATCCCACTGAGGGAAAGAATTGGAATTTGGTTTATGCATGTTGGTGCTCCAGTACACTTAAGATTGGTTGCACGCCAATATTTAGAAGAGAATTATTCTGATCGCTGGATTGGGCGTGGTGGGCCACAACTTTGGCCACCAAGGTCACCCGATATGAATCCACTTGATTTTTTCCTCTGGGGGCACCTTAAATCATTAGTGTACCGAACTCCAGTTCAAAGTGAAGAAGACCTGAGGAATCGCATACAGGAGTCATGCGGAATTATAAGAAACACTCCTGGTATTTTTGAGCGTGTCCGCCAGTCTATGGTTAGGCGCATAAACGCAACCATTGAAGTTGGCGGTGGCCATTTCCAGCAGATGCTCTGACATATCAATTTCAATAATGGTCCTTTTCTGAACTTAATTTTATTCCTAGGGAATTTATGTTACTTTGCTCTAGTATTTGATAATAAAGTTATTCACTATTGAAAATGTCCAAAATTATTTTGCCATAATTAACTTTGTGCAATACATATTCAACCTGAGTTATGGTAAAAAATGTATGGGAGCTCCATAACATTACATTTTCTCTACACGAGCAGAAAATAGCTATTTGTGTAATGAGAACAAAATGACGTATTGCGTCACGCGCTAATCTTTGGAGAGTGGCAATGACACTATTTTATATCATGCGCACTATAGAATGGATTGTACTTGTCCAATTTGAACTAATTTGGATCGATTATTGTCGAAAATTTCGAAGTAAACTCCAAAAACTCCTAAAAAATGTATTTTGATCACCCTGTACTTCGAAAACCAAGCCGCTTGGGACATGTTTATATGAACTTTTCATCTTGAAACCTTTCAAAGAATCACCCTTCAAGTTTGTTAGACTATTTGCTTCTCAAATTTCTTTATGTTATGCGTTACTGGAAAATGTTTGCGTTAATATTTTCATTGTAACTCCTTAACCGTACAAGTAAATGAAAAACATCAAGAGAGCAAAAAGATGTTAAATGAAACAATATTCATTATTCCTTTCTCATAATATGTCAGTGGCGGCGGAAAAAAAATTCTGAAGGGTTGAACAAAGCTTGACTCTGAAAAAAGGAGGACCCTGTGAATTATTTGAGAAATGCATTATTTTGTATCGTGCGTACTATTGAATGGATTGTACTTGCCTAATTTGAACTGATTATTGTAGAAAATGTCGAAGTTAACTCTAAAAAATCTTTAAAAAATGTATTTTTATCACCCTGTATCTCGAAAACCAAGCCGTTTGGGACATATGTTTATATGACCATTTCGTCCTGAAAACCTTCAAAGAATCACCTCCCGAAGTTTGTCAACGAAACTTAATTAACACCCTGTATATATATATATATATATATATATATATATATATATATATATATATATATATATATATATATATATATATATATATATATAGATATACAGGGTGAGTCAGAATAAGACCGACAAACTCCGACTACAGATTCCTTGCCTCATTTTGAGATGAAAAGTTTCTATCAAGGTATGTCCTATAATGCCCCTCTGAGATACAGGGTGTCAAAAGTGCGAAAAAAATTTAGATTAATTTTTTTTTCTCCAAAAATCCTGGAGAAAAAAATTTCAAACTTGGTGCACTAATCAAGGTTTATCAACGTGATGATTTGAAGTTATAATTTTCAATTTTCGTAAACCAGTAGCGTAGTTACGATGGTATGTGGTCATATTTTCCTTCATATTTTCTTTGGACAACTCAATTGACAAATGAACGTTTGACATAAGTTAGGCTCATCCATACTCAACCTAAAAGTCATGACATTACATTTGCCTAAAAGTGAAGGTTTCTGAGATATTTGCGAAAAACTGAAGATATGTCCTGAGAAGAGACATACCATCCTGTGTGCTATAATCGCATGGTGCAACTTTATTATAACTTATAGGAATAATTGTCAACCTCCTGAACATTTTTCAATGTTAGGAGTATTCATAACATTGTACAGGTAAGTCAGAATGAGACCGACAAACTCCGTTTTTTTTTATTCGTCATACTATTAGAATTTTCTTTAGACAACTGAATTGATAAATGAGCGTTTGACATAAGTTAGGCTCATCGATACTCAACCTAAAAGTCATAACATTCTATGTGTCTAAAAGTGAAGGTTTCTGAGATAATTGAGAAAAACTGAAGATATGTCTTGAGTATCAACGTAATTTGCTATGTGCAATAATCAAAAAAAAAAACAAACCCAACTTCAAATAATAATACTCCACTAAAATTAGAGTTTAGATCTGAACCAATTTTTGCGAAAAACCGAAGATAAGTACTCTTGATTTGTTGAATTTCATGTTGGAGTATCATTTTTAGAGCCTTTTCTAATTGGTGTATCGAGGAAAATTAATCCATTCAGCATATGGTTTTGAAAAAGAACAAGAATAAAAAATTTGTGTATTTTTTATGCATTGATCAGTGGTATACAAACTAGTCTGGAAGGTTCGACTTTGCAATTAGTTATCACGAATCGAAAGAAAATAGTTTAGGAACAGTACAGTCAATTGACATAGTAAGCATCCTCAGAAGCTAAAAGCTGAAGCTAATGTTGGAAGAATTGAAAAGATGGTTCGGATGAGTCTCAATTAGACAGTCATTGTTTCCGGTAGAAACGAACTGATATATCGATACTTACATTAGAGCTAAGTTTGAGTTGAAGCCCGATCGAGCGAGCAGAGCATTCAGTGTATTGGCGGGGCTTTTGATGCCATTGAAAACAATGGAACAGAATTTGCCCCGACTTTCAAAAGAAATGCGATAAGGTTATTGGGAGCGCGCCCGGATCGTTTAGGGCGTTTCAAAATGGATTATGGACGGAGCACCGGCCCATTTTCAACGAATCGTTCGTCAATTTCTTGATGAAACAGTTCATGATCAGTGGATAGGTAGACGTGGTCCCATACACTGGCCTGCACGTTCTCCGGATTTAACGTCACTAGACTTTTTTTGTGGGGATACCTTAAATCCCTGGTGTATTCGACACCTGTAGAATCTGTTGACGATTTAACGGCAATAATTTTAGAAGTATGTACGTTAATACAGGATACACCAGGAATATTCCAAAGCGTGCGACAGTCAATGATACGGAGATGCCAATTGTGTATCGAACAAAATGGTGGTCCATTCGAACATTTACTTTGAGCCTTTTTTGTTTTTATGTTGTGTACCCTATAAACCGTTTCTATTATTTGAGTACATATAAATACACAATAATTCTTTTTCTTCACCAAAAACATGATGATTGGAAAATATTTTCCTAGATAATTCAGTATGAAATGACTTTGATAATGATACTCCATCATAAAATTTAACAAATTTAAAAGTAGGTATTTACAGTTTTTCGCAAATATTATTTTAGGCTTTAACTCTCCTCCAACAGGAGTATTATAATTTGAGGCTGGGTTTGTCAGTGGATCTTTCAGAATAATCATTATGCAACAATGTATGGTCACATATCGGTGAATTTACGAAATCGATTCGTTCAAATATTATGACGAATAAAAAAACGGAATTTGTAGGTCTCATTCTGACTTACCTGTACTATGTTATAAATACTCCCAACATTAAAAAACGTTCAAGAGGTTGACAATTATTCCTATAAGTTATAATAAAGTTGCATCATGCGATTATAGCACACAGGATGTTATCTCTCTTCTCAGGACATATCTTCAGTTTTTTGCAAATATCTCAGAAACCTTCACTTTTAGGCAAATGGAATGTTATGACTTTTAGGTTGAGTATGGATGAGCCTAACTGATGTCAAACGTTCATTTGTCAATTCAGTTGTCCAAAGAAAATATGAAGGAAAATATGACCACATACCATCGTAACTACGCCACTGGTTTACGAAAATTGAAAATTATAACTTCAAATTATCACGTTGATAAACCTTGATTAGTGCACTAAGTTTGAAATTTTTTTCTCCAAGAGTTTTAGAGAAAAAAAAATTAATCTAAATTTTTTTCGCACTTTTGACACCCTGTATCTCAGAGGGGATGCATTTTAGGACATACCTTGATAGAAACTTTTCATCTCAAAATGAGGCAAGGAATCTGTAGTCGAAGTTTGTCGGTCTTATTCTGACTCACCGCAGATTGAGACCCCGACGTCAAGTCACAAAATCCTAACGCGATAATACCTGAGGAGTAGGCAGACTGAGACCTCAGTGTAGAATCACGTTTCCTCACTATACCTATCCTTCTTATTCTTGAAAATGGCTCCAAAATCGGAGCCGAAACGTCGAATTTCAACAAATTCCAGACGCGGTTCAACCCGAACTTCTAGTTTTCATATTTATATATATATATATACATATATATATATATATATATATATATATATATATATATATATATATATATATAAGTGAAAAAAGTTATTGGGTATAACCTTCAAAAAGTTGTGCAACCGTAGACACGTGTTTCGAGCTTAAGCTCTCTTCGGAGGTAGCTATAGCTACCAGCGTGACAATCCTACCCAGGAAGATACAAAGAAGGATGGATTTAGCGAGGGGCAATATATGAAAATATAAGTGAAAAAAGTTATTGGGTATAACCCTCAAAACTTGTGTGGTTGGCTTCCTGTTGTTGACTTCCTTTGTTTCTATTTTTACATCCAAGTGTTGTACATCTTCGCACTTGATTTTACCGTACTGATGAGAGCTTAAGCTCGAAACACGTGTCTACGGTTGCAGAACATTTTGAGGGTTATACCCAATAACTTTTCTACTATATATATATATATATATATATATATATATATATATATATATATATATATATAACAGAAAGTTACTTATGACATCTACAGTCACTAGTTGAAACTTAATTTGACACGAACCATGGAATCCAAAGTTAGATGTTTATCTACTCATTGACAGGCAGCCAACAATTTGTTGTTCTGACCAACCCAAGGTTCAATCAAGTTTCTCGTACGTTAAGAGGAACGCAAGCAGAATCTAAGTGAAAATAGAGTATTTTTCGTTTTAATTCCGAGAGTTCTAACCTTTGACAGCTGTTTCGTGCTAACGCACTCATCAGAAAGGATTTATGGAGCTCTCGAAATCAAAACTCCAAATCAATCCACTCAAGAATTAATACCGTGAAGGCAAGACAGATATAACAGAAAGTTACTTATGACATCTACAGTCACTAGTTGAAACTTAATTTGACACGAACCATGGAATCCAAAGTTAGATGTTTATCTACTCATTGACAGGCAGCCAACAATTTGTGGTTCTGACCAACCCAAGGTTCAATCAAGTTTCTCGTACGTTAAGAGGAACGCAAGCAGAATCTAAGTGAAAATAGAGTATTTTTCGTTTTAATTCCGAGAGTTCTAACCTTTGACAGCTGTTTCGTGCTAACGCACTCATCAGAAAGGATTTATGGAGCTCTCGAAATCAAAACTAGTGACTGTAGATGTCATAAGTAACTTTCTGTTATATCTGTCTTGCCTTCACGGTATTAATTCTTGAGTGGATTCGTTTTGATTTCGAGAGCTCCATAAATCCTTTCTGATGAGTGCGTTAGCACGAAACAGCTGTCAAAGGTTAGAACTCTCGGAATTAAAACGAAAAATACTCTATTTTCACTTAGATTCTGCTTGCGTTCCTCTTAACGTACGAGAAACTTGATTGAACCTTGGGTTGGTCAGAACAACAAATTGTTGGCTGCCTGTCAATGAGTAGATAAACATCTAACTTTGGATTCCATGGTTCGTGTCAAATTAAGTTTCAACTAGTGACTGTAGATGTCATAAGTAACTTTCTGTTATATCTGTCTTGCCTTCACGGTATTAATTCTTGAGTGGATTCGTTTTGATTTCGAGAGCTCCATAAATCCTTTCTGATGAGTGCGTTAGCACGAAACAGCTGTCAAAGGTTAGAACTCTCGGAATTAAAACGAAAAATACTCTATTTTCACTTAGATTCTGCTTGCGTTCCTCTTAACGTACGAGAAACTTGATTGAACCTTGGGTTGGTCAGAACAACAAATTGTTGGCTGCCTGTCAATGAGTAGATAAACATCTAACTTTGGATTCCATGGTTCGTGTCAAATTAAGTTTCAACTAGTGACTGTAGATGTCATAAGTAACTTTCTGTTATATCTGTCTTGCCTTCACGGTATTAATTCTTGAGTGGATTCGTTTTGATTTCGAGAGCTCCATAAATCCTTTCTGATGAGTGCGTTAGCACGAAACAGCTGTCAAAGGTTAGAACTCTCGGAATTAAAACGAAAAATACTCTATTTTCACTTATATATATATGTATATATATATATATATATATATATATATATATATATATATATATATATATATATATATATATATATATAACAGTCGTGGATTGTTGAAGATATGCCAGAGATAAAGCCCCAACCAAAGATGCCACCACCACAAAAGACGCCACGTCCACCTCCACGCTCCCCGGTAGCAGGACCAAGCAATGAAGAGCAGTACTGGAAACAGTCAGAAGAGAACAGATGTTCACAAATAACCGAACAACTACAACAAATGGACAAGGAGATCACTGACAAAGTCAATGAAAAATCCGGGAAAGGGAAGTTCGGAAAATGCAAGACCACTACCGGGATGAGTACGAGAAAAAAGTGAAGGCAAGGAGAGAGGAATTAAAGACCCTCCAAGCGTTTCTGATGTCGCCGGGCAGACAAGGGTAAACCTTCCAACACAAAAAGGATTTGTCGAGACATTGGGTGCCTTTGAACCTCAAGGCAAAGGATCTCCCACCCCTCGAATGTAGGAAAAAACATCCACACAAAAACAAAAAATGGGAAAGCCAACCCCCTGCCCCCCGCAAAAAAGCCTTCCAGCAGCAGTAGAAAAACGCAATAGATGCCCACCGATAATTGTTGAAGGAACCATCAAACTCGACGCCGACCACAAAAACCAAATGAAGACGTATATACAGGGAGAGGTGACATACAAGTTCACCAACACATCTTCCCTGATATATCCGTCCACTGCACAGGATCATGCGAACATGAAAGCAACGCTGAAAGGGGCCGATGTCGAGTTCCATACATACACACCGCCGGGGAATAATCCAAAAGCTAATAACATATTATATACATAGAATTATCTTGAGTATATTCTTTAAAT
This sequence comes from Chrysolina oricalcia, assembly GCA_944452925.2. Taxonomy (NCBI): domain Eukaryota; kingdom Metazoa; phylum Arthropoda; class Insecta; order Coleoptera; family Chrysomelidae; genus Chrysolina; species Chrysolina oricalcia. The sequence continues at coordinate 34,697,699 of OX101815.2, read as the reverse complement.
AATTACGCAATAAATACCTAATTCACTTTTGCAGAAGCGAAGTGAAATAAGAAGTCGATCTTCCTGGTGATTTTGTTTTATCAGTTGTGTTTGTCAAATGTTACTCGATGCATTTGAATCTTATATCAATTCCAAAAGATGCTTTATTTTATGAAACATCTGAATTTCACATAGCACATACATTTGGCCCGAAAACAGTGAAGTTGTATATTTTCCAAAATTTTAGGGATATAATAAGTGATTTGAACGTATACAAAGCACTCTAGATTAAAAATTAAAATTCAAAATTGAAAAAAGATATTGGTAACAAAAAGTCACAAATGATACATGATTGTATTCAGAATGTAATGTGCAGACAAAAGAGGTGAAAATATACTGGTGTCCCATTTAAAATTCGAAAGTTTATGTCACTTACGGTGAAACCGGAATTTGCATGAGCTTGAGTTATTTGTCAAAAAACGCAGGTTTATGTCTTATACAGATCCTCCAAATTTCATTCGATTATCTTCAAAAATAAAAAAGTTATAGGGGCGAGCCACCTTCCCCGGTCATCCGGTATATACTGACGATACGGCAATGCATGCAGTCGAAATACAGTAATATAGCAGCAGCAAAGCTAACAACGTATCTGCGAGGGTTAGTCATACCGTATTTAGCGATGAACAACATTGTGGTAAACTCTGCTCATGAATTTCACTTGTCAGTCGGAGCTCTGGGGAATAAGATTGACGAGACCAAGTCCGCGCGGTACCTGGGAGTAGTTCTGGACAAAAGATTAACCCTTGGGGGGCATATCAACTTGTCAATCCAATACCCGTTGATAGCTGGACATACCCGTTGATAGCCAGGCTGTCGATGGCCAACAAGGTGTTAATATACAAGCAGGTCATAAGACCAGCCATGACTTATGCATGTCCATTGTTCTGCAGCCTCCCTAAGACTCAAATGTTGAGACTGGAGAGAATGCAGAATGAGTTACTGACAGTGACAGGTATATTCGGCTGAACGCACTACGAGAGCTAGCCGATATTACCACCATCGAAGAATATATCAGACACCAGTATGAAAAATTCTTCAGATACTTCATCCTTGAATGCCCGTTGACAAAAGATATTACAGCAGTCAGAACCTGCCATAACAAGCCAACAAAGAAGCATTCATAGCAGGCTCATTTACCATGCATTGGATATTTTCCAAGAAAATCTAGAAGAAGTTGTGTAATGCACATTAACACCAGCAACAATGTTTAAATCCGGGTTTTCTCTTGTATTTTTCCCGGAAATTCAACGTAAACCCCAATGAGGAACGCCCGATGTTCTGATGTCTAACTCAAAAAACATCCATTACCCTGCATAACTAGGAGGAGGCAGGAAACCACTAGCTATGCGACTTAGAACTCACAACGCTCGATCTACACAACACCGTAGAACCTGCCCTCGGTCAGGTGTGAACTGGTTCGGCCCGCCCGCTGATGACCTCAAAAGGGCGGTATTGAATCCTCACCCCCCAAAAAGCGCAGTCTTAACTCCCACCCTCACCACTACCCTGTGGCTCATGATAGTTTTGAAAAGTGTATCTTTTTCAATTAAAAGCTTTTATTTAACTTGCTCTGTGTGTGTGTAGGTGTGTGGGTGTGTGTGTGTGTGTTTTTGTAAGATGGGTAGAAATCTTGCAAGCTGAATTACTTCCTCTTATTCTATGGAATTGAAATTTCACAGGTTGATTCAGTTCCGATGACAATACATTATTGTCGAAGGAATTGTCCCACCTGCCCCCACCCCTCGAAAGCTAGATATAGAACGCGTAGGTTTTTGGAAGTTTTCTTGACTGATTTGGACGTCAAAATTACTGCGAAACAAAATTCTCGAAAAAATTTGGAAAACTCGCGAAATTAAAATCGAAAAAATCCGTAAAAGTAGTGAAAAATATCTGACCGTAGAATATTATGGTTTTGGAAAATTTCACTCCCTGTCCCCCCGCAAAAACTAGATAGAGAAGGCAAATGAATTCGTAAAATGATTCAACAGTTTCGGACGGACCTGGAAAATAATGATTAAAAAAAATCGATAGTGGGGCTGACCATTGAATAATAAGGTTTCAAAAAAATTTACCCCTCTTTCCCCCTCGAAAGCTAGATAGAGAACGCGTAAACATTCGGGAAAATTTCCAACGGTAAATTAACAGGCAAGCGACCGTGCAACAATGACGCAATAATTGAAATAAACAGACTAAGAAACATATCCAAAGAAAACTAAAAAAAATCTTATAAAAAACTTTTTAGAGAAATTATTTTATTTGAATGCACTGAAAAGAAGGAAATAAATTTTAAAGTGAATTAATCCCATCAGTTTGATGCATTATAAAATTTTAAATGATATAAAAGCTGGTCGCAAATATAATTTACAAAGAGAAATATATAGATACTTCTCGCGATAGGTTTTTATATCATTTAAAATTTTATAATGTAAATTAGTTTTGAATTACTAATGAATGAAGTTATTATGTTGAGTTTGAAAACTAGTTCTCCATTCATTTATTTGTTATAGTTATTTTATTGTAAAAAGTTGTATGTTGAATTGTTTGATTATTAATTCTAACATTTGTATTATTTGGTGACCACTATGTTCGTTGCATATCAGACATGCGTTTTCCCTAATAATGTACGTTATAGAACCTTAATTTTAATTTAAACATAACTTTTGTTCGTTTTAATCAGTATTTATCGCTACTATTTTTAATACTAATTCAAACCACAGACAGTCTTTGACTTTGTGGTCTTGTGTTTATTTGTGTTATTTATATGGAATTGTACCTATGCAACCCTTTTTTAACCGATAAGATTATAATATAAACATAACTAATACAAATAAAAAAATTGTATGAGAACAGAATTCTCTCGTATATTTTTTTCGTATGACGCAGTATCATTAATGATTATTTTTTATTGAATATTCAGATAAATTTTGAATATATTATTTTCTTTTCACAAATATAGCTTGTTTGCTTGAATATGAGTAGACATTTTGTGAGTAAAGCACATCTTATAAGTTCACACTTGCTAGCTAGCCATTTTGGATCCATTCGATTTTTGCAAGTTGGTGATTTTAGCTCCAGGCCAGCCAGCTCCAAGCACCACTTTTCCACCACACGGTCAGATATTTTCATAAATTCGATTCTGGCTTGTTTCGAATTGTTTTGGAATTATGATTCTACTTACTGAAGAATATCAACTGATATTGAAACAAACTCAATTTGATAAGAGGATATATAGATAATTCAAACAATTAGTTTTGATGGAATAATCGAAGGCTAGCTGTATAAACGACCAGCTTTGTGGCTTTGGGATTGGGTGGCCACGAACAAAAAATCAGTCGATAGTATAGAGAATGGAAAGAATATTTAGGCAAAAATTTCCGTTTGAATATATCTCCTTCCCCGAGAACCAGCTTCATGAACCGAAATGATGATTTTCATAGGAATAGAATTCAGAAAAATCAGCTGATCATATAGAGAAATGGAAGAAGTATTCAGGCAAAAATTTTCGTTCACATATATTTCTCCCGAAGGGCCAGCTCCATGAATCGAAAAGTAGATATTCATGACGAACATAAAAATTTCAAATTTTGTTGAGGGGGTTGTGAATGGTATGGTGAAATGGAAGGACTGTCCATATGAAAATGAATCGAAAAGTAGATATTCATTGCGATCGAACAAATTCCAATACTTTTAAGGGGGTTGTGAATTGGCGGCCATGAACAAAAATAAGCTGATAAAATAAAGGAATGAAAGGAGTATTCAGATAAAATATTTTGTTCACATATATTTCTCCCAAAGGTCCATGAATCGGAAAGTAGAAATTCATCGCGATCTAATAAATTTTGAAATTTTTTCGATCGCCAGGAATATTCCTCCTATTCCTGTATATAATCAGAATTTTTTTTCCGTTGCCGCCAATTCACAACCCTTCAAAAAAGTATTGAAATTTGTTAGATCGCAATGAATTTCTACCTTTGGGAGAGATATATGTGAACGAAATATTGTTCCTGAGTAGGTACTCCTTCCATTGCTCTATATGATCAGCTGATTTTTGGTAGTGGCCGCCTATTCTCAACCATAAAAAAATATTGAAATGTGTTCAATTGTTTAATATTCGATTCATGGAGCTGGCCCTTTGGGAGAGAGATATATTATGTGAACAAAATACTATGCCTGAAAACTCATTTCATATCTCTATATTGTAGAATATTCAAAATCTAAACGGTTTTAAATAATTTTAAAAAAATACCTACTAGGTAATCTATGTAACAATTAGAACTCGCTATTTTATTTGAAAAAACTGTCTATCAGGTTTACTGGCTCTCCTCACTGCGCGATGCTTTTTATATATGCAGTTCATTTCGCCGAATGCTCTGGAGATTTCGAGCAAGCCTAGATCGTTCACCTGCATTTTGACTAGTCGGTTCCAGTGGTTTCTCGTTGGCCGGCGTGCGAAAGCGATCGCGACGTGAGCCACGTTGATGAATCGTCAGGTCAGGCCTCAGAAATATTACATTGTCCCCTTCTTTGAGACATTTCGTCACCAAATAGCATCTTTGGAGTGTGTCGGGACCTGCACGACTCCCCATATATGCACCGTGAAGTTCGATGGAAATAACACTCCACAGTCTTCATGTTCGGTCGTGGAAGAGGGTAACAGCAAACCAAAATCTTGACGCCGCTGAATCTGAATATGGTCTCCAAAATACTTCTCATAACCCTCCATCCAGCCCATCATTACCACAGGACAATTTTGGGATTGCCAAGTCCACCATCTTATCTCTCAGAGGCTCCTCTAGACATCTTCATAGGACGGTTTACTTTGTGAGAGCTTCTTGTTTATCAGGTAGTAAATGTTTCTCTGGCCCTTCTTCAGCTGTAGAACACCTCCAATTTCTGGATTCTGTTTCCGTAGTGTTTGGAGTTGGCCAAATTTCTTGGAACACCACAGCGATGCCCCTGGACAATCGAACATCTTTTGCAACGCAGTGTGCTAGGGCGTAATCAACTTGAAAAGGTCCCGTGGCTCCTCTCGAGGTTAACACTTTCTGTCCGTTTGAGTATAAGAACATGAATTTATGGAACGTCATCGCATTCTCAGGTGGTATACGGGTGCGGACTTGGTCATAGTTTCCAGCGTAAGGGGACAGCCTGCTGAAATGAACGACCATGGGTTTCCCTCTGGGTAGCTTGTGGATTCGGTAAAGCAGGTCGTTTATCCTCTTTTGACGATCTTGTACGGGCCTTTCCATAAATTCCGTAATTTCGGTGACAGGCCTCGGCGACGCTTAGGGAACGGGCCGGCGATGTCGATGGCGATTCTCTCGAATGGACTACCTACGTTATACTGACGCATCAGGGCCTTGGGACGTGTCCGAGGTCCATTGCTGGCAGCGCAAACAGTACACTTTCTGCACCAGTCATTGACATCAGCTTGATAATTAGCCCAGTAAAACCATTGCCTTACTTTTTGCAGGGTTTTCGTCACTTTCAGATGTCCTCCAGCAACTCCATCATGGATCTCTCGAATTAATTCCTGTCTTCTGTTTCGGAAACCACTATCTGACTTCTGTCTTCCCCACCATCTTCGGACCCCATTTCAGGACCCCATTGTCCAGGATAAGCGAATTCCATTGGGCCCAGTAGGATTTGACGGCTGGTGAATAACTTGCGATTTCCTGCCATGACGGTCTTTGATTACTCTTTTGCCAACAGATGACTAAACCAAGATCTGGAACTCTTTCTTGGTCTTTCTGGACCTCGTTGATATTCCAGTTGTTGTCAACTGCCGTGGTTCTACAAATCGCTGCTTCCTCATCTTCTGCTCGTCGACAGTGTGAGCAGTCGTATGGGCATGGTCTCCTTGACAAAACATCTGCGTTCTTGTGGCTACTCCCTGCTCGATGCTCGATTTCGAAGTCGAATTCTTGGAGTATTTCGATCCAACGTGCTACTTGGACTTCAGGGTTTTTGAACTGCAGAAGCCATTTGAGGCTGCTTGGTCAGTACCCAACAAGAATCTTCTTCCGTACACGTATTTATAAAAGTGTTCTACTCCCTTGACAACAGCCAATAGCTCTCGCCTGGTGACACAGTAGTTACGCTCCGGTTTACTGAGAGTTTTACTGAAGTATCCAATAACCTTCTCTTGCCCATCCTGGATCTGGGACAAGACAGCTACAAGTCCCACGTTGCTGGTGTCCATGTCCAAAATGAATTTTCCAGTCGGAAGGGGATAACTCAGAATTGGTGCAATGATCAATGTCCTCTTCAGCTTCGATTCTTCTATCAAAAATTATTGCTTGGATTATCTCTATATCCTTTTATCAAATCAATTAATTCAACAATCTATAATAAAATAGATTATTCAATGTGAGATTCAAGAATTGAAATACCGTGGAACCAAGATACAAATTGAATTTTTTTCGATATCAGTTGATATTCTTCAGTAGGTAGAATCAGCATTTCAAAACAATGCTAGTAGTTCGATCGAAACAACGAGAATCGATTTTGTGAAAATACCAGACCGTGGTGGAAAAGTGGCGCTTGGAGCCGGCCGGTCGGGAGCTAAAATCACCTCGGTAAGATAATGTAAGCCTTTTTATATAAAAAATCAGTCTCAAACATGAGTTCTGTATCTTTAAATCCCATACACAAATGATACTGTCCGGAATAGGTGCGACCACTGTGATGCTATCTTTAGTTATCGAGAAAGTCCTGTCACTGAGTAGATACCCGGTAGTCTGTAAATTGTAAATGACCCAACTATATGAAATGTTGAACCGTGCATTATCTCTAGCCACAATTGTTCCACAATAATATAGATACCGCACAATCTATCTGAATACGACATCTTGTGGGTAGGATGTGAACCCATGGAGATACCCGACGAGGCCAGAGAAACCGCTCGTATTTCCTAAAACTTACACACAATGAATTCCCAACCGCGACGATTTTTTCTTTCCTTATTTTATTTATCTTTAGCATCTGGTTCAGCAATAACGAACATACATTTGATATATTTAGTCTTTCTTCGTAGGGGAAGAAATTAAATTTCAGTTTTGGCTACTAAAAATATCAAGAATGTAATACCGAAAAATAAACAGATATCCCCTAATATGAAATTTGACATAGCGTGGAAAACTTTATAAGAGTTTTGCTGGTGTAGTGTATTGACTTTTCTACGTATATACAGGGTGATTGGGAGATAGTGAGGTCATTCGTGATCGATACGCTAATAATGTTGTCCAACCGTTCTTTTTTAATTGTAGATATTCAATTTTTTTCGCCTGTACAGGTTGGTGCTTACCGCAAATCTATACCTTCAGAGTGTCTCTCAAAATGTAAATATTTGGCTAGTTCTATAGAAAAACTAGGAATATTGATGACTAATTTCGTGACTTATTGGATTTGCTGGCAATGAACAAGCAGATATAGCAGCTAAAGAAGCAACAAACGATGATAAGTCAAAAATAACCAACAAAACAACTCCAACGGATAGGAAAACATTCATAAAGAGTAGGATCATAGATGAGTGTCAAAGAGAATGGATGCAATCAAGTTCGAAACTAGCCGAAATAAAAACATTCATAAAACCCATACCTTTCAAAAACCAGGAAACATCCGGTTATCCTATGCCAACTTCGTATAGGCCATATCAAGTTTTCACACGACTACCTCCAAGACGTGATGACCAAACAATTTGCAAAATATGTGACACAACAATAATAACGGTGAAACACGTTCTTCAAATCTGCCCCAAGTTCCAGAAACAAGAACAAAATGTCGGTTACTGCAAGAACTACATGAAACTCTCAGCGAAAATTGTAATGTTAAAAATCTTCTCTCATTCCTCATAAATAATAATGTGTTTCATTTAATAGGAATATAATACTGAAGGGAGATTCTATTTCAAGACCGTCGATTCTATTTCACGATCGAATTTCACTTCGGAAATCGTCGATTTTTTTATGGAATGTAATGAAATTTTGATTCAATAAGATGGAAACAAGATGAAATATACTAGCAGACGGTAGTAAATACATAAATAAATAAATTGAATCATATCTATAACAATATTGTGACAATGAAAAGATATTTCACGATCGAATTTCACTTCGGAAATCGTCGAGTTTTTGATGGAATGTAATGACATTTTGATTCAATAAGATGGAAACAAGATGAAATATACTAGCAGACGGTAGTAAATACATAAATAAATAAATTGGATCATATCTATAACAATATTGTGACAATGAAAAGATGTGCTTCAATGGGCTGTGGTTGTCGGCTGCGTGGGGTCATGGGTTCGATCCATCGATTCACCGGTCTCGTGCATGGCATCACACGTTAAAATGTCTCTTGAAGACTTCTGAGGGTTGCGCGTAGGGGTGCAATCGGTTGACGGAAATAACAATTTTTTTTAATAATTTTTTTAACAACAATGTGATTTGTGATCTAACTTTTTTTAAATGAGATTAATTCTTATCAAGAGTGCATGAGGAAATTTTTGAAAAATCAAGATGAAAAAAAGTCGGATTTTTTTTACATTCAAAATAATTCAGTTCTATTTAAAAAAAACTAACTATAACAAAAAAATTAAAAGTAGTATAACATATTCAACGTACAAATAACAACATGGCTTTCTCCAACTAAAATTGAATATTTTATATTCCTTCAGAATATACTACCGTTAAGCCCTGAAAATCGCCCTGTGGCGTTCTTCAAGAAATGTTTATAACATTGACGTTTCAATAGAATCGCTTAATTTGTAGCAAAAAGAATAAAAGAATTCTGCAATGAATCCACTAAAATACGAAACAACCATCACTTTTCCGCGCTGTACCAGTTATTCTGTCGAAAAACACATAAATAAAATTAAAGGAAATGTAAAAAAAAAGACTCCTCTTGAGCTATCGAGTATTCTCATCGAGTTTGAACGACGTTATCGAGAAACGGAATACCAATAATCGAGTCAAAATGGCGGATTCGATTCGACTCGGTTGGTTACATGGAAGAACGGCTGTAGCCGAATGTCGCCAACACTTTCAAAAATTGTTAGTCACATTTATTTTAAACGAATAAAGACGCTATTATCATTATTATTATTATTCGTGAAATAGAATCCCGCTGCTGATCATGAACTGTAATGAAATATGATGTAATGTAATGTAGCGCTAATAACCCTAGTGGTTAATGCGCTTATATTTAAATTTAAAAAAATACTTTGAGAAACTCACCGTTGGCATTTTCGTGAATGGTTGGGGACACAACCTCTTTATCTTTCCTTGGCTCCTTGTGTGCTCCAGTGTTTCCTGGAACAAAACATGAAACTACAACTGGTGTAACCAATTGACTATAATAATATAGTAATAAAATAGATTTATAATTTTATCAATAAGTTACAATTTTTGCCATAATTTTGTATAAGTGTGAGTCATGACGAGTTTGGCTAATGGATATCGCTCTTCGAAGGATCGCAACCAAGTTTTTATACATACAAACACAAACTATCTGAACTAACTGAACCACAACATGTGTTTCGTTATATGAACATACAGGATTTGTAACTTTAACATAAGTGTATATTTCTGTGAACATTTCTGAATAAGATTTGTCAAAAAGAGATCACTTTCTTGAAGTTGGATTATTCATGGCCTTTCCACATCAAACTAATATGGCATTTTATACAATGTGGCTTTTTTAGCACCTCCCCCTTTTTAATTCTTGAACAGTTCGACATACAAAAATGGAACAAAAACCATTTTGAATAGTATCACCGATACTACTTTTTGAAATATAAGACAATGTGCATGCCCGATAAAGGAGGCAAATTATACACCGTTGAAAAGAGAATTCAATTATCTTTTCAACCGTATGATATTTTTTTCGTCAATACGTATTTTCACAATTTTGATCTTTTTGCCTTTCGAAATTTTCAAGTTAATGTGCACCGCACCATGTGCCCCCGCGCCATCTGTCAAGTAATTGCAATGTATTTTCTCGCAAAAAGTAGTTTCGGTAATATCATTCAAAATATTTTGTATCCCAATGTTTCCACATCAAACCGTTCAAATTCATCGAGATAAGGGCACCATTTAGATCCGACCTCATAATAGTTATTTGGAGTTCATATGGTAAAAAATATTAACAAAATCCTAAAATATTTTGGTGGTTCAAATTTAAATTGAATACTCTTTTCAACGATGTGTCTCTTGACCACCCATGCCATTTGAATTTTTTTATTTGATGTCCCCCCCGCCCTCTCTTTAAAAGGCAATCACAATGTATTTCATTTCAAAATGAAGTATTGGTGATACCATTCAAAATGGTTTTTATTTCATATTTGTACGTCTAACCATTCCAAAGTTAACAGGTGATGGCTAAAAAAAGGCGCACTGTATGTTTAGATCCATTTCATCAATTAGTTTTAAATTATCTGATCATGAATTAAAACGAATTTGTATGCATTACTGTAGTATTTTCTTGAATTTCACTATGCATTCTTCAAATATTTAGGAGGAGGAAAATGCTACAATGTTCATTGTTCAGAGAACACAATGATAGTAATAATAATAAACAAGCAGAGGGCACTAACAACAGCACCGTATGCAAAATCGGTCCGACAGCACAGCATTGTACTTCCTCCACAACGGAAATTTGTCGAACCCAAGGAATGACAGGCCGATACCATAATAATAGTAAGGGAACCCACGAATCACGATGCTAAATGGTGATTTACTCCAGCGCCTTAGAGACCTCTATTGGATTTTAGAGATTAGATGGCACAAGGAAAAATGTAAAAAATAATAGTCACATGGAAATACCTCATCAGATATTGATAGTGCATAATATGTCCCACGTGTCTATGATGACTGAGGTATGTTGATCTGCCAGTTTGCATGATGGGGGTGGTAATACGGAAGGGTTAAAAATAGGATGAAAATAAAATACTCGAGCGCGTCAGATATTGAAAGGAGATGTTTAGTGAACCCGAACAAAGCTCCCATTCAAAAGACTGACGATTCGGACGTGACGCAAGCTCGTAGTAGATTATTGAAAATGCCATAAAAACGCCATTTTGAAATACTTGAGCGCGTCAGATTTCCATACAGACGGTACATATTTTTATTAAAAAAACTAATTTTCAATAGAAGAGTTCGAAACTGATAATATAACAGATGATAAGTCATCAAAACCACAGACGAAACAAGTCATTAGTGAAGCTTTTTGCTCCAAAAGTATACTAACGGAGAAGTATTATACGGCTTATAATAATTTCATCTTTCATTTTTCTGTGTAATTTCACTGGTTTGAAATTATAACGAATACAGTGACGTAGTCAAATGCTATTTCAAAAAACTGATAATGGTAAGGTTTTTTGAATTTTTGGCTTTGAAAAAAACTCGAAGAAGGCTTAGACATTTCGAATCTTATTTCAAAGTTATAGAGGCATAATAAAGCTATTGAAGCTATATTCTTCAGAAAAAAACTGAATCGGATAACAAATAAAAAAAGTTACAGAGGTGGACCTCTTTTAAATAGGTCACTTTGTATATATACTTTCGGTATTCTCATTCTCTGATAAAATTAAAATAGATAAATGAATGAGAGGTAAAAAAAATTATAGCCTAGGTTAATTAAAAATGAAATTTTCTTTCTTCTTATTTTTAACAGTTTTATTCAAGGGTATATGTAATCAATAAAAGAGAAAAAGAAGCGCAGATTGGGTTACACATGCTTCATTGTATTTTTCTTGTTATCCTTGAATTCTTTCCTTCAAAATGAAAAAGAAAATCGACTGCGCTCGAGAACGTCGAGGTGAAGATGCATCTACGGTGAATAAGAAAGAAAGAACAATAGTTTATCAGAGTTTGGTGAAATTACATTTGAGTTATGGAATCATAGGTTGGGGAGGCAATACAGGGTTCGCAAAATAAATTTTTGAAATTATTGCTTAACAAACACCATCCCAGCAAACACACATATGTCTGCCATATGGCAAATGGAGCTTGTTTGGGTTTCAGGAGTAACATCTTCTTGCAACATATTTGTAATGAGGCTGTTATATCTCCTGAAATATATTTTTTGTTTAAAAGGTAACATAACAAGAAACATATCGTACATATAACTGATGCCTTATTAAATGCCATGAAGAAACTGTATAAATTGAATCATACATATGAATAGTAAAAAAAGCAAAATCACATGTTTCATTTACGTTTTTCTTATGTAACTGAAACGTATATTTGGCGGTCTTTGACACATCTTCTAACTATTCAAGATTAATTCCCGGTTACCAAAATCTTTATATCATTGCAATATTCGAATTTGTATAAGTTGATATTTGATAGTTTATGTCACAAACATAATTTGAGACATATGATATATTTTGAGGTTAGTTTAGTCAATTTCAGATTTGAATGGTGTGTTTTTGTAATTAGAAGATTTAAATAGTGAAGTGTTTTCGTTATGTGTTGTTATAAAGTTATATTGAAATGTCTCAGATATAATTTTACCATCTGAGTGAAAGGTAGAGGTGGAACATAATAATTAAAAATGATTTTCCCACTGTCTTTGAGTCTGATGATAACCCTGCTAATGTATGGCTTTATCTACGCCATCACCAGTCGTCTTCAACACAAACGAATCTGACTGTGGCTCACAGGAATAATCCCGAAATGGCAGGTGTTTCAGATATTCCAGATATGCGAATTAATAGATATTGTTGATAATATTGACCTTAATGTGAACATTGAGATCACTATATAGCATGCCTTTACCAGTAAGTAAATCTATACAAATTTCATCCACTGCAGAGACTGAGTTGGAATATCAGGTTTGTGGTATGTCCAATCAAAATTGTTCCACAGCCGGTGTTCATAGTTTAATACTTCACTACAGGATTTTTGTTTCAGGCAATTACGAGAAATCAACTTGAATATCTGGTAGAATTCCATTAAAGACTGGAAGAAATAAAGGCAGGCTAATTTGTTTCCATCCAAATCTTGGGAAGACTTGAGGCATTTGAAGAATTATTTAACATTGATCATATAAGTGTACAAATTTGTTATTTGTTAACATGATGTTTTCTCAGTGAATAGTACTTGATTTCAAATTAATTTTAATTCAAGTGTTACCGAAGATTACTTATGTGACAAAGGAAAAACGTCAAAAATTATTTCAAGTTGTTGGTGAATCCAGGGACCATGGTTTTTCTAGAAATATTACGAATAACAATCACTCTTCTACAATTGCGGCTTTTAATCTGTGTAAATTCATTTTAAATGAATGAGTCGAGTGAAAATAATACTTCACAATTTACACAACACTAACATTTATTGTTAACAATTGTTTCGAAACATTGTGTCATATTCTCAGCGAGTTATAAATTGATTCGCTTAGTTGAGAAGATGACACAGTGTGTCGAAACAATATTGTTACCAATAAATATTACTGTTGTGTAAATTGTGAAGTATTATTTTCACTCGACCCATTCATTTAAAACAATCACGAATATGTCGTTCTACAAACAAGTATAGTTTCTGCAATGAACTAGTATGTCATTGTTAATTCATCCTAAGTATTACTTTGTAACGTTCATTAAACTATCTGTACAGTAACAAATTCGTTACTAATAATGTGTCTGATCCATGGAAGCAACTTTACTTTGGATACATTAAACATATGTCAGACATCCGAAGGACATATCCAAAGTGGCGCAAATTTGACGTTACATGAAAGATACATTAAATGTTCAAGTTACATGTCTGCAACATCGGATGTGAACAAGAAAATGTATTTATCACGAATCAGACATGTATTTATGTTTGCTGGGATAGGTATCCCACTGACCAACTTTATGCCGAAGCGAAGGTTTTAGATATCCGACAGATATTTTATTTGCACATAAATATAAGGCAATACTCAAACAGAGGTGCGTTACAACGTCGTACACATGTCTACGAAACAAGACACAAACAAAAGTATATAACACCCATTATGAACAAATACATTGCACAGAGAAGTTATTTGTACTTAGGTACCAAATTATATAACAACTTTCCAGAGAATATAAAAAATGAAAATACACATAAAAGATTTAGGACTGAAGTTAAAAAAATATATAATGGATAGGCCAAGAAGGGAGATTAATTAACAATCTGTGATTGACAATTAACTGGTAACATAAGCTTTGATTGTGATGCCATAGTTACAAAATGATGATTTTCATGTTATGTGAAATCACTATATTATTTTTATTCGTTACATGTTTTAATACTGAATTTTATCGATAGATAATCATTAGATGCATTTAGGTTTAAGTACTGAATTCTTTTTCTATATTTTAATCATATTTTAATTGTCTCACCACAAACAAACTATCGTTCAGAGAGTTTCTGTGGTTTTATTTTTATCTGTACTATACAATTTTATGTCAATAAACATATATGCATGATGTTCAATACATGCACATATGTGGTACCCATCAGAATAGACTAAGGCTAGTCAAGCCACCAGAAAATCTGGTCTAGTTAGCCTTCAGTGAAGTGAGTTTCATATTGAGCGGTTTCAGGGGGACGTCCTCAGCCATCTTCTTTACTGCATGATCATTGTCTGCACTCAATAAGACCATTGGATACAACCAATGACATTTTACGGATAGACTTCGTTACTTACATTTCGAGCTACGGTCACATTCTAAGCACAATTTTTATAGCAGCTTGTTTCGCGGAAAATAGTTGCCATTCAACTCAAATAATGGCAAAGCTAAGTTTCTGCTGAATTATCTGGTTATATACAATGTATATAGATAATTACCGCGCTTGTGCTTAGAATGTGACTCTGTGTTGACCGCAGTTAGAAATGTAAATAACGAAGTCTAACGGTAATATGTCATAGGATACAACTGCAGCAACCGGACGCATAAGTTCACTCATTTATTTCATTAGCCCTTGGAAGACCATAATTATGTATATTTCTGGAATGGAATTCCAGATGGAAGAATTTGCCATACGATTCATCCCAGAAGAAATCGATGCGATAAATACTGAAGAGATGCCCAGCTCGTAGACGGAATCATTCTACATCATCTTGATGCCGGAGAGATATATACTCAACTAGGCATGTCGAAAAGTCTCTTTGCGGCAAGTAACAGTTTACATTTAGACAGATCTAAAAATCAAGACTCTGGGATTCCGATTTTTTCCTCTCCATTGTGGTGGTGCACTGGACTGGTATACGTCCCATTTAACACCGAGGCCGTTCCTTTTTTTTAAAGGGAGTACCTATAACACAATTGTACTGGATGTAGCGGGGTTTAAGGGGGTGCCTGAAGTCCAGACACCTCTACTCTACTCTCTCACCCCCTCGTGGTGAACCTTGACCAATGCCAAATATTACCGTTAGTCCATCAAGGTTCTAAATTTTCAAAATGTCCACCTCCTTATAATGACGGCAAAGTTCAACTTTTTCAATTTGTTGCGCGCACTACATTGATTTTTAATTGTTTCGCAGAGAAAAAATCTGGCGGAGTAAGATCTGGTGATCACGAATATGAAAAAGAAATAATATGTTACGAAAAAATATGACAACTTAAGAATGTACCTCGCAGGCCACTGAATAGGTCCATTAGTGCCAATCCACTTTTCTGGGAAGGTGTAATTCAGATGTTCTCTTACGACTTGATAATTGTGAGGTGGCGCTCCATCTTGTTGAAAATAGATATCAACCTGGTTAGCAAGTGGAAAATCTTCATTGAATTCGTCAATTTGATTTCTAATGAACTGTAGATATCATTCCGCAGTAAGTTGTCCGTCGAAAATTATTGGCCCCAAAAGCTTTTCTCCTATAATACCCATCCAGCAATTAAAACAAAATCGCTCTTGAAAATTTCCTTCTTGCATCAGATGCAAATTTGTTTGTGATCTTTTATTATTCCGATTGAACAGACCCAAGTTGGTGAATCGAGTTTCATCTGAATAAATTATTTTAAGAGGAAAACGTACCTACATATTCTCTATATTTAGTCAAAAACCAGTTGCAATAAGTTAATCTTCGGTTGTGGTCGTTATCGTAGAGATGTTGGTGTAGTTGGTACTTAAATCGATAATTATATTTGTGAAGAATTCTCCAAACGGACGAATAACTTATATCACACGCCGTACAATTCCACTTCAAGATAGGCCAACATGTCTACTTCTTTTTCTTCACTGACGATGAAATCATTGGCGTTTTCTTCTGGTTCATTTCGCATTTTCCTTCCCAGTTTTGAAAAATAATGCCGAGTGGGATGGCGACGATTAGGGAATCTCTGATTATAAATTCGAGCTGCGTCAGTTGCATTCTTTTTTGCTTCTCCGTAAATGAGCAACATGTCTATTTTCTCGTTTTCAGTATAATTTTCCATATCAAATCATAAACCACGCAACAAATAAATTTTTGAAAGTGACAGCATATTCATTAGCCTATTTGTTTAGGTACTTCTATAGCAACAGCTATAATTGTTTGAAAATTTGAAAAAATAATGTTAACTGGAAAAATTCATATTTGCGATTTTTAAATGATTCTTGAAACGACTGTGAAGTCATAAGTCTCAAAGTCGTATTTTCCCCATGTTACTTGATCAAGAATAAATCGATTTACACGATCCATGGCATTCTAGATCGAAAAATAAAAATTTCAATAAACACTACTTTATTTGTCAAATATTGACAAGTGAGTTATTGTTGGATTTATAATGTTATTGTCGATCAAAATAAGTGAAAATATATAGGACATCCTATATATTTTCGATTTTAAAAATCGAAAGTTGGGGTCATTTCCGGCCAAGCCGGAAGTACGGCAAAGCAAGTAAATATGTCAAAGAATGTAAAGTGAACTATAATACACAACCCCCAAATTTCGTTTTTGTATCTTAAATAATAAAAAAGTTATAGGGGTGAGCCACCTTGGAGAATCACCCGGTATATGACTTGAGGAGAGCAGATGCAGTTTGTAGGAATTCAGAAGTAAGTATTCCCGTTTTAGGTAAATAACCAAATACGGTTCCGTATCAGCTAATAATTCACCATGATAAGATCAGAGGATGGCAAAAAATTACCCATGGAGGTCTACTTGTCTAGCTGTAGTAGCAGCCTCCCTACAGCAACTATCACTCCTACTGGACGGAGCCTGAAAAGGTATCAAGAGAATCGATCGCCTTATCTGCATGTTCCGCGCCCAAGAAAAAATACAAAAGTAGGACCATTTGGCAAGTTCGTGAGAAAGGTGTGACCTATGAGACCAACTGATTATCTTGAATGGAATATAAACGCTTTAGGGCGGGTTGTACAAGACAAGCTCACCAAAAGTTCCACTGAACTTAGTTCAGTTGCCAAGGAACTAAAAATTCCATTGCCTAATCCACAGCAACTGAGGATAGCTTACTTGAAATGTTGGTGACCTTGTTTTGTACAACCCGCCCTTGGTATGTGTTTAGCTTTAATCCAAAAAGACGTCGGATATGTGCCCTTTGAACCTTAAAAAGTTGCTGCGATATAAAGTACCTATCTATTTACACAGAATGGAAAGTGAAATTTTTAGTGATACTTTTAGCAATAGAATTTCTCTTGCTTGATGATGGTGAAAGCAAGCGTCCAAATGGATATTTTCATTGGTTTGGTGACACTCGATAAAACAATTCTGATGGGTACTCCTATAAATGATCGAATCTCCATTTAGTCCTTCGACATGCTGCGTAATGATTTTATAATGTATGCTCTCTTGGGTTTTGGTAGTTATAGATATAATGATCAATGAAGAAGCAAAATTAGCGCTATCCCGTGGAACAATAATAATAATGATAATCCTTACCAAACGATATTTCATTAGAATTTAGAATAAAATAATTGAATACATAATTACACTACAAAACCATTTCTATTCTTTTTTACAACTATTGAAAATGATTGAAAATATTAAGAAAATTATGATTCAGATGATTCAATAAACCACCAAGTTACATAGACCATTTGAAAGTACACATTTCAACGATTAAAATCTTTTATATACCTTCGAAATACAAAAAACCACCAAGACAATTGTTCGTGGAAGATAAGGGTATTTTTTTCTAAAAATGTACCTACATAACTCGAAAACTAGTCTTCTTCGTAATTTCGAAAGAAGCATGCACATTTGACACCGAAATAGACATGTTTTTACAAATTTTCATGTAAATCAAATTCATGTAAACGCGAGAAAAAAAATTAAATACTGAAGTCGGTTTTTCGCCATTTTGATGTTTAATCTGAGGTAATGTCGAAAAGCGTTGTATACAAAAGTTTTCGATTTTTTTATTATTTACAACATTTCCATCCAATAAATTCACGTTTCGTCGCAAATCGCAAAAACCCGTTTCAACCCCTAATTTCGCCATTTTGGGTGTTTTCGTGTATAAATATTTTTTTTTCCTTAAAAACAGAACCTCAACAACATTTTCCATCTGGTCCTTGTCTGTTACTTTTTTTATTATTTTAAGCGCTTAAAATTCGATTTGGCACCAGCCTATTACCCGTTGGTTCTTTGATACCAGTTGAACATCCTTTTGTCTTTCCATACTCTTCCTACTGATTGCCCTTCATCAACCCACGTTTCGTCTGAATAATAAATGTTCTTGTTTTCTCTCCTAATTTGATTTATTTTTCATACGTAGTCTCGTCTCCAACATACAATATTTTCGGAATCGATAAGCTTTAACTGTTTGCCAAATTTTCCGTATTTGAAGTTTAATTCATGTAAAATTTTCCAAAGTTCAGTTCTTCTTATTGTGGACAAATCAGGATCATCGGTAATAACTCGTAAAACTGTATCTAAAGATGGTATTTGCTTGTTAAAAAAAAATTATTGGACTATCCTACGAACTGTACACCACAAAAGATTAAATATACTGGGATCACACCAGCTGACTGTGAAAGAAATACCACAAATGGACCCCCTCAAAATCCTAAAATTCCTGAAGGAATTGAGGCTTGAGGGGCTGCTGTAAACGAGAACACCTTGAGATAGCAGAAGAAAATGGGGCACAATAGATCTAACTAGGTCGCAGCGCATTAGTCACCATCCATACCTACCAATACCAATACCAAAAATCATACGAACTGCATTTGAAAAAAAATCATCCAGCTTCACTTTCGATAATTTTGTTCTCCCTGGTCTCGGTTTGGGTAAGACTATACTAGCCGATTTTCCTTCTTTTAAAATTTCAAATTTATTGAAACAGGCTTTTGGTGATAAATGGTCCAGCTTTAATTTTTTCACTGGTCTATAATCACAAGTTAATTCCATATTCTATAAAATCACTAACAACTATCGCAAAAATCACAATTATGTACGTCAGACCTCTTCACTCGCCTATTATTGACTGGAAAAAACTATTCTGATAATAATGAAGGAACCCAAACAAATAATGTAATTCCTGAAAGTACGCCTTATGACCGGATGAATACTCGGTAGCCTATCATTCTATCAATAACAGGTAAATAAATTTGATGTGCAAAATTGTATAACGAAATAGACAAACACAATGTACGATAAGCACGCGTACTAAAACATGTACACCAAATTAGTTTGTTTTCTGAGAATTTACTCTGCGTTATTCTTGAAATATATTATTAGGTTAAATCACTGGCTGAGTCAGGTAAATATTCCCTCAATTCTAAGCTATTAAATTGTTCGATAAACTTCTAGATTAAATTCTAATAGGATTTTTAAAAGCCTCGGACTTTTTTTTCAGATAAGATATTCCAATTATTTCATCATCATTTCAAATAACGATACATATGAATCACGGATATTTTATGTTTTAATAACCGCCTGGTAGTTGAATGTGTAGAATTAATACTATTTGTTTTGTTCCATATTTGTACATCAAACCGTTCCAAAGTTAACATGGGGGAGGGGAGAAGGGCGAAAAAAGCTGCACTGTAGAAGTCGATGTTAAAATAGTTAATATCGGCGTTTTTGAGTATTTTTCTGGACGTCTGGTTTAGCCGGAAACAGACCAAATGACAGGAAGTTGTTTGTTTGAGAATATTACAATTAGTATATTATAAATTGATGGATATGCCCATTACTAGGTGGTAGGAGATCATCATGAATATTGAGAAATAAAACTTTTATTTGAATTATTTGTAAACAACGTTATTGCAGGTTCGTCCTATACGGACATTATGAATCGAATACTATAAAAAGAATCCTCTTCAATGCCTAAAAATATAAAAATTGAAAAAATCTGTAGCTTATAAGCTAAATATTTATGTATCCAGAGAGTAACGGTGTTTATGGACACAATATGAACACCAATTTTTGAAACGATATGCAGAACTATGAAAGGTCCTTCCGACTAGGAAAAAATGATTCGACGTTTTCAAACCATTCCTTGGAATGCAATCACAACGATACGGTAATCTTGCACTATGCAACTGAATTATTTAGAATTCTTTGAAATTCATGATTATATTATATTCTATATAGAACGAAACTGCAGTAATCTGCCTATCGAAAGAGAAGACTAAGGTCCCGTTTCGCAATGTCTTGTCATACCAAATGGTTAGGATTTGACTATTGGTTAAGAAATAAAAAGTGTTTCACAGTAGTTGGTTAAGAATTTAATTAAAGTTAACCATAGGTCAACTTTACTACAACACAATTCAATGGTTATAAACTGACCTTACTTTTGTTTTGTTTTGAAAGTTAGTTTTTGACATACCTATATAATAATGATAGATATCTCAATAAAAGATAGTATACAATTCTGAAATGGATATACGATATCAACACATTTAGTGAGGATGAGGAAGAGATGCGTCGCCAAAAATAATTAGGCCGAGGCCGGACTTTATTGAAGAATATGATGAAAAGGACGTTTTTACCATTTAGGGCTGACACCAAGATCAGTCGAAAGAAATCAGAGATTCAATTGAACATCCCTCCGAATGAATGTGAAAACAAATTATTTCAAAATAATTTCATACATTAAGTACTATAATAAATATAATTGCATTCTTAGGTCATCTCCTTCATCAGTATGCCAGAAAATTAAGAAATTTCTGTTGTGTGCATGACAATTATGTTATGACATAGCTAGATTCCCAAGATGCACTGGAACAATCGATGGTATCAAACATCAAAATACAGTATCGTGGAGGAAATAATAATAATAACAATAATCTTTATTCACAAAAAATATCACAAAAAGATTCGTAATTCAAAATGGTAGCGTGAATAAAGTAGCAGAAGCCGATGAGTGCTAGAGCACTTGTTTCAGCATTGAACAAATTAAATCTTACAAGGTGCTAATAATATTAAATAAAAATAATGAAGATAACGCTAAAATATTCTGCAACCGTAAACCCTTTTTCCGTTGAACTGCAGCAGACCCAAATCTGAAAATTAGAGACATTTTTGCTAGATGGCCTGGATTAGTCATGATGCATATATTTTTAGAAATTCTGTGTTGTGCCAATCTTTTGAAATATTGAGAGATAGGGCCCACTCTTTGATGCTTTATTTAAGACAGAACCCGTAATGGCAAATTGGAGATTGGGAATGCAGATTTCCAGCACTTTCTATGGGAATGAGAGTGTTTTTAAATACAGTACTAGCCATTGTAGTGGCTAATCTATAATATTGCATGGGATGAGAATGAGAGAGTACCAGAAGTTAATGCCGAACAAGAATCATAAATTTAGTGAATAATAAAACAAAATGTTCAGAAAAACAAAATAAGTTATTACTATTAAAAAAAAATCTACCAACAATAACGATTTTCAATAAAATCTGGGTAAGTAACATTAAAGCTCTTTATCCGTTACGCCAAAATTATGTAATGATAATTGTCAGGGACACAAAAATACATTATTATTTAGTGCTTCCAGTTTTTCATCAGTAAGTTCAAATTTCTTCTTCGGAAGTTCTAAATTCAAGGAATATTCCTCCAAAATGAACGTTTTCTCCGTAATCGTCGCATCGTCCTCTTTGGAGATAAACCGTTACACATCTGTTGATCCCAAACTCCATGCCGATGGCCTGCGTATACTCCTCCACCACCCTCAAAGACTGACGTAGGTCCTTTTCACCTGAGGCATAAAGTTTAAGGTAATCCATGTAGAATAGATGAGTCACCTTATGCCTCCGGTTGCTGGGGGTGCACGCACGCGTTTTTCTGAGCGCAACGGACAATGGCAATAGTGAGATGCAAAAGAGAAGGGGGCTGAGAGAATCTCCCTGAAACCTCCCTCCCTTCTAAAGATAACCTGAGCTGTTTGGACTCTAGCTTTACCTGATGTTATAGTAAAGAGAGTCCTCCAAAGCAGCATCAGTGGTTCAATCGAAGAACATGCATGATTAGTTCATGCGATGTCGTCTCAAATGCCTTGCGATAGTCGATCCAGGCCATCGAAAGGTAATACATCTAATCGATGAGCAGATTCTCCTTGCATCCAGTGATTCCTTTCTTTGACCCTCTTTGCTCATATATCCGTTCGTACACGTGTTCAACAGCGGTGAGTATTCACATGTACAAAATGCGGGTGAACATCTTATAACATGCGTTCAGGCTTGTTATCGGCCTGTAGTTTTTCGGTTCCGACAAATCTCCTGTTTCTGGGATCGGCGCGGTTCGCCCCTCGACAAACCAACCGGGAATCTGCTGCTCACCATTCAACCATGAGTTAAAAACTCTGGCCAAATGGTGGTGGGTGCTAGGAAATTGTTTCCACTAGAAGTTCCCTAGTCCATCCGGACCTGGTGCAGCCGAGTTCTTCGACCCCACAAGGGCTCGTCGAACTTCTTCCGGGGTTATCGGTTCGCGCAGTTCATTGCGCTCTGGCTGTTGAAGCCTTCCGCAGAATGATTCAAACTGCGCTAGAGCTGGAGTATCTCCATTCAGTGGTTGCGGATTATTATTATTATTATAATTATTTTCTTCCCTTTAGGAGTGTACCAGACAGGCCCTGTCTACGGTGCTCCGACCCATCCGGAGGACGCGCTGGTGTCGTTTACCTCATTAACCTAACCACTCCCTACGTCCGTAGGGTGAGTGATTATTGGGTCCGAGAGTCATGTGTTCTGAGCAGACGAAGTGAACCAAGGATGACGGCCTTCTGCATTCGAGCGGCTAAGATTTCTGCCATATTAAGGCAGGCCGGTATTAACTTCAAGTTAGAGAGCAGTGTGTCCATCATTCCACCAAGGACTCCTATAATCAGAACCACCATTTTGACAGAATGGTCCGGATACAACCTGCGGAGTTCAAAGAGAAGATCTCGATATTTAATCCGTTTTTCCTCCTCTTTCCGAACGATATTTATCTCGCTTGGAGCGGAAAACTCCACGACGAATATTGTTTTACTTTGATGGTCGAGGAGGACAACATCAGGCTTATTGGCTTGTATTTGCCTGAGGGTGGGGAATGAGTAGTTCCAATAGATTCGGCACCTCTAATTCTCCACCACGGACTCAATATCCCCCGGAACATAAGGCAACACCGGTGTCTCGTCTATACCGTACGAGTGTCATATATGGTAGTACAACACTCGTAGCGCCGCGTTATGCCTGTGGATATAGGCTGAGACCGCATAAGCTGGGCATGCTGATAACAAATGCACTACAGTCTCAGGTGCCTCACGACATGCCCTGCATCGGGTGTCAGGGACGTCTATACCCATCACGCGACTACGGTAGACAAGGGTGTTGAAGACACCATCCTGGCAGGCCATTATGAATCCCTCGGTCTCCGACTTTAGCTCACTCGACCTGAGGAAGGCAAAGGTCAAGCTTTTGGATAAGCCGAGGTCTTCCATGTTGCTGAAGAAGACACCATGCATTGGCTTATCCGTATGTAGCTGTAGGAGGACCTCTGTCTCCGCAGCTTTGATGTGAGCTTTTAGCTGAACGGGTCCCAACTCGGTGACAGAGTTTGGGTTAGCCCGTTCAGTGTCGAATACGAGACCAAGTTCATCAGCTGCACGGGTTGCTGCCTTAAAGAGAAATGCTCCAATCCCTGCTTTTTCATGGTCGCGGACCATGCAGAGAAGGGGATCTGAACTCCTGATGACTTTACAGGCCCCATCCAGAACCATTCTGTTATGCAGACACTCCAAACTCAAAAGTCCACGGCCTCCCCGTTCTCTGGGAAAGTATAACCGTAGAATGGACGATTTAGGATGCAAGCTCCTATTGAGATGCATCATTTTGCGAGTTTTAACGTCGAGTTGTCGCAGCTCTTCCTGAGTCCACTTCATCACTCCGAAGGAGTAGAGAAGGATCGGAACGACAAGCATATTAGTTGCAGCAACTTTGTTCTTCCCCGACAGTTCTGATGACCAGATCTGTCGGAGTTTATGCTGATACTTGCCGCGGAGAGAGTTCTTAACTGTGACTACTTCTTGGGAGCGGCTTTGCGCCACCCCTAGGTAAGTATAAGTCTCTCCAGCATCCAGATGATGTAGGGTGCTTCCGTCTACGAGCTGGACATCCTCTCCGTATTCCTCGCATCGTCCTCTTTTGAGATGAACCGTGGCACATTTGTCGATCCCAAATTCCATTCCGATAGCATGCGTATATTGTTCCACCACCCTAAGGGACTGATGTAGGTCCCTTTCTCCAGAGGCATATAATTTTAGGTCATCCATGTAAAACAGGTGGGTGACTGTATGCCTCCGGTTGCTGGGGATGCCGCAGCTGTACCCACGGGTATTCCGGAGCGTAACGGACAATGGCAATAGTGAGATGCAGAAGAGAAGAGGGCTGAGGGAGTCTCCCTGAAACACGCCTCTTCTAATGATGACCTGCTCTGTTTGGACTATGTCTCCACCAGATTTTATGGTGAAGCGAGTCCTCCAGAGCGGCATCAGTTGTCCAATGCATCCCACTATTTGATCGGGTACCTCAAGGCATCTGAGCAAATGCATGATTAACTCATGCGATGTTGTATCAAATGCCTTGCGGTAATCGATCCAGGCCATCGAAAGGTTACGCTTGTACTGCACGGAGTCCAGCGTGATACATCTATCGATGAGCAGGTTCTCCTTGAAGCCGGCAACCCCTTTCTTTGACCCTCTTTGCTCATATATCCGTTCATACAACGGATCAACTGCGGAGAGAATGCGCGTGTATAAGATGCGCGTAAACACCTTATAACACGCATTCAAGCATGTTATCGGTGTGTAATTCTTTGGATCAGACAAATCTCCGTTTTTGGGGATGAGCACGGTTCGCCCCTCGACAAACCACTCCGGAATCTGCTGCTCCCCATCTAGCCATGAGTTGAAAACTCTAGCCAGATGGCGGTGGGTTGTTGGAAACTTTTTCCACCAATAGTTATTCAACCCATCGGGTCCTGGAGCAGCAAAGTTGTTTGAGCCTTTGAGGGCACTTTGAACTTCTTCCGGGGTTATCGGATTGCGCAGATCGTTGAGCTTAGGTTGCCGAAGCCTCCTGCAGAATGCTCCGAAATGCGGTAGGGCTGGAGTATCTACGTTGATTGGTTGCGGATACTCATAGATGTTCTTCCAGAAGGTTTCCACTCGATCAACAGCCGGCGGGTTATCAACAACACGTGGAGGTTCTTGAAATAAACGAGAAGGTTTATCGCAGAACTTCAAGTTTTCCGCGACTCCTCTTGCTCGCCTCACTAGTGACTTCTTTGCAGCCACTAGCATTCGTATCCTATCAAGACAGTGCTGTTTGATGGTAAACAGCACCCCTTGATTCAATGTGTGGTGAGCTCGTCTTAATTTTGCGGCAATTTGCCGCACTGCGGGCGTGAAAGGCCTATTGGCCGCCACTTAGTCCACCACACACTGGATACGAGATGCGTGTTGTCTCGCCGACTCGATCTTAGCTTCCATCTTGTGTACGCGTCGCTGATGCCTCCCATCCACAGCGGTGGTGTCCCTCCTCTGCGTTTGAGTTAGAGTTTGAGCGGCGTCATACACGACAGAATTGATCTGCCAGATGTCAACCTCTTCTGGAAGAACATCGCCGATCTCAGCATCCACTCGTGCCAGTTCTTGTGGCTTCAGGGGCTTCATATGGTGAAGTGCCCTGCGAGTTCTGATGTCCCGCATCGGTGGTATGATGCGAGCATTCTCCACAGCCAGACCGACACGTGGCATAACTTGTGCCACTTCGATAACCGGCTGAGGAGGTGCTCTGACATATCCTCGTCTCCGAAGATGACATACATAATCCCTAAGATTTTGGGCGGAAAAGGCAGCATGCTCTGGGTGTCTCTCACACCACAGAGCATGCATTCTCGCCATGTATCCTCTCCGGGCGGGCTCACTGCTCTCGTAGCAATGCATAAGGCCATCCCTTAATTCATCTGTCCACTCAAAACGTCCGTTTTCGTAGCGTATGTCGTCAGCTGGCAAATCATCGTTGTTGGCCCCACCACCTTGCTTTTGACCCCTAATCCGAGGGGGTCGGTTGTGGGGCCCTCTTCCCCGATTGTTTGGAACCGAGTTCTAGAGTTTACTGGGGGGTTAACCCAGTAAACCCACGGCCTTTTCCCTCCCGGATGCGCATGAGCTGCCGGTCCGATTTTGCATCCTTTGCTCGGGTAGGTGGTGTCGCAACTCACCAGGGCCTTAGGTGTTGGTTGACCTCCCTGTCCATTTATTATTATTATTATTGTTATTATTATTGTTATTATTATTATTATTATTTTTTTTTTTTCCTTGGTGTTTTGGCATCGACTGCTATGGTCATTAGCCATGTGTTCTGGATAGGCCTTGTTACTAACTCCATACGCCACTTTAGGAGCAGCACTGTTAATTTTTAACGCAACAGTGAATCGTGGAGGATTATTCCCAGCCGACACGAGCCTCAGTCATTCAGACTTTCACATCTGAAAATGAAAAAAGATCGCACCGTCTGGGAATCGAACCTGCAATCTCTCGATTACCAGGCGAGCGCTTAACCACTGCGCTAATCCCCGCCCTATATTATTATTATTATTATTATTATTATTATTATTATTATTATTATTATTATTATTATTATTATTATTATTATTATTATTATTATTATTATTATTATTATTATTATTATTATTATTATTATTATTATTATTATTATTATTATTATTATTATTATTATTATTATTATTATTATTATTATTATTAGTATTATTATTATTATTATTATTATTATTATTATTATTATTATTATTATTATTATTATTAGTATTATTATTATTATTATTATTTTTCCCCTTAGGAGTGTACCAGTCAGGCCCGGTCTCCGGTGCTCCGACCCATCCGGAGGGCGCGCTGGTGTCGTTAACCCCAATAACAACTTCCTACGACCATAGGGTAAGTGATTATTGGGTCCGAGAATCGTGTGCCCTGAGTAGACGGAGCGAACCAAGAATAACGGCCTTCTGCATTCGTGCAGCTAAGATTTCTGCCATATTACGGGAAGCCGGTATTATCTTCAAGTTAGAGAGCAGTGTGTCCATCATTTCACCAAGGACTCCTATAATCAGAACCACCATTTTGACAGAATGGTCCGGATACAACCTGCGGAGTTCAAAGAGAAGATCTCGATATTTAGTCCGTTTTTCCTCCTCTTTTCGAACGATATTCATTTCGCCTGGAGCGGAAAACTCTATGACGAATATCGTTCTACTTTGGTGGTCGAGGAGGACATCAGGCTTATTGGCTTGTATTTGCGTGAGGGTGGGGAATGAGTAGTTCCAATAGATTCGGCACCTCTCATTCTCCATCTCGGACTCAATATCCCCCGAAAAATAAGGCAACACCGGTGTCTCGTCTATCCCGTACGAGTGTCGTAGATGGTAGTACAACACTCGTAGCGCCGCGTTATGCCTGTGGATATAGGCAGAGACCGTTGCCATTGCTAATATCAGTATTTCCACCTTATAGACGATTGGGACACACTCCCATTAGTTCATTTGACGATATCAGGAAGTCAGTAGCAGATCCATGTGTGTTACCGAAAGGAAAATATGAAATGGAGTGTACAGCTTGTCGATAATCTAAAATGACGCGAAAAATCACCAAAGAAAATGGATCTTCATGTTCTGAACGTCTGCAAAAGATCCATTCTGATGTCGCTGGACCGTTTCCAACAAGGTCTTGTGGAGGAAAGTATTATAACGTTTCATTCATCAATGAATTTTCGAGATATGCAGAGGTGAAGTTTATTTCAAAGAAGAGTGAAGTTGAAGATGCAATCAAAGAATTTATCACGAGAATTGAACGTCAATGTGAGCAAAAAATTAAAATATTCAAGTCCGATAATGGAGGCGAACATACATCAACTTCTTTGAAATCTTTCTTTACAAATCTTGGAATAAAAACAGAATACTCTATTCCCAGAGTTCATGAACCTAATGGGCTCGCTGAATGTTACAATAGAACGATAACCACGAATGCTAGAACGTATCTTATTGATTCCGAATTGCCCGAATGTCTGTGGACAGAAGTGTACAGCTTGTCGAAAATCTAAAATGACGCGAAAAATCACCAAAGAAAATGGATCTTCATGTTCTGAACGTCTGCAAAAGATCCATTCTGATGTCGCTGGACCGTTTCCAACAAGGTCTTGTGGAGGAAAGTATTATAACGTTTCATTCATCAATGAATTTTCGAGATATGCAGAGGAGAAGTTTATTTCAAAGAAGAGTGAAGTTGAAGATGCAATCAAAGAATTTATCACGAGAATTGAACGTCAATGTGAGCAAAAAGTTAAAATATTCAAGTCCGATAATGGAGGCGAACATACATCAACTTCTTTGAAATCTTTCTTTACAAATCTTGGAATAAAAACAGAATACTCTATTCCCAGAGTTCATGAAACTAATGGGCTCGCTGAATGTTACAATAGAACGATAACCACGATTGCTAGAAGGTATCTTATTGATTCCGAATTGCCCGAATGTCTGTGGGCAGAAGCAGTAGCTCATGCAGTATATACAAAAAATCATCTTCCCCATTCTTTTACCAAATCAACACCGCTGGAAATGTTCTATGGACAGAAACCTTCGATAAACCATCTCAAAGGATTTGGGGAAAAAGCATATATTCATATTTCTGAGGAAATCCGAAAAACAGGTGAAAATTTGTGTCGTCTATACCGTACGAGTGTCATAGATGGTAGTACAACACTCGTAGCGCCGCGTTATGCCTGTGGATATAGGCTGAGACCGCATAAGCTTGACATGCTGAGAGCAAATGCATTATGGTCTCAGGTGCCCCACGACAAGCCCTGCATCGGGTTTCAGGGACGTCTATACCGATCACGCGACTACGGTAGACTAGGGTGTTGAAGGCAGGCCATTATGAATCCCTCGGTCTCCGACTTCAGCTCACTCGACCTGAGGAAGGCAAAGGTCAAGCTTTTGGATAAGCCAAGGTCGTCGATGTTCTTGAAGAAGACATCATGCATTGGCTTATCCGTATGTAGCTGTAGAAAAACCTCTGTCTCCGCAGCTGAAAGGGTCCCAACTCGGTGACAGAGTTTGGGTTAGCCCCTTCAGTGTCGAATACGAGACCAAGTTCATCGGCTGCACGGGTTGCTGCCTTGAAGAGAAATGCTCCAATCTCTGCTTTTTCATGGTAGCGGACCATGCAGAAAAGGTTATCTGAAATCCTGATGACTTTACAGGCCCCATCCAGCACCATTCTGTTATGCAGACACTCCAAACTCAAAAGTCCACGGCCTCCTCGTTGTCTGGGAAAATATAACCGTGGAACGGACGATTTAGGATGCAAGCTCCTATTAAGATGCATCATTTTGCGAGTTTTAACGTCGACTTGTCGCAGCTCTTCCTAAGTCCACTTGATCACTCCGAAGGAGTACAGAAGGATCAAAACGGCAAGCATATTAGTTGCATCAACTTTGTTCTTCCCCGACAGTTCTGATGACCAGATATGTCGGAGTTTATGCTGATACTTGCCGCGGAGAGAGTTCTTAACTGTTAGTGCCTCTTGATAGCGGCGTTGCTCCACCCCTAGGTAAGTATACGTCTCTCCGGCATCCAGATGATGTAGGATGCTTCCGTCTACGAGCTGGACATCCACTCCGTATTCCTCGCATCGTCCTCTTTTCAGATGAACCGTGGCACATATGTCTATCCCAAATTCCATTCCGATAGCATGCGTGTACTCTTCCACCACCCTTAGGGCATATAATTTGAGGTCGTTCATGTAAAACAGATGAGTGACATTATGCGTCAGGTTGCTGGGGGTGCCGCAGTTGTACCCACGAGTATTCCTGAGTGCAACGGACAATGGCAATAGTGAGATGCAGAAGAGGACTGAGGGAGTCTTCCTGAAACACGCCTCTTCTAATGATGACCTGCTCTGTTTGGACTAAGTCTTTATCAGATCTTATGGCGAAGCGGGTCCTCCAGAGCGGCATTAGTTGTCCTATGCATCCCACTATTTGATCGGGTACCTCAAGGCATCTGAGCAAATGCATGATTAGCTCATGCGATGTTGTATCAAATACCTTGCGGTAGTCGATCCAGACCACCGAAAGGTTACACTTATACTGCAGGAAGTCCTGCGTGATACATCTATCAATGAGCAGGTTCTCCTTGCAGCCGGCGACCCCTTTCTTTGACCCTCTTTGCTCATATATCCGTTCATAGACCGGATCAACTGCGGAGAGAATTCGTGTGTATAAGATCGCGTAAACACCTTATAGCACGCATTCAAGCATGTTATGGGCCTGTAATTCTTTGGATCAGACAAATCTCCGTTTTTGGGGATGAGCACGGTTCGCCCCTCGACAAACTTTTCCGGAATCTGCTGATCCCCATCCAGCCATGAATTGAAAACTCTAGCCAGACTTTTTCCACCAATAGTTATTCAATCCATCAGGGCCTGGAGCAGCAAAGTTCTTTGAGCCTTTGAGGGCCCCTCGAACTTCTTCCGCGGTAATCGGATTGCGCAGATCATTGAGTTCAGGATGCCGAAGCCTCCTGAAGAATGCTTCGAACTGCGCTAGGGCTGGAGTATCTACGTTGAGTGGTTGAGGAAACTCATAGATGTTCTTCCAGAATATTTCCACCCGATTTGCAGCCGGCGGGTTATCGACAACACGTGGAGGCTCTTGGAATAAGCGAGAAGGTTTATCGCGGAACTTCATGTTTTCCGCGATACTTCTCGCCCGCCTCACTAGTGACTTCTTTGCAGCCACTAGCATTCGTATCCTATCAAGACAATGCTGTTTGATGGTGAACAGCACACCTTGATTCAATGTGCGGTGAGCTCGTCTCAATTTTGCGGCGATTCGCCGCACTGCTGGCGTGGAAGGCCTATTGGCCGCCACGAAGTCCACTACACACTGGATACGAGACGCGTGTTGTCTCGCCGACTTGATCTTAGCTTCCATCTTTTGTACACGTCGCTCATGCCTCCCAACCAGAGAAGTGGTGTCCCTCCTCTCCGTTTGGGATAGAGCATGAGCGGCGACGTACACGACAGAATTGATCTGCAAGATGTCAGCCTCTTCTGGAAGAAGATTGCCAATCTTCGCATCCACCTGTTCCAGTTCTTGCGGCTTCAGGGGCTTCATATTGTGAAGCGCCCTGCGGGTTCTAATATCCTCCATCGGTGGCCGACACGTGGCATACTTGCCATTTCGTTAACCGGCTGAGGAGGAGCTCTAACGTAGCCTCGAGCCCGAAGATGGGATACATAATCCCTGAGATTTTGTGCGGAAAAGGCTGCATGCTCTGGGTGTCTTTCACACCACAGAGCATGCATTCTCGCCATGTATTCTCTCCGGGCGCGCACACTGTTCTCGTAGCAATGCAAAAGTCCGTCTCTTAATTCGTCTGTCCACTCAAAGCGTCCGTTATTATCGCGGTTGTTGGGAAATGTTTGAGATGTTTCGAAAATGTAGGCACGCCAATGTTTCTTTGATACTTAAAATTACACATCGGAAAGAAAACATCTTGCGTAGTGCGTACAGTTTCTTGTTTAAAAAATTCCACAAAGCGATTTTGCTGGGTCGGAAACTGGGGTTTTTATTAACGAACTGTCTTATAAAAATTAGTATAGGTCATTTGCGTCTTTCATTTGTTGGTGAAAAAACCACTATAGCTTGGTCTAATTAGCTCTAAGATATATTGAATATTTGGATGATTAGCAAAATGTACCTACTGTACCTATAAGGTGACATTCAGATTGTCAAATTATCTATCTAATAAGAACTATAAAATTATGCGTGCCCTCAAATCCACTTGCAATGTTTGCCAACCGACAGTTTGAATTTACCGCCCACCAAGCAATAGAGCATAAAATGAGCGACTTTTTAACAAAAATACTAGTAGGAAACCGACTATGCCATCACATGAAAGACAGCCCGTAGTTATATTCTGATATGTTTTCGACTCGCAACTGTCATGCATTGATTTGTTATAAATATTTAAATAACAAATAACGTATTTTTTCGAATTATTTTGTTAGTAAAATGAAAACTAATTTAGCCATCTGGTTGCTTCAATGAAAACAATTGTAGATAATTGAAATACAAACAAAATGGAATGTTTTACGACCCGGTCGGATCATTAGTAACGGAGAGAAACTGGAAAAACCGGGAAATTTTGCGATGTTTTAAAAAATTCATAACTCCGCCATTTTTCAAGAGATAGGATTGACCTTTCTCATAAGAGTATTGAAATCATGTGTACTTTATGTGTGCACAAAACAGGCGCTGTCGGATCGTTAGTTTTGGCACAATTGAAATTTAATTTTTTTTTGCATTATCTTGCAGCATGCCTGGATGCTCTAATGATAGCCCGATTTCAATTTCTCAAACAGATTATGAAAGTAGAGATATAGTGCTACAAAACGTTTATTCTCATTTTGCGCTACAATGGTGCGAAATGGGTGAAAAATGCATGCAAACATGACTGAAAACGGCCTAGCCTGCGTTAGCTGCCGAGTGGTAGGAGTGTCCGGGAGAGGAGGGGAATTCTTCTAATGAACGGGTTACGTGAGAATATGCCTCCCCTCATCTCCCGCTTTCTCCTGCCACTCGACCGCTTCCACCAGCCCGGCCGTTTTCAGTCATGTATGCAAGCATTTTTCACCCATTTCGCAGCTTTTTGGCGCAAAATGATAATATACGTTTTGTGGTACTGTACTTCTGCTTTCAAAATCTGTTTTAGAAATTGAAATCGGACTATCACTAGAGCATCCAGGCACGCAGCAAGATAGTGCAAAAAAAATCAAATTTCAATTGTGCCAAAACTAAGAATCCGTCAGACCCTGTTTTGTGCAAAAGTGAAGTGCACATGATTCAATACTTTTTTGAGAAGGGTCAACGCTATTTCTTGAAAAATGGTGGAGTTATAAATTTTCAAAAAAAATCTTAAAATTTTCCGGTTTTTTCGGTTTTCCGCCGTTAGTAATGATCCGATCGTGTCGTTAAACATTCCATTTTGTTTGCATTTCAATTATCTACAATTCTTTCCATTGGAGCAACCAGATTGCTCTATTAGTTTTCATTTTATAAGCAAAACAATTTGAAAAAACACGTTTTTTGTTATTTAAAAGTTTATAACGAATTAATAAATGACAGTTGCGAGTATAAAACATAACAAAATGTAACTAAGGACTGTCTTCCATGTGATGGCATAGTCGGTTTTCTACTAGTATTTTTGTTAGGAAAAAATGCTCAATTGATTGGCCTAATTATACAAGCCAAGTTTTAAACCAAGGTCTCGAAAATTTGACCCAAAAAGATCAAAGAGCCGCCTTTCAGTGTCGCTTCTGTGTAGGTTAGGTGTTCTGTGGTTAGGTCACGACCTCTACAGAGAAATATTTGATACTTTTGATGTAGGACTGTTCCGTTCTCCTGCTTTATTTGTGTAAAACTTTACAAATGTCACGGTTATCATTCGAGAAAACTAATATTTTCGTGCTGAATATTTTGAAATTTGATGTTATTGTGCTAATTGCGTGAGATTGGATTACATCAACGATTATGAGAATGTCGGAAACGCAGTGTTGAAACGAGGTGTTGAGTTCATATTCATTTTACTTCTAAATAATTTCTTCAGAAGAATAAGTCAGAAGAATGTTCGTCAATGATTTCTTGGAATAATCGGTTCAACCAATCATTGACGAATATTCTTCCTTATGACTAAAAACTCATTACTCAAAACTGTTGCATAAATCCACCATAACATTTGAGGGGTTTGAGAAACCACTGATGGGGATTACAACAATAAGTTAAACACGATAAAATTGAACGGAATTACAAATTACGATGATTGTATGTAAACAAATGAAAACAAACGTTTTATAAATTCGCCACTTTTCCAGCGATAGTCGCGGCATCATCGGTCGAATTTCTCTCCATTTACAGATGAGAGAAGTGGAGGCCGTTGACTTCAGATATTTCTTAAGGAAGTATGGACTATGAAACTCACTTCTGTAAAACCAATTCGTTAAAACCAGTTTCAGTTTCAATTTAGGGATAGGTACAACTAAGAAATTGACGTTGTATAAAATTGGCCAGTTCCCTCTATAAACTATCTAATTTGTATGGTTGTTTGTCCGAGGTTTCAACCTGTCCCTTTTGGTTGTTTTAATCAGGCTGCAACTGTAAATTGTTTCCAGCAGATTAGACTGACATTGCTGCGTGTCTGGAGCGTTTTTCTGGAGAGTTACTAAAAAGTAAGCAAGAAAATACAGATATAGATAGATCACTCTGTCAATTTTCCCATTATTTAACTGAGCAAAAAATGTACATAAAGAAGTGTTGCCTTTTTTCTAAAATTTTACGGATTTGTCAAGTTATTACCGACAGGACATCACAAATGGCACGTGCAATCCCAAGAGTGAATTGAAATATCACTATGGACTATGAAATGTTACGGATCCTGAACAGGAGGTTTTGCCAAGGGTTAGGGTTATGTGTTTCGCTGCTTCGTTTGGGACTCCATCTTCTGCGGCTGCTTTATTGGGTTTTAATTTGTTAGCTATCACTGTCAGCTCTTCAATGGTGAAAGGGTGTTCGTCTGCTGAGGTGCGTTTCGATTTAACGTCTGTCGTCCGGTAACGGACGATGTATGACGTCATAGCTGTTTCGTCGGGCGATATCTGTCGGATTGAATTTTGAAACGCTCTCCTAAATCGTGGGGTAAATAGTTGACGGTCGGACGTTCCACTCAAGAATTTTGAAACGATGGAATGAAGTTGTCGGACAAGACGTTCTAATATCGAAACGCTTCATAAGAAAAGTTATACGTCGGACGCACGTTGGACGTAATATTGAAACGCACCTCTGTATGTGTAATATGAGTTTGGATGTGTTGTAATATATTTTTTTGTTCTTGGCTGTTGTCTGTATCCTTTGGGAAGTATGTTTTAATGAGCTCCATGTGCATTTGGTCTTCGTGTCTGTCCAGGTTCCGTCGGGTCGTTGTATTCAGCTTAGTTGTGTGTTTTGCTTTCTATTTCTTCTCAATATCTTATATGCTAAGCCCCTTGGGTCGTTTTGGCTATTTTGTGTGATGTAGTTCTGTACGATGACCTCTTGGTGTTCTTCATTGTGTTTTTATAGTGTATTTTCTCCGTTTCGTATGCCTGTTGTTTATTTTGGTTTTATTTATCACATTCTTTTAGGTCGGTTTGTGTTTCTTCGTATTTTGTCTAGTTCCTCTGTCCACCACATTTGGTGTTGCCTCGTTTTCTTCTTCCATGCACGCTTTTTCGCAGAGTTCTTGGATTTGTGTAGCTTTGTTTTTTAAGAATATTAGCAAATTTGTCCCAGTTGTGGTAACCCACGTCTACTATAATATTAGGTGTGGCTCGTGGACCCTAAAGTTCTGTGTCATTGAACTTGACATCCGAAAAGCAAATACGATAACATTCCAAAACCAAGTATAAAAATGAAACTATAAGCGCGACACGCGCCTAAAGGGAGGTCAATGATACTTGCCCTCTGGAATCTCCAGGAGAAACAGTAATTAAGTCGCGAAGATGATGTGGAATGTGTACAACTAAGTGGTTTTCGTTGTAAAAATTGTCAGCCCATCAATAATCTGGCTGAATGCTTGTTTTCGAGAGGGTCACGAAATTCCTGACGTGTCCCCTATGGACAATAACCCGTCCACTGGAAGTGGAAAAGATATAAAAGCTCGATTTCAAAACATAACCAGAACAGTTTTCCTGACAAGTATGGTGCTCTAACAAGTGATCTAAGTAACAAGTACAGTGTCCGGAGTTTTATTACCGAAGTTTGTGCCTGAACCGGAATAATGTTGTACTCTTGTAAGTTGAGTCGATTGTGCAAACACTGGTAAAATAATAAACCAATAGTTTTAAAACACTGCTCGAAATGATAATTTGACTCGAAGAAAATAAAAGATAAAACTCTTTTTCCGAATAAATCTTGTACTATTGACCCATATATCGGAAATGTCGTCGATGCCTTTAAAGCTGTCTTGTCCTTCGAGAACACATGTTTCCACTGAAAAAGCGTGGCATAGGTCGTAAACTTGTACTGATTCTGAACGCGGAGATTAGGGAGTATCTCATATAATAATAAATGAATGTTACGTTGTAAAATATGCCCTTTGATTCAACCCAGGAAACACTTGAACAAACAGATGTTATTCATGTAGCAACGCAGATATTATTACTTTTTTAACCATGTCTGATAAATATATACAGTGTCAGCATTTACTAGTGTGCATTTTGATTTGTGAATCGATAGTTTGAATATCGCAAATATAATGTATATTTGCGCTTGTAATATGCTTGATTGTTTTTATGAAGGTTTGTACTGTCTGGTGTTATGAATATCGAACACTTGTATTCCTTGAATTATGAATTTACTTGTACAATACTTGAATTGTGTACACGTTTTGCATGGTGCATTGTTATGCATATTGATATTTTTCGCTTAATATGTGTGGTTTATTGGTTGTAATGCGTAAAACAGAGGTATATAAAGTTGGCTATGCTTGAGGTTATTGTAATTATAATTATATTGTATGTTTAAGTGTATGTGATATGAACGTATATCCAGAATCGTTCATGCATTATTTAATCTCATTGAATCTAATAATTTTTAATAGATTTTTATAATCAAATTCGTTTGTTTCTCTTTCTACACTCGACCCCCATTTGATTAAGTAATACGTGTTTTCAAGTACCGACAGGGTATGGTGCAGCCGCTCGCACTGTATCCTTATTTTGATGTGAATAGAGTTAGTTTCGATTAAGATCGAACTAGCCAAGACATTTGCCGTTCGTCACTATATTCGGTGTCAGTACGACATTTGGATAAAGGTATCACATTTGGTGTCAGTTTAGTGGGGTTTTGAAAACACGAAAGC
This sequence comes from Chrysolina oricalcia, assembly GCA_944452925.2. Classification (NCBI taxonomy): domain Eukaryota; kingdom Metazoa; phylum Arthropoda; class Insecta; order Coleoptera; family Chrysomelidae; genus Chrysolina; species Chrysolina oricalcia. The sequence continues at coordinate 34,660,291 of OX101815.2, read as the reverse complement.
AAAGTACCCCTTTGCTAAGTTACTGATTGAATGAACCGAGTTGGATAGAGGAATAAAAATGCCTGATACACCACCTACAACTCCACCTCCAGTGTGTGGTACCCAAAAGAAGGTGCCAGTTGCCAAAAAGTGGTGCCAAATGCCCAAAAAGTGGTGCCAAATGGTGCCCAAAAACTTTGTCTAGAAGAGGTGCCCGGTGTCCAAAGCGGTGCACAATGTTCAATGTTCAGATGGTGCCCAGATTGTATAGTACCCGAAATAAGGGGTCCTACAAATTGTTACAAGTTTTATAGGATTAGAGATCAAGATATCGGAGTTACCCTTCGATAAGCGACTATTAGTGTGACATGGATTTAACAGAAGTATAAAAATGCTACCTCCTCCTCGAACAACTCTGTCAATGCCAACAATGTCTAGTAGTGTTAATCATGTCTCGTTAAATATGTGTTTAGAAAGTCTGCCTGTTTTCAACGGTAATACAAGTATTCTAGATTTTGTCCAGATAATACAGGATACTGCACTATTTGCAGAATGGACGGAACAACAAGTATCCGCCATAGTTCGACTAAGATTGAGAGGTATCGCAAAACGATTAATTGAGTCCGACGAAAAACTACAAAAAGTTGGAATATTTTGAAACAAGGTTTATTAGAGCATTTTAGAGTAGTGAAATTGCCAGGACACGACCTGCAGAAATTTACAAACTGTATACAAAAGAAAGGTGAAACTTGTCGCCACTATTCAGCAAGAATTAAGATTTTCGCATCGAAAATCCATATTTATACAGACTCAAAAGATATTGATTCTATATTGAATCAAAAGTATGAATTAGAAAAAGTCTTACGATTTTCAATTGGACTTTTATATCCTATCCGAAGAAAGGTACTGTCTGCCAGCCGAAACAGTATGCAGAAGGTATTAGAAGTTGCAGAGAGACATGAAATGATAGAAAATATGTTTAAAACTAGTAGCCAACATGTACAAGAAACACAGGAATGGTTTTCATTCCGACGATCTAGAATTCATTGCTATTTTTGTAAGAAACTAGGACATTTCAAAAGGAATTGTAGAAGGAACAAATTACATATATCGAAACCCACTTGTGTGTGACTTTTGTCACAGAGCTGGACACAAAGCAGCTACGTGTTATAGCAAACAGAAAAGAAATCACCTAAGTAGTAGTATGCGTTTAAGACATCCCGACGTCGACGCCAGGTACAGAGGAAGTAAGAATACTACAAACCAAGATTTCACGCGCTACCCCAGCGAACGACCCTACAAACCAGCAGAGATTCATACGAATTTAGCACAAGAGGCGCACGACAATCTGCGCGTTCTTCAAATTAACGGGATACCCCGAAAAGTTTTTATTGAACCAGAACAGATGTCTGTAGTGCAGGCAAACGTAGTAGAAAACGAAGAGGTATTCAGAAAACGGAGTCGCGTTGTTAAAGATAGACAGGGTAAAATAATTCCACATACAGGGTTTGTCAGATTAAATGTTGGAGTAAATGAAAATAAAATATGTGAGCACGAGTTTCTTGTAGTGGATTCAGTACATTGTAATGCCAATGTTATAGCAGGGTTTCATTTATTGCAAAAATTGAAACAATATGAAAATGAAATTAAATTATCAGGGAAATCGTCTAATTATGATAAAAGGCTTGGAAAATTAGAAGAAGATGTTTTTGAGATTGAAGAGTTATTAGATTCTTGGAAGAATAACTTGAAGGAAAAATCTCTGGCAAGTTCAAGTTTTGCACAGCAGGACTTACACGAATTGAGAGAGAATAAAGACGCTTTTGTGCCTGTTAGAGTAGAAAATTCCCGTGCAAACCGATCTGTAATGATAAGAACAGTTGAAAGGAATTTAAACAAGCCCATGAAGAACCAATTTTATACCGAAACAGAAAGGTACAGAACAAATTATACAAGGAAATTTGGAAAAAGTATAGCAGAGCCAGTAGATTCTCGAATTGGCCCCTGGAGAAAAGGATACGGGACGAGAGAAATAAATCCCAGAAGAAAATCAAGAAATGAAACACGGAAAATCGAAAATTTAGGAACTAGAAATCACATGATGATACGCATGCATGCATTTGAAGAACAAAGGAATACTTTAGCCCTAAAAATAAATGGAATACCAGGACAGGCTTTGGTGGATTCCGGCGCACAAGTGTCTCTGGTACAGTTTAACGCCATGGACGGAGGAAAAATAGTCAAAGTGAAAAACTATACCCTCAAGGATATACAAGGTAAATTGATACCGAATAAGGGTTCTGTAAAATTGAATTTGGAGATAAATGATAAGCTAATAATTGAACATGTATTCGTAGTGGTTGATTCATCTGAAATTACTACTAATTTGATACTAGGACTTGACTTTTTACAAAAGTTTCAAGCAAGCTTGAATTGGTGTACAAATCAAATGATACTGTGTGGAGAAACCTTGGATTTGAATGATGAACCTAGATATGAAATGAGTCCGAAAGGAGAAGAAAGTTACTGGCGAAAGAAATATGGAAAAATTGTAGGAAGTGTCCAAGAGGTTAAGGAGACTTTAAACTCGTGGAAGGAAAAGCTAACAGGGAAATTTTCGACAAGCTCGGTACCGTCACTACCGGACTTACCCGGATCTGAAGAGTGTGACGACTCTTCTAATCCTACAGGGATCCCATCAGCTGATAAAACAAGAGAAGGCACGAGAACAGAGAAACCTAAGGATATTTGCTTGGATTCCAAATTAAGAGATACGTCGCAGAAAAATGAGATTTTGAATCCAGAATAAGAGAGAACTTGCTAGAAGATACCAGAACGAAGAAACCATAGTAGCAGCTCATTTAGGACACAAAGGATGGGAACGCAGGAGAATGAAAACAAAGGTCTTTAGAAACAAAAGAAGGCAAACCAGAGAAACTGTGTCACCTTGTAATACAAGTGATGGAAAATGGAATAATGAAACAAGTAAGAAGCCCGTAGATAGCCAGTTTTACCCCAGAAATAAGATGGGAGATATGAAACCCCACTGGAATGAAAGAGAAAGTACAAGATATGTTGAAGGACATGTAGAGAAACCAGTAAATAGCCAATATCGCCCTAGGATGGGAAGAAAATTTCAATCGGAAGAATGTTGCAAGGAGTTATTGATTTCAGTGAAGTGTCCTGCAGGAATTGATACAGTCGCCCTGCCAGGTAACTCAGGAAGAGTAAAGGATATGCCCAAGGGTGATTCTTTACGATCACTGGAAAAGACAACGAGCTCAAAGGAAACTGATAGGAAACTGAAATGTTACAGGGAATCTGATAATAAAACTCGAGTAGGAAAAGCTGGTGAATGTTTTACAGCTCAGAGTGAAACTGAAGGTTTTGGAGATTGTTTGACCAAGGTCACGCTCCCACCTCAAATTACTCAGCTGATATGTTTAGCAAATGTCCGAAAGAAAGACTTGAAATCAGAGAAAATCTTGGAAAAGGCGAAGGAGAATATAAAAATGAATTTCGCACCTGAGAATGAAGGTCACTCGTATGAAGTTACGGAAGACGACAGGATAGGGACAGAGAATCCCTCAGGAACTTGTTTTTACCCCGATACGGGAAGATACGCGTTTAGAGACACATATAGAAATACTGGAAGTGTATGCCAAAGGACGAGCAGCGCCTTGGACACTTATAGTGATTCCTTGACAGGAAGTCACTCATGTTATGAAACTGAGAATAGGATGGCAAGGACGGGAAGAGCCTTGGCCACATGTAAGAATCCGAGAAAAGAGAGTTATGAAACTTGGAAGGATAGGAAAGTAAATAATGTGAAATCGGTTGGGACTCAGGAACACTCCGAAGCCAAGGAAAACTTGAAGGCTGTCGAGAGAAATGAGAGTACAGGAAAACGTCCCCCGAAAGCGAAAGGTGTGATATCAGGTTCCGCCGAGGTAAGCCCGGTGGAATTTAATATAGTTGATCTAGCCAGAAACTCGAGGAAACTTAGGTGTATGCCCAAGAGCATAGACGTGTACCCCCGAGATAGATTGATGAATACGTTGAGCACCAAAGGAAGTCAACTGAAAAGAACAGGAAACTCCGTTTTCACATGTCGTGACTCCGTGATGGGAGGTCACCCAGATGTAAGCTTGGAGAATGTTATTGGGTTAGGAAAACTCACAGACACTTGTTTCAGTCCCAGAAGAGGAAATCACGAAAAACTAGAGGAAATTAGAAAATCTTGTTTGAACCCCTGTATGACAGACGATAGTTCAAAAGCCGAAAAGCCCAATTTGTTGGAAGATAAGAGTTACAACAGAAACCAGGAAAAAATTAAGGAATTATTGAAACTTAGAGCATCCTCGGATTAAAGAGGAACGTTACAGTCAGGAATACTGAAATGGATGTCGACAAGACAGTAAAATCGCAGATAGAAGCGAATGAAAATTCTAGAGAGGAAAACTAGAAATACCCGGTATCACGAAGAGGGACCTGCAGAAAGCGTCCCCTGTATACTATAGAAACGAATATAAATAAGTAACAAACGATTGTTAAAGCCAAAATCTTGACACAGGAAGTAAACGAGTCACGAGGAAGAGATGAAAATTTGCTTGTTATTATCATGTTTGTAAAACAGGACAGCCTCGGATAGTTGTATGAGAAATGACGTTCAAAGTATTAGTAATTTGTATTGATGAGAGGAAACCCAAAAATTCTTGATATTTGAAGTCATATCTCTTATATAATCTTGGTTATATTGAATAAATTGAACCAGAATTATTTTGAAGTTTATGAAAACCGATTCAGTGCCTTGGAAATGTTTTGTTCGAAAAGGAGTTATAAAACAAGATTAATGATGACACTATTTTGTAAGAGAATAGTTTCTGGATATTTGGCAGAATAAATATGTAACTGTTTATTTGTTTATATGTTATCAGTGATTGGCAATATTAGGATATGTTGATATGTTTTGCCCATAGTTAAGATCGGTTATTATAGAAAATCATGACCCCGGTTTAAAACAGCTGAATAAAAAGTGTTTAAAAAAATACTACCCCAGTGCGGATGAAAAACTCGGTTTAAAACGTGTTTGAACCATTAAAAATGCTAGTGCGCGAGAACTTGATTGTGCGGAAGATAATTTATTGATCGACGATAACGATCCCTGAAGGAATGTAACGCCCGCAGGTGTTATACGATCACTTGCAAAACAGCATACCATATGTCGTATGCCCAAACACTGTCATAGTGGACTTGAATCCACCTATGTGACTGTGAATTCTGCCAGACTACGAGAATCTTGGATGTCCACCAGTTTGCCGCCTCCACTCTACAAGTCCAGGAGTTTCTAATCTACACTTATAGTAGATGCGCCCTCGCCTGGACGCAACCCAGCACATGCATTCAAGCCCTTGCTGCTGGATGACCATAGGCTTCCTGCCTAACCGACTCTAGCAAGCCGCCCCTAGCAAGCATCTCCCAGACAGCCGCCCCCAGCAAGCATCTTCCTGCAAGCCGCCCTAGCAGGCCGCCACTAGATGCCCAGATCTCAGCCAGAGTTGTGATAGATTAGTCTGGTTAAGCCGACTAGTAGTCACCCTCAGAGATATGAATGATGTCCCAGATAGAGTGCCAGAACACTCTCAGATGCCGGCAAGCAATGCCGCATTTCCCGCTTGTCCAGAAGGATTGCAGCCTTGCCCCAGAGAAACGGATGATGACCCCAGGAGAGCATCATTCACCCCCAGAAACGGCAAGCAGTGCCGCCCCTCCTATACACATAGAAGGAGAACCGCTCCCCAGTCCCAAGAACGCCGCCCCCAGATGACTCCCGTTTCAACTGGAATGGAGACCCGCTCAACAACTCCCGTTGTTAAAGAGGAGAAGAAAAAAGAAAATTGCTGTTCGAAAGTAAGAAATTCTAGTGTGAAGGACTTCAGAAATAGACGAATTATTGTGGTATTTTTGTTGTACAGTATTCCGTACGTATGTCGTGAGGAAACTGTCGTATTTTATCTATTTGTTTGTTGGTATTTTACCATGTTAGAAACGTAGTTTCTCATCTCATAGACCAGTAAGATCATTTACTGAAGTAATGTGTTTAATAACTTGAGCATAGTCCAATTTCCAGTTTGTAACTTCTCGAAACGATATCTATTAACTGCTTGAAAGAAAAAGATTCGCTTGTGATAATACTCTGTTTTAAGCAGCACTCTCTATTGTTTGTAAATGAACTCGTACGCAAAAGATAATCTAGACATAGTAGGATTCGTTTGATAGTTGAGAATTTGTCTCGAATCAAGAATAGGAAACTAGACTATACGAGGGAGATTCAGAAGTATATCGAGGTACACACATATAGTGTATACCTCGAATTCTCGGTTGGGAGGTATGTGGTAACCCACGTCTACTATAATATTAGGTGTGGCTCGTGGACCCTAAAGTTCTGTGTCATTGAACTTGACATCCGAAAAGCAAATACGATAACATTCCAAAACCAAGTATAAAAATGAAACTATAAGCGCGACACGCGCCTAAAGGGAGGTCAATGATACTTGCCCTCTGGAATCTCCAGGAGAAACAGTAATTAAGTCGCGAAGATGATGTGGAATGTGTACAACTAAGTGGTTTTCGTTGTAAAAATTGTCAGCCCATCAATAATCTGGCTGAATGCTTGTTTTCGAGAGGGTCACGAAATTCCTGACGTGTCCCCTATGGACAATAACCCGTCCACTGGAAGTGGAAAAGATATAAAAGCTCGATTTCAAAACATAACCAGAACAGTTTTCCTGACAAGTATGGTGCTCTAACAAGTGATCTAAGTAACAAGTACAGTGTCCGGAGTTTTATTACCGAAGTTTGTGCCTGAACCGGAATAATGTTGTACTCTTGTAAGTTGAGTCGATTGTGCAAACACTGGTAAAATAATAAACCAATAGTTTTAAAACACTGCTCGAAATGATAATTTGACTCGAAGAAAATAAAAGATAAAACTCTTTTTCCGAATAAATCTTGTACTATTGACCCATATATCGGAAATGTCGTCGATGCCTTTAAAGCTGTCTTGTCCTTCGAGAACACATGTTTCCACTGAAAAAGCGTGGCATAGGTCGTAAACTTGTACTGATTCTGAACGCGGAGATTAGGGAGTATCTCATATAATAATAAATGAATGTTACGTTGTAAAATATGCCCTTTGATTCAACCCAGGAAACACTTGAACAAACAGATGTTATTCATGTAGCAACGCAGATATTATTACTTTTTTAACCATGTCTGATAAATATATACAGTGTCAGCATTTACTAGTGTGCATTTTGATTTGTGAATCGATAGTTTGAATATCGCAAATATAATGTATATTTGCGCTTGTAATATGCTTGATTGTTTTTATGAAGGTTTGTACTGTCTGGTGTTATGAATATCGAACACTTGTATTCCTTGAATTATGAATTTACTTGTACAATACTTGAATTGTGTACACGTTTTGCATGGTGCATTGTTATGCATATTGATATTTTTCGCTTAATATGTGTGGTTTATTGGTTGTAATGCGTAAAACAGAGGTATATAAAGTTGGCTATGCTTGAGGTTATTGTAATTATAATTATATTGTATGTTTAAGTGTATGTGATATGAACGTATATCCAGAATCGTTCATGCATTATTTAATCTCATTGAATCTAATAATTTTTAATAGATTTTTATAATCAAATTCGTTTGTTTCTCTTTCTACACTCGACCCCCATTTGATTAAGTAATACGTGTTTTCAAGTACCGACAGGGTATGGTGCAGCCGCTCGCACTGTATCCTTATTTTGATGTGAATAGAGTTAGTTTCGATTAAGATCGAACTAGCCAAGACATTTGCCGTTCGTCACTATATTCGGTGTCAGTACGACATTTGGATGCAGGTATCACACAGTCGGCCTTGTTGATGTCGAACTGTCTTTTTTTGTGGTTTAGGGCTGATTTGTGTTATGTGTCGTACGTTATGTAGCGATGGTCGCTCAGGGTTTCTTCATCATGGACTGTCCAGTTGTATAGTTGCTTGCTCTTTGTTAGGGTTAGGTCCACCCAGCTCCTGCCTCTGTTGCAGCTGTAGGTTGCTATACTGGTTATATTGTTTTCTATGATTTAGCCTTCTGCAACTGTTCAGTCCATGATTTGTTCTCCTCTTCTGTCCGTTTCTGTTTCTCCCCAAGTTGTGTTTTTGGCCTTTATGTCTCCTGATATAATGATTTGTCCTGTCAATTTTCTGATTTTACTTTCTACTTGCATGAATCTTGTGTTGTTTATTCCTCTGGGTAAGTCGCATATGTTTAATATAGTCAGCTTATGTTTGTTTTCCCCGATTTGAATTGCGGTGACGTTTTAGTTTGTTAAATCCGTCATTTGTATGACTCGATTGATTTTTTTGGAGACGACTGTACCTGTTTTCGAGTTTTCATTGAGTCGGTAGAGTGTATATGTGTCGTTCGAGTTTTTTTTGTGCATTTCTTATATGAGTGGTATTGTGATGTTTTTGTTTGTTGCCATTGCTGGTCTGTCGCTACTTTCCCTTTACCTATATATGTTTATTTGTAGGAAGTTTATCTGTGTCGGGATTGTTTGGTGTCGTATTCTGTTCTTTTAGGTGGCATTGCTGTAATTAATATATACTCTTGATTGTTGCAGCTTTCTTAAGTATATGGGGCAATTAGTGTCTCGAGATTCGTGACCTCGTGGTACTATCCGAAGTATCTCGCAGTTTGCGCAATTGGCTTAATTTTCGCAGGTGGTGCCTGATTGTTCCCCTGCACACCTGAAAAATTTTTTTTGCTCTCGGCAGTATTTTGCTACGTGACCGAATTTGCAACATCGGTAGCACATTGGTACTCTGATGTGTTCCTCAACTTTTACGGCTAGTCTATGAATAGTCTAGGTCTATGCTGACGTATTCCATTTTGATGATGGTCTTGAATATTGGTGGTGCTAGCTGGATGCTCATGTTTTGTTCTCCTGGGGTTTCTGCATGGTCTCCTGTGTACTAGCTTGATATTTGCTTTCAGGTAGTCCGGTTCGAACTTGTCTGCGAGTTCTGGATTTTCTTTAATGATGGTCTCTATTATTTCTTCTCCGTTTAATTCCTGGTCGATTCCTGTGAGCATAACCATAGGGGATTCATTGCCCATGTGCCGTGTCTGTAGTGCAGGATTGGTTTTGAATGATTGGTGCATCTTCATCACGTGTTCTTCGTTCTGTGCCTCTAGAATAACTGCTCCGCTATCCAGTTGTCTGATGCTTTTCAGTGCTTTGTTATCCCGTTTCTTTGATGTTTTTTATTGTTACTTTGGGGTCCTTGTTGCCCTGGATTCTGATTATGAGCTAATAGTTAGGGAGGCGAATAGGGGAATTTTCGGTAATACTCGAGCGTGGCAGTTTAAGATATGAGAAATACCTTGGACTTAATAGAACAGCCTTGTAAAGTATTTAGCTCTATATGTAGTGACGCCCGCCTAGGATAGACGATCAGATTAGTAAAAAAAAATCGATAGTCTGAAATACTCGAGCGCGTCAGATTAAGATATTGGGGGTTGATTTTAGTGTTTTAAGACTAAATTTAACTAATCTGACGATAAGTGATTGACGCCACCGAGTTATAGGGTCGCGAAGAATATAATCTAAAACTTACTAAAAATACAAAATCTGCCGGTTTCCGCGTGACCGGAAGTGTGGAGGAGCCATTTCGTCTTCCGAAAAACGCGTTGCGGCATATAAGTCGCGAACGATACATTTTCCAAAAAAAAAGTTTAAATAAACAAAAAAGGTAATTTTATTTTACACAAAAAAGGTCTCTTTAAATTTTTGTCCAAAGTTAAAACTTTTTGACTTGAAGCATCATAAAAACTCAAACTCCCGGTTTTTTGAGTATATCTCGAAAACTGAGGGTGTTAAAAAAAATGGATATGAAATAACGATGATTAAATTATGTGACTTTTATTATATCTCAAAAAATTTTTTTTTTCTAAAGCTTCTCGACAATTTTCGTGGACTCGGAAAAAGTTACGCGTATCTGTATACAAAAGTATTATTAACATGTACAGTTTCATGTATGTATATTATTCAATAGCCTGTTGATCCTCAAATTGTTTTTTGAACGTACCGTAAGCAAAACGAAGTGAAGAATTGAAGCAAAAAAGAGGAATTTGCCATAAACATGTAATACAGACTGAGCAAACAATAAATAACACAATTCGTACTACATTTCATCTTCATTTACGTTGGTTATAACTATCGCTTTGTCATTCTTAAATTCCCCGTTTTATCAAGGAGAAAGAAAAGAAAAAAAGAAACCAAAAAACCTTTCCGGTCAGATTAAGAGAACCCACCAACATTTTTGTCAGATTAAGAAAATATGCTTTCAGGATACCGAGATAAACCTCCCCTATGAAAATCTGACGCGCTCGAGTATTTCAAAAAAACTTTTTTTTTTGCATTTTCAAAAATTCATTGTAACTTATGGTCACGCCGAAATCGTCAGTTTTTTTAAAGGGAGCTTCCTTGGGGCCTACTTAACACCCCTTCCGAAAATCTGACGCGCTCGGGTAAATTTTTTTTTTTTGCATTTTTGACTACTTTATATGCCTACCCCCACCACGCAAACCGGCAGATTAGTATACCGTTGTTATCAGAGGCACTTGGGGCATACGTAGTATGAATATCTGACGCGCTCGAGAATGCCCAAGTAACGGTTTTTTTTAACATTTTTGAAAAACCGTACACGCGAAACCCACCGCTAAAATGGTTTTTACCATACGAGCTTTTCTTTTCGAAATTATTTTATCTTTCGATTGTGATAGGTCTCGACGGCGCCGTTGAATTACGCCATTTAGCTACCTCGCCTCCCTAACTATAATGTTTCTTGGGTGGGGTGTTCCATTCAGGTTGGGTTGTCCATTCAGGTTGGGTTGGTCTTAGTGGCCTGCTGCTCATCTGTGCATATGTGGGTTGTTCTTGTTGTTGTGCTGCTGGTTGTGTATTTGGTAGGAATGGGAAGTGTGTCTTCTGTTGGTTTTCAATCGGTGTCCTTTTATCGTTTTATCGGGTTTAAATCAATTATTCCGTCTGCATGTGTGGTGGGGGTGGTAATTGGTGTATTGGTTGTAGTGTCGGGAAATTGTTTCTGTTTTGTGTGTTCTTTTGCTGTTCGTATTGTGCTCTCGTTCGTCAGAGTTGAACTTGTCCGGCTAGACGCGCATTGGCTGTTTGAAGAGCTCCTATCCTTCTGACGGTTCTGGTCAATTTAGCCATAACTTCTTGGGTAGCTTCTCTGATTATGCCTTGGTCTTCTTTTGTGAGTTTACCTTTATTCTCGTTTGCTACGATTTGCGTTATCGTGTCAATAGCCTGTATTATATTCTCCATTTTCTGTTAACTGCTGTCTTGTTTTACTCCGTTGCTTTTGCTTCTTCTTGTTGTTGGTTGGTGTCTGATTGATTATTATGTCTTCGTCGTTTAGTTGAAATATTGTGTCGTTCATTTTGCCTGAATCATCTTTTACTGGCCCCTGTATTTTCTTCCAGGGGCTCCTGTTAATCATGCTACTCCTGTTGAATTAGTCTAGTTCTTTCTCGTCCCTTGGTTGTTCCTGTAGTGCTATTGTCCCTGTTAGTGTCATGTCACTCTCCTAATGGAAAGGGTGGTGAACGTCTGAGATTATTTTATCATTGGCGCAAAATATCTGTGCCGACTTCAGGAATGCGAACAAAACATGGGTGACAATAGACGAGGAAAGTGTGTCGTCACAAATGTCATTCTTGTCAAAAACTGATTCCAAACAAAGAATTTTAGGTGACTTTCTCTGTTGATGATTTGCTGCTTTACTATTAGTTTGTGTTTGGTTGGTTGGATTTTGTTTTCTCAGACAAAAGAAGTTGAAAAATATTTATGGAGACAATATCAGACAAGCTGGTTTACTCGACGGAGGTTTGTTTGGAATCAGTTTTTGACAAGAATGACATTTGTGACGTCATCACTTTCTAGGTTAATAAAAAGGAAAAATATCTTGTAAAGTGTCTGGTGGAACGATTTGTTTCACTAATAATGTACGTTTAACTGTGTCTATTTCAGTATTCATTTTAAAACTAAATATATTTACCAATTTCAAGGCTCCAGTGGCTGTGCATTCTGGAGATCCTGAACTTACCTCAATCCTATTGCTATGTCCTTTCTCACTTCCACAAAGTGTCCTTTTCACTTATGTATGTGTCTCTCACTCTCACTTAAAACTATACTGTGTCATTGTCACTCGTGTCCGTTTCACTTATTGTTCGCACTGAATGGAAAGTGTGGTGAACACTGAAGACAAAAAAAACAATGCAATAAATTGAATTGGCTGATGAACTGTCGACTGAATGCTGATCATAATTAGCCATGGAAAAGCGATGCTTGTTTACATTCTGCAGTATCGAGGGAATATTTCTGAGCTCTTTGTCAAAACAGTAGATATTTTCGATATCATCCCGAGCATTATGGATGAATGAAAGTTGGTGATATTGCCTCCTACATATCAGACCCTGTATATTTCAATGATTTAGCATTGAGTTCTGGGGTCTTGGGACATTCCAAAACCAGGAGTTGGGGTTTATTTTTTAATAAAAGATCCTTGATATATTTTTTCCCAATTTTTCGATATTCAAGTAGTCACAGTTTGCCATGGAAAGTAGTATTTGGTTAGTTTTGGCAGAATTAATTGAAAGTTTTTGTGAATTTTGTGAAAAGTAAAGAAGTTTTGAAAATTAAGCAAATATCCTAGTAAACACAAAGATATCCATTGGATGTCCAATGGATATCCATATCGTACAATGTGGATATCCAATGGATGTCCTTTGATGGACGAAGGATATCCAATGGATATGTCATGGACATCCATCGGCCACCAACTTGGACGTCCAAAGGATATCTATTTTCGATATCCAATGGACCTCCAATGGAGGTAGACGGACCTGTTAATTGACATTAACTGGAGCACTGATGAATGTTGAATGAACCTATAATAGACATCAGAATGTTAATTGGATTCATAATTTACATCATGGAGGGGCTTATTCCATAATAGCACACTTTTGTGTATCCAATCAGCAACTAATGAAATCACTACTACCTTAGTCCTCATAAAGGCGTTCTTTTTTTCCGAAATAAAATTCTTTCATCCAAAATATAATGTATTACATAACATTTCTTTTCAGGTATATCGCAATACACTATAGATCATCATCGTCATCACCATTTTCAATGTACCCAGATAACACAAAATATCCAATGGATATCCATTTTATGTCCAAATCTGGTCGGGATATCCTTGGATCTGAAATGAATATTCATGGGATATCCATTGTGGGATTTGTAATGAATATCCTTCAGCAGATATCCTATGGATATCCATGAGATATCCACAGTAATTATGGATGTGATTAAATTGCGAGTCATATTTTGATATTATCAATTTCTGAGTTTCTTTCATGCTCGTACACGAATTGAAGCATTCGAAGAATACTCTCATCTTTCGTTTTTCGCCTGGATTCAAAATGGAAATCCATAAGATATCGGTGGATGGGTTTGAGATGGATATCCTTCAGAAGATGTACTATGGATATCCATGAGATATCCACAGTAATTGTGGATGTGATTGAATTGCAAGATAGATTTTGATATCATCAATTTCTGAGTTTCTTCCAAACTCGTACACGAATTGAAGCATTTGAAAAATACTCTTATCTTCCGTTTTCCGACTGGATTTGAAATGGATATCCATAAGATTTCCGTGGATGGATCTGAAATGGATATCCATCAGAAGATGTCCTATGGATATCCATAAGATATCCACAGCAATTATGGATGTGATTAAATTGCAAGACAAATTTTGATATTATCAATTTCTGAGTTGCTTCCATGCTCGTACACGAATTGAAGCGTTTGAAAAATACTCTTCTTTCGTTTTCCGACTGGATTTGCAATGGATATCCATGAGATATCCGTCGACGGTTTTGAAATGGACATCCTTCAGAAGATTTCCTATGGATATCCATAAGATATCCACAGTAATTATGGATGTTATTGAATTGCAAGACATATTTCGATATTATCAATTTCTGAGTTTCTTTCATGCTCATACTCGAATTGAAGCATTTGAAGAATTTTCTTATCTTTCGTTTACCGACTGGATTTGAAATGGATATCCATAAGATATCGGTGGATGGATTTGAAATGGATATCCTTCAGAAGATGTCCTATGGATATCCATAAGATATCCACAGTAATTGTGGATGTGTATAATTTGCAAGACAGACTTTGATATTATCAATTTCTGAGTTTCTTTCATGCTCGTACACGAATTGAATCATTTGAAGAATACTCTTATCTTGCGTTTTCTGACTGGATTTGAAATGGATATCCATAAGATTTCCGTGGATGGATCTGAAATGGATATCCTTCAGAAGATGTCCTATGGATATCTTATGGATGTGATTAAATTGCAAGACAAATTTTGATATTATCAATTTCTGAGTTGCTTCCATGCTCGTACACGAATTGAAGCGTTTGAAAATACTCTTATATTTCGTTTTCCGATTGGATTTGAAATGGATATCCAAATCCATGGATTTGAAACGGGTATCCTTCAGAAGATGTCCTATGGATATCCATAAGATATCCACAGTAATTATGAATGTGATTAAAATGCAAGACAGATATTGATATTATCAATTTCTGAGTTTTCGTTTTCCGACTGGATTTGCAATGGATATCCATGAGATATCCGTCGACGGTTTTGAAATGGACATCCTTCAGAAGATGTCCTATGGATATCCATAAGATATCCACAGTAATTATGGATGTTATTGAATTGCAAGACATATTTCAATATTATCAATTTCTGAGTTTCTTTCATGCTCGTACTCGAATTGAAGCATTTGAAGAATTTTCTTATCTTTCGTTTACCGACTGGATTTGAAATGGATATCCATAAGATATCGGTGGATGGATTTGAAATGGATATCCTTCACAAGATGTCCTATGGATATCCATAAGATATCCACAGTTATTGTGGATGTGAATAAATTGCAAGACAGACTTTGATATTATTAATTTCTGAGTTTCTTTCATACTGGTACACGAATTGAAGCATTTGAAAAATTCTCTTATCTTCCGTTTACCAACTGGATTTGAAATGGATATATTCATGAGATATCCACAGTAATTGTGGATGTGATTGAACTGCAAGACAGATTTTGATATCATCAATTTCTGAGTTTCTTCCAAACTCGTACACGAATTGAAGCATTTAAAGAACACTCTTATCACAGCTTGGATAATTCATTTACCTAAAAAAAAAACAAAATATAATGAAACACAATAAAAATCATGAGGATAAGAGACTTGTTAGATGATGAACTTACAGTTACAGTTACAATTGATTTTATAATGAATAACCTATCAGCAATTTAGCCAACTTCAAATTTCCAAATGCACTCTTCTTTTTAGCTCCATGCTAGCTAAATAATGAGGTGAAAGGAATTTGGTATTGTCACATTCAGACTTCTTCTAATAAAATCATACAGTTCCCAACTAGTTTAAAAATTTGGCAACCTAAAAATGCATTGCCTGAAAAATAATCAATAATGAGTTGAGCTGTTGAGCATTTAATACAAATATGTTTTTTCAGAATTATATGAGTTGAACATCCATGTTTGTGCAATGGACAACATAACAGTCAATCACCACTTCGAATAGATGTGGTAGCACTGAATTCCTATTTTGCTCTTCTATAACATTTCGTAAAAATTTTATTTCTCAGTTATATTTTGCACCTTATCTTTACTCAAACACCCGCCTTCACCTTGGATTCAAACGACAATTAGTTTCAAAGCCTCTCAATCCTCCAGGAATTTGCAATCAGTTATTGTTACTTTAGCGAGACTTACCTGATATAAATAGTGCGAATCAAAATGAGTATTGAATTGTCAACTGTGAACGTGAACACTGTAATAAATAAAACACCTCCGAGCACTATACGACACGAATTTTACCAAAAACAATTAAAATTGTTTGTTTGTTTCTTTCTCTTGCAACTAGCGTCAAGCGTAATTTTTCATTTTTTTCATTTTTCATTGGTCATATTTGTCATTGTCTGCATTACCGATTTCGGTAGTTGCCAACTGAGACAGGGACATTGGTACCAACATGCGAACAACGCAGAAGACACAATGTATTTAGCATATATCTAATAGTGTTTAGGCTGTGACACTACCAATACTAATTAGGATAGAATAACGCAGTCTAACAATATTTTGAATAGTCATTTATATTTTACATATATTTGAATTGTGTTTCATGAAAGCAGCAATCAGTAGGGATTCCCTCTTTCAAATTGTTACGTTATATATCAACTTGTAACATTACTTTTACACTTTTCAGAAATCAGATCAGTGTTTGGTCCGAGCGAAGGATGTACAATGGACGTCCAAAGGACATCCCTTTTTTAAACTGGATTTTCAGTCAATTTGGACAAGAAATGGATGTCCATTGGATGACCTCAAATGGATATCCATTGTACTAGTAGAAATGTACGTCTATTGTATATCCTTTTATCCAGTGATATTACCATAGAAATATATATTATATACTTACTCTAGAATGCTAATCCCCATGTCAAAAGTGTTATAAAAAGTTCAGGCCCGGTTTTAGTAAAATATTATGGTACTTGTGAAGATTAACAAAAGTTCTGAATCTCGGAGAATGAGGTTGGAAACCTCATGGTACTTACACCTGCTATTTGTATTTTGCCGATTTGAATACATCTTTTCACATATTTATGATCCCAAATATTCAGCAAAGGCCAACAGAAAGTAGAACACGGTTATTATTATTATTTATCGCTCTGAAGCGACTGATTTTTTGTTTCGCATTCACTTTTCAGCTGTAGTTAAATTTCAAGGAAGCACTGGATTGGAAAATAAATTGAAAGTACAGAAACTATGAAAATTTATTTAAACTAATATCATGAATAACTTCAACTTAAATTGGATTTATAAAATTGGATGCTTGAAAGCTCGAGGTTTTTTTCTAGAACGATTCATGTCAAAATATGCAACTGCATTTAATTGAAATCATTTGAAGAGATTAACATGCTATTTCTACGAGTATTTCTGGTTGTGTTATTACCTTAGTGCAATTTCCACAATGGGGGGTGCATGAAAAAGTGATGCCAGAAGCATTTTTCTTATCATCAAAGAAAAGCACTTCCATAGTGACATATTTTATGAGGCGATTCTTTATGTTTAGTACTTTTTGTAG
This sequence comes from Chrysolina oricalcia, assembly GCA_944452925.2. NCBI lineage: Eukaryota > Metazoa > Arthropoda > Insecta > Coleoptera > Chrysomelidae > Chrysolina > Chrysolina oricalcia. Next base: position 34,642,978 of record OX101815.2, on the reverse strand, counting down.
GAATCTAGAACTCATAATATAAGCGGTGTGGCTGATACTCGAAATTTGTTTGCAGAAAGTTGTATCACTCGCCATGCATACGCAGACACATTATTGGTACTGCACTAGGTTTCAAATTATTTTATTGCCGTTTTCACAGGAATCTTCATGAGGAAAATGACTGCCACAAATTACAATTTTCTCACTTAGTCCTAAAGACAATAACCAAGAATCATGCCTTTTTTGTCAAGCTAAAATAATATTTAAGCTATTTTAAGCAAAGCATATAGGTACATACAAAATTTCATTATCTACCAAAAGTAATTTATTTCAGGTATTTTTCTTTTACTTCCATACAACACTGAACAGTTCATTGTTTATTTGTAGGAAGAATCTGCTTTAAAGGAACAAGATTAATGCAAATTCACGAATGATGAAAGAATAACCAACGACAACAAACACCACACAAAACGACAAGAGAAAATCTGAAATTCTAAAAACCGTCTCTGATCTCTGACAAGAGTGACAGATCTTAGTGCCAAGTCTTCCTCTTGATGAAAAAGCACTGTTGCACGGTCATTATAATTACAGTAGCGTAGGGTACATTATTGTTTTAAATAAGTTTCTATCGCGCCTAAAATCCGGAGTAATCTTTCTCTAAAATGTTCTTTTCTGTTTTAAAAAGTCCTAAATGCGCTGTCAAATTTCTCTCTTTCAAATGACATGTGTTTTATTGCCTCACGATAAAAACTCTGAATTGGAACACCAAATTATTTTCAAACCTGTCAACGATCTACCCAAACTACACTGATGACGCGCACATCGTAAACGGGTCGCATACGAGGCATGCCTTTCGCCGTGAAAATTGGCGGGATTAGCATTCTAGAGTAAGTATATAAAATATATTTCTATGAATATTACTGATGAAAAAGAGTTAATCATATTGCCAACAACAAATGACACCCTGTATAATCAATTGATTCAAGCATTGAGATCTAGGGTCATAATTAGCCGTAGAAAATGGATATACGAATGTTTCATCAACATAAAGTTTTCCTGAGTAATATGATTTGAAAAAAAAAAAAGTTTCAAATTATTTTATTCTCAATGAAATATGAGTGTGTGGCTGCTGAAACTGGAACACACTGTATATGAATGAACAGGTCTATGATGACAACAATTTTAGAAACGATACAAGTTGGTGCAATGAAATGAATACATACCATTTTCATGAAATGAAATACAGAAATTTTACCTTAATCTGTAGCAAACCAAATAAAATGACGTGTGGGATATGACCTTTTTGAAACATTAGAACATTTATGATAACATTTTATTCAGCTCAGCTCTATAAAAATTACAATAAATTAAGAAACTAACCTTTCTTGATCAACAAACTTGTAACTCGTCTCAAGGCGTCTCTAGGCGACCTCTGGAAAAACTTAGGAGTGAGGTTCGGTGGTAACGTTAACGGCTTTCTACTCGAAGAAGTCTCCCAAGGATTATGCCCCGCTGCAGTCCTATCCAGATGTTCTATAGACGCCGGTCTTCTGTGTCTCTGTTTGGGATACCAGCCGCGTCCAGGGCCTCCTGCAAGTCGAAGAAGCTCCGCGCCAACGATGGCTTGTTCGAAACCAGTTTGGGAGAGGCCGCGACGGTAGCCCGAGGAAGTCGTACCGATTGTATTGAGGCTTCCTAGAAAAAATTGTTCTGATCAAAAGATGAAAGCCTGTGGTAGAAGTCCATTGTATCTCGAAGTGGGGTGGTATTGATTCACAATATAGAGAAAAACACGAAGTCATCTCCACAATTTTTAATAACATCTGGTGTAGTGTGATGGCGAAGCCATTAATCAAAAAACCAGTTTATCGAACATGTTTCGAACCTATATCATCAGCGAATTGGACAATTATGGAGAAGAAAATTTGATAGGGATTTATGAAATTAAGTGTCCCCACATTTCAACAAAAATTAAATGGGGGTGTATAAAATTATGGAGAGGAAAAATACATAATTAAGATTATAATAAGAGGGGGAATCACTACATTCTACCCAACAGTGGGGAACATGGTGATATGGTTGGAGGTTGTCCAAGTGACTACATCCCCGGAACAATAAGGGGGTTTGGGGGCCTTGAGCCCTATATCCAAATCAAAAGCAATATTGGTCAACCACATGGAATAATGAAAACAGTATCAAATTTTCTTCTCCATAATTGTCTAATTCGCTGATGATGATCCTATATAGGTTCGAAACATGTTCGATAAACTGGTTTTTTTATTGATGGCTTCGCCATCACACTACTAGATGTTATCAAAAATTGTGGAGATGACTTCGTGTTTTTCTATATTGTGAAGGAAAAGATGAAAGGCTTCAACTTTCTAACAGAATTTTTTAAATTGTCAATGCAAAAAGCTCAAATACTCGATGAGCTGTTTTAGAGGGCAATAATTACTTAAGGTTCTCTACGACGTACGAGCAGAAAATATATTATTGTATGGAGATGAACATTTTCAACATTTAGGAAGATAAAACCTATGTGCTAACATTAATTAACTAATTTAATTGAACATTTTATTACATGTCCAACCATGACTCAAATTTTGCATACGAAGCGGCGTTTTTAAGAGAGATTCTTATTCTCCACAATGATGTGTATGTCAACATACCATTTTCCATTCGAAAAAAACCTCCTAGTAACAGCGACCAAAATGATGGAATAAAATAACCCCTTACAAACAAAACTGTCCTCCAAAAGGACACTATTGCAAGTGCTCACTGAAATCAAACAGCAGAGATTTTCCTTCAATCGGCTTGGGATCACCCCCTACAGACATGTTTCGAGGCTCGTGCGTCTTATCAGTGTCGGACAATATTAATCATTGGCAGCTCCACTCATGAGCAAAACCAAGAAGCACGGAAGCACATAATCCAAGACGACTAAATGCAACAAATCATCATCTTCAACTTGATTATGTATGGAGAGAAGGGAATTTCGATCTTGTGGAATTTATTCTTCATTTATTTGACCTCTAATACACTTCAGATGGAGTTGGTTTTTGCATTTACTGATACTGGATTGTCCTGGAGTATGTGCTTCTAAAGACTGACTCGTTGTAAGTCGCTGCTTACAGGAAATGTGATTAAACCGGAAGTTGTCAATCATTGACCTTTGACAGGACTACTTTGTTGTCCGATCTACCCTAGCACAGGTGAAAGGCAAGAATCTCGGAGGAGACTAAACATTATTTAACAAGGAGAGTTTAATCCCCATAAGACAATGGGGACACTAGTAGAAAGAGATGAAAGAACATTTGTGACGAAATGTGACGTAGTTGGACGTGTCATGGCCGCCGTTCTCTATAGACAGTGACGGACTAGCTCTTGGTTTATGAAAGTTACATGTGACAGTTTTGTTTCTTGGTTCGAGTTTGACTCTGTACTCATGTCCAAGTACGTCACTATGACGCGTCGATGCTACAAGATTCTGATTGGCTAGAGCTTATTAAACCCTCCTGTTAGTTTAGTCTCTTTGGTCATCCCCAGCCAAACGAAGGATACTCTCTGCTGCATGAAAACATTGAATACTTGCAATAGAGTTTCACTTGAGTAACGTTGCACCACTGAAATGAAATTATAATATAATGACTGGAATGCTATTAGTTCCTCTGCGCACCCGTATAAAGTGATAACTCTAGGAGATGAAAAAAGGAGGCACATGCAATCTAGCAGAGAAATACTGTATTGCTTAATTCTATGGGTGCGGGAGAGACATTCATCTGCACGTACGTGTTATAGTTTCGCAATTTATGGTTTGTAAACACGCCAGTGCAGTGCAGCGCGTCTTTGTATCAGTTTTATATGTTACAATAAACTCAATCTCGATTCCTCCGCCACTATCAGGAACCACAAAACAAACATGGCGGCCTCCATGAGAAATCCAGTCGCGCAGCCTGACGAGCATTCCAGTCATCATATTATAATTTCATTTCAGTGCGTTGCACAACTGACGTAGTTCAATGTCCGTAGTGACAGATAGATAATTTATTCATCATTGATGTTTTACACATTGATAATACACAACTCATCAGACTAGTCAAACAGTTATCATACAAGTCTTAAAGACGATACAAATAAAATGAAATAAAACGTTCGAAATTACATTCAAAATTACCATTCTAAAAATTCCATCATTGAAAAAAAATAATCAGCAGTCAAATAATTGATTAAGAATCTTATTGAAACTGCTAATATTTCCAAGAATACTAACAACACGACTGAAACATATTACACCTTTGTGAAAGTGTGAACTTTGTGAAACTCCAAGTCGTGAAAACGGCATTTCTCAAAAGATCTGATTATTTTTTTTTATATTCAGTAATATTAAAAATATTTATAGACATGAGATGGTGGGAAGTCATAGGTCAATAAATATTTATTGTCGACAACTTTGACGAGGGTGGGCACCCACCAGGCATCTGACTATATTTTTTTGCATGGTAAAAGCCCTAGAGGCATGACTTTCCCCAGAAAATTAGACCATAGGTTAATACAGATTGCACTAACCCATGAGAGGCCATTCTGAGCACATGCAGAGATACTATGTATTCTTTAGCTGTCTAATTATAAAACAAACACTACTTTATCTTGATACAATGTCATTTACATGTGCTTCCCAAGTTAGCTTCTGATCCACTGTAATACCTCAAAATTTAGTTTCGAATACTCGTTTAATGCTGATATGATCTATTTTGATCAAAGGACTATAATTTGATAAGGGACTGACATTTTTTGGTGAAAATAACATATATTGCCGTTTGTATTACTTTAATTGCGGAATTCCTCGGCACATTCATTGGCGTTATTTACTGATGTTTCTAAATAATTTTCGACCACAAGTTGGTTTGTATCATCAGCATAGATGATCATTTTGTTTGGAGAAGTGCAAGAGTATATGATATCATTCATGAATATAAAGAAAGTTAAAGGACCTAGGACTGATCTTTGAGGAACTCCCATTGTAACTCTTGACGGATCAGATTTGACAGTTTCCAACATAACCATTCGTGTTCCCTCTTGCAAATGAGATGCTGCCCAATCATTGGCCACACCTCTAACACCGCTGAGGAACAGCTGTTCAAGAAGTAAATTATGATCAAGTGTGTCAAATGCGCGACTTATTAAGTCAAAGTACAGTGCAATAGAATTTTTTTCTAATTCAGATAATAATAATAATTATAATGTTTATTCACGAAAGTACATAGTTTTATAATAAATGAAATACATATAATTTTTTAGTGAATAAACAGGGAGGAATCACGAAGCTTAAGTATAAAACTATCGCTTGTATGTGATACTAAACTTGAAAGCAAGTGTATATAAGAGACTCTACAATGATAAACTTAAAACTAAAAGTAGTATAAGGGACTTTACAATGATGAACTTAAAACTAAAAGTAGTATGAGGGACTTTACAGTGATAAACTTGAAAGTAAAAGTTGTATTATAAAAAATACATATAACACATGAACTTGATTAAAAAGTATTCAATGAATGAATGCAAATGTATATAAATGAAAGAATGAATAAATATCCGAATGCATTATACTTGGGTTCTTCAGGGTGAATATCTATAATAATTAAGGTGTAGGTCATATTCCGGGTGTATGTCATATTCGGGCTCCATGTCTTAATCGGGCTTTGTTTCATAAAAGGGCTTTGTGTCATAATAGGGCTTTGTGTCATAATCGGGCTTATTGTCATTTTTTGGTTGTCTGCTTTGTTTATATGCCATACTCACGATTGGTGTTTTTATTATTTTTCTTCACTTTTTTAAAGTTTGGTTGACAAAATCATGAAATAATGTCCTTTCAGAACGCAAAATCCAAGTTTTTATATACTTTTTGTACATTACTGAAATATTAATTTTTTTATAAACTCTGGTAGCATGTTGTGGAAGGCGAGGTGCGAGGTACGTGTAACATTGTTGTCCAGCTGCTTTTTCTGATCTAGGTACTCTGTTTTGTTTGTTCCTTGTACTATACTTATGATCGTCAGATTCAAGTTGTATTTTATCTTTTTTGATATTGATTAATAAATTGATGCAATAGGCTTTTCTTACGTCGACTACATTGACCTCTATGAATAAATTATCACTGGGATGTGTAGCTTTCTTTCCAAGGATGATTTCCAGTATCCATTTCTCAATAACATTCAGCGTTTCCAAATGACAGTCATTCACACCTCCCCATCCTATTATACTGTAACATATGTGTGACTGCACTTGAGCATAATATAAGATGGTTTATGTCCAAAAAGTCTTTCAAGTATTTGAATTTGAATAATATACCTCTCAGTTTTCCCACTAAATTTTTAATTTGAATATCCCACCGTAAGTGTCTGTCTATCACAATGCCTAAGTATTTGATGGAGTTCACTTCTGGAATTTCTGAATTTTTCCCGAAACGTAATGATCCCATATTCGGCGAGTGATTGGTGTACGATTAGTAAAAGATAAGTACTCTTTGTTTTATCTAAATTCAGTGTTAACTTGTAATACCTGAACCACTTGCTTATTTTACTGAAATCATTTTCGGCTTCTGTTTTTTAATTCGCCCAAGTATTAGATTCATAAAGTATAGCAGTGTCGTCTGCAAAGCTTATAATATTTCCCTTGGTATCAAGGTGTGAAAAACTGTTCCTATAAATAATAAACAAAAGAGGACCTAGTACTGTTCCTTGAGGAACACCATACGTAACAGTCATAGGATCACTGAGACTACCACCTATGTCAACTTTCTGTTCACGGTCTGATAGGTAATTTTTCAAGATTTTATAAACATTTCCTCTTATTCCATAGCATTCTAGTTCAATAGCTTTTCATGAGATACAATATCGAATGCTTTAGAAAGGTCGACAAAGATACACAAAGTTGGTTTTTTCTTATCCAATGCATTATGGATGTTACTTGTGAGATGATAAATCGCATCTTCTGTTGACATTCTTTCTCTGAATCTGAACTGGGAACAAGAAATGATTTTATGTTTGTTCAAGAAGCTCAGAAGTCTCAATTTCAGTATTTTTTCAATTATTTTCGCCAAATTCGAAATAAGCGAAATCGGTCTGTAGTTGATTATGTTCAACTTATCTCCACTCTTGTAAAGTGGCTTGATAATTCCAATTCTGAAAATTTTTGGAAAGCACACTGTATCAAAGCATTTATTTATTAAATAAGCCAGAGGTCTTTTTATCTCATTAGGGTCTGGTGATTTTTTAAGTTTCAATTCCATGATTACTTTTTGAACTTCATTTTCATCAGTGTCGCGAAGATACATGGTGTCTTGCAAAATATTTTCATTTTCATCGAAATCAAGGGGTATTGATATGTTGTCAGCTAATTTTTTTCCTACCGTACTGTAATGGCGATAGAAACTATCCGCGATTTGTTTATTGTTCTGTAAAATTTTTCCATTTTCTAATTTAATTTTTTCTATTTTAGTTTCTCTTCTGGTTTTATTACAAATATCATTAACACATTCCCAAAGCGCTTTAGAGCTATTTGCATTTTTTTAAAATTATTTTCGAGTAGTTCTTTTTCGCTACTTTCGTAAGCTTGTTCAACTTATTCCTGTATAGATTATATTCTTCTCTTAAGACATGATTTCCAGGGTTTCTCAATAATTTTGTGTGCATTTAACTTTTTTTCTTGATGGATTTATACAAAGCAGGTGTAATCCAATTTTTTCGACAACTTACAACATTTTTCCTCAATTTGACCTCGCGAGTATTTTTTTCTATCAGAGAATTTAATATTTCAATAAAATTTCTTGAAATTTCATCTGGATCATTTTCGTCGTAAATACCATACCAATGTTCATCCCTTAGATCTGATCTCAGACGGTCATAGTTTATATATTTTTTATATTTAGTATTTGCTAGAGATATGCGGTTACAACTGTAATCTAAAGTTAGTCCTATTGGGAAATGGTCCGTTATGTTTTTTTGAAATATAAATGATTTGATTTCAGATATAGAGCCTTTGACAAAAAAGTGATCAATGCACGTTTTGCTTTCTGGACGAGTGATAGTGTTAATATATGACACAAATCCTTGGCTATTCAAAATATTTTTATATTCCTCCACATAACCAGAGTCAGAAAATAAATTTATATTTATATTTCCAGTAATTATATGAATATCGGTTTTTTTAACATTTTCGAAATATTTCAACATCTCAGAATTGAACTTCATTGGGCAAGTACTTGGTGACCTGTATATTGCAGTTAAAATAATATTTCTTTTATTGATTCGAGTTTCAAGTTGCAGAGCTTTGATTTTACCAAGGTTCTGGATATTGTAAGAGTACTCGAGATCGTTTTTGACATACATGATCACTCCATCGTTTTTGTTGACGAGACTTCATTATATAAAATATTGTAGCCACTTATTTTGAATAAGTCAGTGTCATGAGTTACGTATAGGTTTTTGAGAGAACTATTATGTCAATTTTGATTGATAATTCCGACAGGAAAATGAAAAATTCGTCAATATTTTTTTGTATACTTCTGATATTAACATGTATGATTTTAAACTTTCGATAGGGCATTGGTTCAAAATCTGTAATATTTGTAATGATCTATACTTTAATTGAATCATTTTTACAGTATCGTATGAATGGATCCATATTGTATATGAAACCAGTGAGATATATTCAGATAAACAAGATTGAATGAAGCAAAAAAAAATATTCAAAGTAGACAACCAAGAAACTCAGTGAAAGAGGTAAATATTTATGTTGTTAGTACGGTTAATATAGACAGTAGATCCGATTTTATTCGAATTTGACGATTCTGTAGATGAAATGTTCTTTATCTATTTGAATTTGTTGATCGAAGTCTTGTCCTGTTCATGAAATCACCATGGTGTCCAGTAGATGGTTTTGATGATGTTTTGGCGATTGGGGTTTCAGAAATTTTGGTTTGTTTTTCAGGGACTTTGGGTTGAGTTTTCTCTAATTGTTGGCTAGTTGATTTTTCAGCGACGTTTATGACCTCTGGTGGACTCTCGAGAGTTCTATTCTGTACAGTTGGCGTCGCTGGTGTACTATTCGATTTAATGTCACGCTGATTTTCAAATGCTTCCAAGTTGTCAACGGTATATGCCTTATTGTCTACAAATAGCTTATTACCTTTGATGTAGCAGTTGTTCGAATATGCTCTAGCTGTTCTCAATTGTTCTCGAAGAATCTTGATTCCATCCTTTCAATAATTGTCTGGGCGTTGGCAACACTCACACTCGTTCCTTTGAGTTTGAAACAATTTTGAAGAATCAGCCTCTTATTCAAATGAGAGATGAGTTTCACTTTTAATGGGCTATCTTCAGAATGACCTAATGAATAAAAGTTGTTTATGTCGGACTCCTTCAGATCTATGTTCAGTAAGCGCCTTATTTCTTCACAGACAAATTCCAATGATCTCTCTTTCGGAGTTTTACTGAGACCAAATATCAAAAAGTTATTTGCTTTGGTTTTTTTCTAGTAATTAGATTTTGTTTTTAAGATCTATATTTTCTGTTTCCAGTAGGTGAATGTTTTGACTCATCAATTCCACTTTCATAAGTACACGGGTTTCACTCGCCTCGATAATATTTTTCAATTCATTCTTACTTCTAATAATTTCGTCCAGTATATATTTCATCAATGTTATTCTCATCGCCCATTTTTTCTTCTTCAGTATCAGTGAAATTTTATTTTACAAATGTGAATAATAATTAATGTACATACCATTTACGAGAAATGTCCAAATGGCACTGGATTTGCACTAATTCACCTGTACTATTTGGATTCGCTCCACTGTTTCACTATATGGAATTTTTACTAACTTCACTTATTCAAATGCACTTCTAGTTTTCCAATTCATTAGTTTAGCAGCAGACATTTATACAATTCAATTATATGCAATTTGAATTATTTTCAAATTTGATTTCGCTTCGTTTTAAGGGTTTTAATGAGGAGTGATTGTCAACTCAACTCCCAGTAAACACGAATCGATCTCAGAGATGTTAGTGGACCTCACATTCATGTTCCACGTCACTCCTGTGAGTCGAGTTGCGACTCGTATCGACATCTCCAGATCTTCTTTTTCGGGCCCTTTTGGTCGTTTTTTGCTTGACATTGTGATTCCAAATATGACTCAAAGTTAGGTGAATGTGACGTTTTATTGCACATCTGAATTGGAGTCACACTGAGGTAACATTATAATCACAATGTGAAGTTGAGTAAATCATCCACATGCTCTCAATGCGAGGTGCTTTTCGATTCTTTTTGCGTAACACATTCCGATTGATGAAGAAATCAAATGAGAAGACTAAGAGAACTCGAATCTCTGTCACATATACCAATTGAAGGTGTCACAAGAATTCTCAATTATACTTGAAGCGAAATCTCTTTCTGAGTAAGTTTACACTGCAGTAGGAACTGCATAGGACTCGGATTCCATACATTGTGTTCATGAAATAACTCACCATTGTTAATTTTTAAAAACGCCTCGAAATTTGCATTTAATTCAATAAAAAACATATTGAGCCGTGCAGAAGGTAACAGGAGGAGGGATACTTTATCGAAACACTGCAGTGTCATCTTGAAATATTCTGATGAAAACAAATTTTTCAACACGTAATTCCTATTCCAGGTTCCTTTTTAATCTCTTGGTAGCGTTCAATGTTAGGTTGTGTACTTTACTTTCACTTTAAGAGATTGGGTCTATGCCTGAGGTTGACTCAAACAATTAATAAACTTGACTAAAAATTACATTCTTGAAGCGCCAACGGTGCTTCCTTTTCTGTTCCATGGTTAACATGGCGGAGACAATCTCGCGTTAACATCTCGATCTCCTTATGAGGGTTGTGAAGTATTCCTGAAAATTAACGAATGCCATGAAGATAAATACATAAAGAAAGAATGACACTACTTCACGGAAGATCATGAAATCATTGATGAAAAATATATAACGTAATCCAATCTTCCTCAAAAAACCCTATAGGTATTTTCGTCGGCAAATATCTTCTAACCTATCATCAGAGAAAGCAACAAATGATACATGGTTGTATTCTGAATGTCATATGGAGACAAAAAACATTCGTGTAAAGTAGTTCGATTTCATTTCACAAGCTTGGCATCATTTTAGTACTAAAATCGATTCAAAAACTGTTCTAATCAGAAATTTTTTGTATTCTATTAACTTTAAATTCGAGGCAAAGCGTATTCAAAAGTGCGGTTTTCATTCTCCTTCTGCGTTGAGTCAAATGCAGAATTGCTTGGTATCATTTTATAGGAATGTGATATTTATTTACGTAACAAACCGAGCGAATACACTAGAAAATGGAAATCAGTCAATCTATTTCAATGAATCTTTGTTAGTACTCACTTCGGAAAAGAACACAAAAACACACTAGACACTTGAATTCCGGCACCTATACACAAAGACACTTCCTCAGCGGCCATCTTGCCAAATAGTTCATTTCATTTCGCCGGAGCGCCGGTCACTATACGTCACCAAACGAGCAAAGAAACAATTGTTATTGTAGAAGATTGGAATTTTCTTGTCAGAAATAAATGTTTCTGAGAGGTCAGATAGATGCACAAACTGATATTCCTAGCCATTTTTATTTGAACTAATGCGAATTACTTCTACGTCTTTGAGACATAAGATAAAAATTCTAAACCACTGACATTTTTGAATCGGTTAAGAAAGTGCTCGATAAGTCAGAGAGATTTACAAATTGACGTGCACATTCGTCTCACATCAACCGAAATGTGATGAGAATTGTGAACATTTATTTTATTTGGAGTACCTTGGCGGTGACAGCGACGTATTATTGTGTTTCACTTTCGTAACATTTAGTGATATGAATGCGACATCTCAAGGATGTTTGTGTTAACTGGGCTTGACCACTCGACTATGAACTCATTACTTACTCATTACTTGATGTTTATAGACTTGACATAGTTCTTTTATTGCAGATTCAGTTGACCTTCCGTTTCTAAAACTATGTTGACAATCTGCCATTACAAGTTTTTTTTCTAGGAAGTCTTTCAAACGTATATTATTTATGTAGTCAATGACTTTTGCAAACTGTGATTGAAGGAATATATTACGATAGTTACTCACCTCTTTCCTAAATCCTTTATTTTTGTATACCTATTGGGATTGATTTGGAAAGTTTTAAATCACAAGGATATTCCCTTCAAAAATGTGAGAATAATTACATGAGAGAGTGGAAAGAAAATTATATCACTAACCACTTTCACAGCTTTACCATGAATTTCATCAATACCTGGAGAAGGTTTTTGTGATATTTTATCTATGGTGTTTTTTATTTCGTATGGTGTGGATGCATACAAGATTAATGAAAAATCTGAGAACGGTGCTAGAACAATTTCTTTCATGGGAAAGAAGTTATTCCAATAAAATTGAAAGTTGAATAAAGGATCCGAAATGCTTCAACAACTGTACTTGCTATGAATTTTTTCAGCCATTCTTCGGACATAAGCGTATTCCTGAATGTTGACAAGTTGGTGTCGGAATAATCACGACGAACGATAATGTCATTCACGTTTCTTTTAGATATCTGGAGTTGAAATTCACAGATTTGGAATGTATGAGGTGTGAACCCTCAATGATCACTAAGTTTACATTTAAATTTGAGAATACCACATCTGTTAGATTAGATGAGTTTATTGTTCTCAAAGAATTTACAATTCTTATAACAATGAGTTTTGTGTTCTGTACCTGGATGGTATGAGCAAATGTAAACAAATGAAATAGAAAGGCATCGTGGCACATTAGTTCACTCATTGCCAGTAATAACTAAAAGTACAACGATATTAATCGAAAGAATTACAAAAAAACGAGAGAGAAAAAAGAAAAAAGGGTACTATTACACATGACTGAAGAAAATGTTGAAATGTTCAGTATGATAATAAATTACAATAACATAATGCGTTGTTATTCATTTAAAACGAAAGAGCGAAGCTTCAGTACTCCTGCTAGGAAATGTACTACATTGTGTAATGTCTTCGGGGTGCCATTATTGAGGGTTTCCATAAGATCATTCATGCTTGTGGTCCGTGGCTTCAATAAAACTCGCAGTCCTTCATAAATGGGACAATAAAAGAATAAATGTGGAATTGTTTCGAAAGTACCCATTTTGCAAATAGAACAGATTCATTTTTATTATGTGAGTAGGGCCATTAGCCATTTGAGAAAGTATTTGTTATATGTTCTCAGCTCTGCAATTAATCGATGGATGAGATTGGAATGGACAATTTAACATAAAATAGTTAATTTTCACTGGTGAGAGCTAAGAGACATTAATGAATGGAAAAAAGGTAATGTTGAAATTGATTTAATGGAATTCTATGATTATGAGGATCAATTAATTCAATTAAGATTCAACAAAGAAAACATTTTTTGAATTTACGCTTGAACATCGTCAATTTTTTTATATTTTTCATTTCAGTTGCAAGTGAATTGTAAATTACTATGCCATCATGGTATATTGATTTTTTTCCAAAGTATAGTTCTGATATTTCCCAGGATTAGACAGTTTGCTCGTCTTGTTTTATGATCGTGTATACTATTCACATCCGTAAAATTTAAATTAGAAACTATCTGTTCAATTCGAATGAAATGAATGAATGAACAAATTTTCACTTTATATAGAGATTTCAAATCCAGTAAACTCTTTGGCTTATACAAGTTCGCGGTTGGTTCTAAAAATGGTGAGTTTTAAATAAATTTTAATTTTATTACGAAGTTTTTCAAGAGGACTCAAGACTGAAGTATTAGCAGTTCCCCAAATGGAAATCAAATACTGTAGGTTTGAGTAAATAAGGCAGTAGTAAATATTCTTCAGGTATTTGAAAAGGAAGAATTTCCTAATTTTGAACATAACACCAACGACTGGATTAATTTTCTTCCTCAATTTTTCAGTATGTTTATTCCATATTAGTTTTTCGTCTATACAAAGACCTAGGAATTTAGTAACTTTTGTATATTTAATAGATTCAGTTTCAAATGATAGTTTATCAATGGCATATTGTTCATGTTTGTTTTGGAAATATCCATAAATGTTGTTTTACTAAAATTTAAAGTAAGTTTCATAACTTGCAACCAAGTTGAAATGTCTATCAGATCATTCTTCATATTTTCACGTATCTAGTTGAGATCGTTTCCAAAATATATTAACGTGGTGTCATCCGCAAATAGTTTAATTTTTCCTTTCAGTTCCAAATTAATGATAGAGTTGATATAAATTGAAAATAAAATGGGTCCCAAAATCGATCCTTACGATACTCCACACTTTATGTCCATTAGTGAACTCATAATACCATCAACCAATACATATTGCTTCCTATTCATGAGGTAATTTTGAAACCATTCATGAATGTTTTCTCTAAACCAATGAAGTATAATTTTGCCAATAAAATTTTGTGGTCGACGGTATCAAATGTTTTGCACAAATCAAGAGACAGATGACCGAATTCTGGTTGTTGTCGAGTTGAATCTGAATATCTGAAACAACATCCTATATTGTTTCTGTGTGTCTCTTGACCTGCGAAAACCATATTGATTCTGACTCAGTAAACAATTTTTCTCAATAGAATTTAAAAGACATTCATTATTTTTTCTAATATTTTGGAAAACACTGGTAAAACTGAAATAGGGCGGTAATTATTATTGTCATCTTTTTTTCCACTTTTGAATATCGGTGAAACTTTAGCAATATTAATTTTTTCTGGGACACTGCCAGTTTTCAATAACTTGGATATTAAATCAAGTAAAACGGGAGAGAGTAAGTCCAGTCTTAACAATTTTCCCAATTCGAGCACTAATTTCGTCAACACCAAGAAGATTTATTAATATCCAAATTGTCAATAATTTCTTTAATTTCATCAATATCTACTGGTGTCTAAAACATGGACAGAATACTCGATTTATCCCTAATCAAATTGTTTTGTGTATTAATCGCTGAAGATAGATCTGGTCCAATATTAACTCCGACGCATCCCATGATTTCAAAATAAATTTCAATATCAGAAATGAGCAGTGGGAAGAGTATTGGGTTCAAGGGTTCGCCTTGTAAAATGGCGCTGGAGATTTTGATGAGTCATTAATTTTAATCGACATATAGGCTTTATCATAAATTTATTTCAGTATCCGCAAGTATTTAGAGCTTATACCGAGTTGATACAATTTATGCCAAATTAAGTTGTAGCTAATAGAATCAAAGGCTCGTTTGAAGTCTACGAAAGCTGCAAATACTTTCCTTTTTTTTAGACGTAAGTTGATTTGTATAGTCTACAACATTTTCATATTTACTTCTAAGTACGAAAGTGTTATCTTCACAGCCGCGCGGTAAGCTCTACCCCGACTGACATTCTGGGATAATTTAATTATTGTAACAGTGTGTTGATTTGATAGTCGGTTCAGTAGTAGCAATGAAATTATTTAAGGAGCACAATTGATGAGGGCGATTCCTCGGTAGTTTTCTGGATCATATTTTGGTTCTTTTTTATGCAGCATTGTCAAAATAGTCTTACACGACGATATTGGTATTATTTAAGAACTAACATATTTTTGAATAAACTGCAGATATATATCGGCCAAATTTGGAGTACATTTTTCAAGAATTTATAAGGAACACCATCACATCCAGGAGCTTACCCACTAAGCAAAGTAACATTCATTCAATATTTCAGTAACCTTTCATGGAAATGTGTAATGTTACATCAGAGTTTTCTGCTACCTTACTGCAAAGGTTCAGCAACTACTGAAACAGACGTTCAGCAATATTACAAATGGTATATGCCATTATCAATTATTCCAACAAGGTTTCTGCAACATTGCATATAATATACAGGAAAATTGCAAATGTGATATTGAAATTGACGTCTTATGACAATGTTGCAGCAACTACTGAAATGGATTGATGGATGTATCTTTCATAATTAGTAATTGCAGCAAGGTTACCGCAACATAGAATATAAATTAGTGGAAAATAACATATTCAGTATTTTTATATAGCAGCAACTTACCACCAATCTTGCCTATTCCTTTCCATAACAGTAAGATTTCATAAATTACGTTCCAGTAGGTTTGTTCGCTACTGAAGAATTTTTGGATTTTCACTACTTGCTACTAATATTGATAGAAAATGAATACAATCTTCATGGGAGACAGATCATTCAGTATTGATGTGTCCTCTAAGGAAATCAGATTCATCATTTTCTAGCTTTTAGATACAAGCAGTGACAACCCAAAAAATCTTCTGAAATGATACCTATCAATTTGAATGTCCATTTAAATCTTGAAGATCAAAAAGACAAAAATTTTATATTGAAACCTTTAATTAAAATATCACAAAAAACAAATAAGTACCTACTCATATTGAATTGTCATTTTTAAAATAAAAATCTGTTTGGCCTTATCAGGTACCTGAAGCAAAGTAATCATTGAATTGAATGTGTAGCTTAAATATCGACATCTCGATCTACTACCTAACCCTACAAGTAACGTGTTTTTGCGAATTGTAGCCAAGCCATCACATTTATTTGAAATGCATCATCTCTGATGCATGGAGATGAATTTCTCACTGCATCTGGAACAAAAATATTATAAATAAATACATAATTAGTCAACTCAACAAAATTATGTCCTTATTTCAATATAGAATGTACAATTGAACTTGTCCTTGATTATGACACTATTTGCTTTATATTCAAATTGAACTGACTCGAATTTTAAAATTTGTTTAGATTTCAATTCTTTGATTCTGAAATTGTCTTTTTTGTTGATCCAATTGCAGAACATGGCACAATGATTTGTGAAAAAACGTTCAAGACTAGTTTCAACACAAAACTTTTCATTCAAGCCACCAATATATTGAAAAACCTGCAACTAAAATCGAGATGTAAAAGTACCTTTGAAATTGACACTACTACCAGATTTATTCGCAATATGAGGAGAAAAAAACATTCCCCTAATAAACGCAGAATGAGCATACCAGACCATCCTAACGTAAAATAATATTTGATGTATCGCCTTACCTTACATGAAGATGTCTTAAACTTATTAGCATTATCCATTATGCTGCTTCAACACTCAGTGAACTCTTAATCAAAAAACAAAATTGCAGAAGAATATCTACTTTACTTAGGTACCTAGGTTAAGAACGAATGAAAGTATCCAAAACGAAACTAACGCAAAGGCACGACACACAACACCAATATAATTTACAATATCAAAATGGCGCAAGGCGTGTGCTTGTCTGGGATCTGGGTTACTGGGTCGCCCCGTTAGGTGGCATCTCATCAAGACCGGGAAAATCAAAACTGGTTGGATTCCTGATAAATGAAATATTATTTCAAGATTCTTTATACTTACCATTTAAAATTGTCCTAGCGTATCATTTTGTATATTTCTGCGATGATGCAATCGAAAATTGAAAGTGTATTGTGTTTTCTAAATACTGGCAATATTGTTTGTAGTTAGCTTATGTATGGTTGTAAATATCATGGAATTTCAAACTCAGTGCAACATTGCGATTTGAACTTGTTTGATAGTTCCAAATGTAACTTGCACTCACATTGTTCGTAGATAGTTTCTGTATTGTTGCATTTACAATAAACTTTCATGGATCATGTAACATTGCACTTGAAACTCAATTAATAGCTTGCTTTATAACTTACAAACAACTTGTCTGTAGTTTATTCTGTTATGTTAAAAACTTAAATATAGCATTGAGCTTTATGCAATATTATATTTTCATTTTACGATGGCAAGCCATACATAATATTGTGGCAATGTTTTGTAACACTACATGTTCAGTGGGTAATGGTCTTTGCATGTGTTCAAACAAGATATGAGTTCGGCCACCTAGAAGGCAGAGTCGAGAAATAGCCCGCTGCCAACATCTGTAATGATTTTATAACGTGTGCCCTTTAGGGTTTTGGTAGTTATAAATATAATGATCCATGAACAAACAAAATTATCGCTTGCCCGTCGAACATAACAATAATAATAATTATTGAACTTTATTTTCCCAAACATGCATAAACACGAATAGATTCAACAATGCCCTACTTCTCAACACATTTGAGGGCATATGGTAACTCTTCGGACCCACGCGACACGGCAGATCGGTTTCCGTCTGATTTTAATTCATATCGTTTGGTATGCTTCGTATATGCTAAACTATCATTGAAATACGTGATTTCTTTATGCAATCAATAATAATACTAGTTTCTGACAAATTCTATACGTGTTTATGTAGGTATTTAAGAAAAAAAAGTATTATTATTATTATTGTTATGTTCCACGTGCAAGCGCTAATTTTGCTTGTTCATAGATCACTATATTCATAACTATCAAAACCCTAAAGGGCATACGTTATAAAATCATCACAAATTTTGGCAGTGGGCTGAGGGACCAAATGTTATCCCCAGCATTATAGATTGGAAGATGGTGACAGATTTCAGGTGACGATTTTCTCGTTTATGCCTTTGAGTCTAGTGAAAGATATGAAAATTCTGACCAGATTGATGAAAAATTTGAGCGGTCGCCGCGTGGCCTTCATATAAAAAAATCAATTCCGGCAATTGCGGATGTCGAAGTGAGGTTGACACTTCGACATCCGCAAACCTTATGCCACTTTTTTTTACTTTTTTTGTTACATGCAAATTCATTCAAAATAATGCTGTTCTTTGCTAAAATACATACCCCTCCAAGAATATATTCGTCTCGACAAAATGAACTTATTGATCAATATACCATAATTTTCAGAAATGTTATTTCATTTGATCTGAGCCAGAATGACGTTTATGGAACTTTGATCAATCGGCTGTAATTTCCAAATCTGACATATTTTCAAAAAAAAAACAACCACCGAATTTGATCATATTTAAATAACCTTGATTTTTTTTCGTTCCCTTAACAATTTTGTGGCTCATGCTCATTCTATGTATTTGAAATCTGAAATACTCGTTGAAATATACACTCATCGTAGGTGGTTCTTCTTTTTAAGAATATTTTAAAATAGCTTTTTTGAAATAAATTGAAAATTTGCTATTAAACTACCCACTTACTGGGCCGTGGTGGCCGTGCTGGTAGAACGTTCGCCTTTGGAGGGAACGGTCGAGGGTTCAAAGCCTCGCATCCCAGTTAACACAAACATCTAGGAGATGTTGCTTTCATGATTATTATGGTAACAAAATGAGTTGCATTTAAACATCACTGTTACCACTTAGTGATGCCAAATTTTATGAATTGTTCACAATTTTCTTCTCGTTAGTGTCGCTTTGAGCACGAAATGTGAAGAAAATTGCAAAGCACATTAACGTGAATTTTGGTTTCATCGCGATTTTGTCAGTATAGAAGAAATTAGGTTGGTAACAAAATTGAGCATGACATCATCATCACGACACAAAATGGCCAGAGTTGTTTGTCGAGTCGAGAGTCAAGTAGAATCTGTATTTGGTTGACACTATCCTGTAAATATTCTATAGGTACTTCTGATAATGTGTTTGATTCTTTTTATTTCAATACTTCAATCAAATGTGTTTATTAACATTGCTCAATTATTACTTCTACCAAGAACTGTATCCCTTCAAGGACTGGAGCAGTGAGTAGAAAGGTAGAAAGGTAAATTCAGTGATTTCAGGATAGGTACTGATTTCGCCGCAAAGAAAATGCTGTCCAGAGGATTGAAGTTGAATTATAGATTATTTTTACATTGCTGTACATTGTTTTTTATGATTTAGACAGAGTTTGATAAGTTTTTTTTGTTTGTGAAAAGTATATACTACATAATCAACTCACGCATTTGTGTTCTAGCATTCCATTCCATATGAACCGTAATTCACTAGTAAGAATAATAACACTAAGGTATAATTTCAATTAATGTTGAAACATGGTGAGCTTTGTTTTATTCTTGACATACAGGAGAATCAGAAAGTGAAGCGCATTTTTGAATAAGTACCAGTCCTTTCAATTTCACATTGTTACATAGAATGGGTCTCAATGTGCATTCGATTCCGAAGTACAAATGGAATGTCACATTGGGCTAATTTCGAGTCACATTTTGCATCACATTTTGATGTCTCGACATGACCAACGGGGCACCGAATAGACGTTTATGCGATAATAATGGAAGTCACTTTGCGATTCACTGGTGTGATCTGAAACATGATTGTGAATCCCACTACCATCTCTGAGACCATTCTGTGTTGACTGGAATGGTCATCGGTCTCGAGCACACGTTGAAAGGTAAGGGCTGCGTCTTCCCTAGCTCACACAAGTCTCTTGAAGACTACCTAGGGTTGCGCGTAGGGGTGCAATAGGTTAACAAAAATAATTTTTTTTTTTTTAACTTGACGCAAAGTTGTCCTTTTCTAAAAATTCGCAGCAAAATTAAATTGAATTCGCAGCAAATTTTGTTGTGAAACGTTCATTCAGACCAGAATTTTATTGACATATTTGCATTAAATAGACAAATCCTTCAGCAGCTAAGCGTATTCCAGTTCTACGGTTCTTTTCTGAATTTTGAGAAAAATTTGTCTTGCCAAGAAAACGTGAAAAAATCTGTTAACATATATTTTTTTAAACTTTCACAAATAAAATAATTTTTTTAAAATTATTTTTGAAAGTATGTCAAATTTGAGAGGCATAGTCGATCTATTAAGAAAATGGTCAGCTATGTATTATTTTCAGAGCACAAACAGTCTAAGAACTCTAAATTTGATTCGCTGAACCCAAGCCTGGGTATTTAGCAAATAAACCCTGCCCCAAACTCCAACCACCTGTATTTGAATATGAAGCAGTTTTTTAAATTTGCTTTGTTTGGAACCCATAGGGTGGAAAAGAAAGAAGAAAAGTCGATTAACACATCTAATCTGCCAAAACATAACAACAGCAACAGGAAGATGACTCGAAAGGAAACGCTAGACAATTTAAACAGACTTGGCATGGCGCTGATTCATCTAACAATCTGGATTTGTCCACAGGCGAGAATCTTTGATAGGCTGAATTATTCAAAGGACTCCCCATTAGACAAGAGGCCAAAACAGTGGAGGGAAATCCTCATTTTCTTCGATAATCTCCGAATCAGGAGCATAGAAAAATCCTCCGAACAGGGGTAAGGTCAGTTTAAAACGTCACCGGACAATACTTCCCAGGTAAAGCCTAATAACCCAAAAGAAGCAATTGAAAATGGAGAATGTATGATATCATTCTATCTGAACAATGTCAACGGGGTTGATAGCAAATTAAAAAATAAATAAAAAATATATATAGTCTTGCAAATAAAAAAATAAAAATATATATAGTTTTGCAAAATAGTAAAATATAGTCTTGCGAAATAGAAAAAATATATATAGTTTTGCAAAATAGTAAAATATAGTCTTGCGAAATAGAAAATATAGTCTTGGGAAATAGAAAATATAGCAAATGTACAGAGACACTGATCACTAATGTTCACTGCAATTCAATGGTAACGGACAAATGGAAGCCACAGCTCTGCGCAGGACGCCTCGAGATGTCTTCAGGGAAACAACACGAACGATGCCATCTAATCCTGGATGCGTTTCGATGACTCTGCCGAGACTCCACGATAGAGGCGGAAGCCTGTTGTCCTTCATCAAGACAAGAGTTCCCTCAGATACTTGGGCTGATTTCTGCTTCCATTTTTGCCGTTGCTGCAGTTCACTGATATATTCCTTCGACCATCTGGTCCATATATGTTGCTGGAAGCGCTGCATTCTTTGGAATCGATCCAAGCGATTCTCCTTAAGGTTGCTGAGATCAGGATCGGGCACAGCGGTCAAAGGTCGACCGATCAAAAAGTGAGAGGGAGTAATTGGAGTTAGATCATTAGGATCTGACGAAAGAGGTGAAAGAGTTTTCGACCTCTGACGTATTTAATTGGCGCAGTCGGTAGGACATTTTGTGGCTATGTACTGTGGAAAATCTGTGAGATTCAACTCTTAAACGAAATATCCAAACTCAAAATACAGCCTGTATTCCAAGATTCCATCCAGGATACCTGAAGGATAAAGAATGGTCCCGGATATCGCGATACTAATGCTGTAACTTAATTTTCTTTTAGTTCATGTCAGACTCCTCTTCATCCAGTGATTCCTTCACTGAAAACAAAATTTAGATTTAGAGAGAAATTCTTCTCGTGCTTCCTTTTGCGAAAATTCTGAAGATTTTCAATTACCTACGTTTAGTTGAAATATTTGAAAATTTAAAAATTAACAAATCAAAATAGAATATGCCTTAATTAATAGAACCTGGCTTCGGAATACCAAAGGCTTGAGTGTTGCAGGTGGCTAAAGGGTTAAAATGAGGGTGTAATCTTGTAAGGAAAAATCGGGATTTTAACAGATTTTCCCACATGAGCCGATCGAAACTATGAAAACCTACATCGTCACTAGACCAAAAAACATAATGGCTTGAGTGGCGCGAACGGATAAGTAGATTTTGTCGTCGGAAAATTTAATGCAAATATTTTTTATTTTTCCATGTTTTCCCCAGGAGCCACTCGTAAATTTCCCTCCATTTTACTCAACATCGATGTACTTTTCAACCCTATGCGAAAATGGGGCACCTCAAGCTGTCACTATCTGACTGTATAATAGTGTAAATTCGGGAACAGTGATTTTTTGTTGCGATAATTTTTAAGAAAAAAAATGTAAATGAATTAAAAAGATGAGAGATTCCCTAATTCTCATAGGACCACCGAGCCTAAGCAAAAAAATATCTTTTTCATGAAATCAATGGTTTTTGCAATGGACCGATTATTCGATCGGGAAATGTGTATCTGATTGGCGCTGTAATCGAGAACGAACAGGCGCTGTTTTGCCAATGTTCTACGAGTTCATTATCTTCACTCCCACTCTTGATAAGTATGCCTACAAAACTTAGCTGGGAGGGGTGGCTCTTACGACCAAAGATAAAATACCTGTTTTAAGGAAATCGTATAGGTACTCTTTCTTCCACAAGTCTGAAGTCGAAAGACAAGTCAGATCAATGCTAGAACAAGGTATTATTCGCCCAAGCAGTTCGCCGTGGTCATCACTGATATGGATTGTACCAAAAAAGGATTCCACCAGATAGAGATGAATTCTAATGTCATTCTAAAAACAGCTTCAAACTTTGAAACTGGGCACTACGTGTACCTGCGTATGACTTTTGGGTTGAAGAATATCACAACGAACTTCTAATGAGTCAGGTACAACATTCTACGAGGCCTTCAGAACGAAGTCTGAACGACTCTATCTCGACGGCATCATCATCTACTCGACTTTCCTCAAGGGACATCTTGTTAGTCTGACAAAAGTTTTTCAAGGCCTAAGGGACACCAGTCATTGAGGCATAAAGCATCAACAGAATGTCAAATACCTTGAGATGGTTATGTCATTATGGAGACAAAGGGGAGTTTCAAAGAACATCTGGAGATCCAGGTGATGCACTCCAACGCCTAATGCCAAATTTTGGGGTTCTAACATACCAGAAGAGGAAAATAGTGTGCTGCCTTACCCAAAGTATTATGCTCCATGTGGCAGAGCTGTACAGGGATTTGCACAAGAACGGTTTGGAAATCTTCGAATACAAGAATTACATTACCTATAACCCTTTTCAAGTGAAATTTCATGGATTTTACACCGGCTTCCCATAACCCCCCAAAATGAGGTGAATTTGCTGGAATGAACTTCCAGTCAATCCCTTCTTTCACATGTGAAGCAGAAAGATTTTCTTCGTTGGTTTTCAAGAACCTGGTAAGAGTTTCAATCTCGTTTTTTGCACCAGTGAAATTAGTGCCATTATCTGAGAACAATTGAATTGGTTTATAGCGTCTGGAAGTGAAACGTCTGAGAGCAGCTATGAAAGCATCTTGAATACAAGAATTACATTACCTATAACCCTTTTCAAG
The DNA here is from genome assembly GCA_944452925.2 of Chrysolina oricalcia. Classification (NCBI taxonomy): domain Eukaryota; kingdom Metazoa; phylum Arthropoda; class Insecta; order Coleoptera; family Chrysomelidae; genus Chrysolina; species Chrysolina oricalcia. The sequence continues at coordinate 34,619,009 of OX101815.2, read as the reverse complement.
TGAAATTTCATGGATTTTACACCGGCTTCCCATAACCCCCCAAAATGAGGTGAATTTGCTGGAATGAACTTCCAGTCAATCCCTTCTTTCACATGTGAAGCAGAAAGATTTTCTTCGTTGGTTTTCAAGAACCTGGTAAGAGTTTCAATCTCGTTTTTTGCACCAGTGAAATTAGTGCCATTATCTGAGAACAATTGAATTGGTTTATAGCGTCTGGAAGTGAAACGTCTGAGAGCAGCTATGAAAGCATCTTGACTGAGATCACTCGCAATTTCCAGATGTATTGCCTTGGTCGTGAAACATACAAACAAACACACCCAAACTTTGTAGGTTTTGTTACAGCGTCCGCGGCGCTCTTTTAAAATGAAGGGACCAGCATAGTCTACCCCGCTTATTGCGAATGGCGGTGATGGCATTAATCTCTCTTTTGGTAGCTCACCCATGAGAGGATGCGTGGTTGATGCTTTCAACCTGCAGCATTTTAGACAAAGGTGAACAACCTTTCTAGCCATATTTCTACCAGAGATTGGAAAACACCTCCCCCTTATGGAAGACAATAAATGTTGAGGTCCAGCATGAAGCAAAGCCTCGTGCTCCTCACGAAAAATCAATGTTGTTAAGTGATCCTTAGCTGGAATCACAATAGGATGTTGCTTAGCATAAGCAAAATGTGAGAGACTTAGTCTACCACCCACTCTGATAAGTCCATCTTTGTCCAGCAAAGGAGTTAAACCAAGAAGTTTGCTCTTGGAATCAATTGGCCTGTTTCTCTTGAGTTGAGAAAACTCTGAAAGGAAGTGTTTGGTCTGAATGACCTTGATCAAAAATTGAAAGGCATCTTGAATTTCCTTGACTCTTAAGTGACCAACTGTTCTGAGATGTTTTTGCTTCGAAATATTATTTTTGAATCTAAGGCAATATGCGGCGCATCTTTTGAGCCTTGTTAAGTTTGAAAATTTTGAAATTGGGAAATCATATGATGACTTGACATGTAAGGCTATTTGAGTGCATGCCTTAAATTCGGGTAGATCATCCTCTTGTATTTCTAACGTTGGCCATTCTGATGAGACCTTGGAAAGCCAGTCTGGCCCGTGCCACCAACGAGTTGAGGATATGAGATCGCTAGGAGTTATTCCCCGAGAGAGTAAGTCAGCAGGGTTATCCTTTCCGTCGACATGTAACCAGCTATTGCTGTCTGTTTTATTTTGAATTTCAACGACACGATTTGCTACAAAAGTTTTAAGTAGGCTTGGAGATGTTCGTATCCATCCAAGGACTATTGTAGAGTCTGACCAACAGAAAACCTTATCAACTTGCAGAGTCAATGATTTAATGACCTTGTCTAGCAATCGAACTAACGTAAGTGCTCCACAGAGCTCCAATTTGGGCGTGGTCAATAATTTTAAGGGAGCAACCTTTGACTTTGCGCATAGGAGATTTACTGAAATCTGTCCAATGGCATTGGTACTACGAATGTAGATACACGACCCGTAGGCTTCATTCGAAGAGTCACAAAAGGCATGAATTTCAATACTGATCGTATCAGAGCCTTTTACATGTCTCGGAATTCTTAAATTGTTGAGAAATTTTAATTCGTCTCTGAATTGCGACCACTTAGTATGAATGGTTAGAGGAACCGATTCATCCCACGAAAGCTTCTCTTGCCATAATTTTTGAAGGAGTATTTTCGCGACTACGGTGCTTGCGCAGAGTAGACCTAAAGGGTCGAATATCTGCGCAACGCTGGATAGTATAGTTCGCTTTGTTACACTCTTGGTAGTCGCCTTTACCTCTGGAATATGGAAGAGCAGAGTGTCATTACTTGAACACCAACGCAAACCCAACGTTTTTGTATTCTCGTGTGAACCAAGCTGCAAAAGGCTTGAATCCGAGATTGAATTTTGTAATAATTTTAAGACCCTTGGATCATTTGAGACCCATTTGCGCAACTCGAAGCAACCAAGAGCCAGTATGTCAAAAACTTGCTTGACTGTAGTGGCGAGTTGTTCCAAAGAGTCGGCAGAAGTGAGAAGATCGTCAACGTACATATCTCTCAGAATGACTTCAGAAGCTTCAGGAAACTTGTTCTTATTCTGAAATGCTAATTCCTGAACGCATCTCACGGCTATGAAACTGGCCGCTGCTGTACCATAAGTAACAGTGTTAAGTTGGTAAACCTCTAGTGGATCTGTAGGATCCTTTCTCCATAGTATTTGTTGGAGTGAACGCTGACTAGCTTCGATGAGCACTTGTCTATACATTTTGCAAATGTCTGAGGAAGCGACATACCTACCTTGTCTGAATCGCAGGAGAATTGTAAGCAGGTCACTCTGAATTTGAGGACCGACCATTTGAATGTCATTAACTGACCAATCTGAGGATGTTGGACAAGAACCGTCAAAAACAACTCTCAGCTTGGTGGTGAGGCTCTCTTCTTTGAGAACACCGTGATGAGGTAGAAAATACTCGACTTCATTTGGCTCAGATTGTAACCTCTTTGTCATATGACCCATGTTTTCATATTCTGTAAGGAATGAAGTATACATTTCACGAAGACTCTGATTGGACTGAAGCCTTCGCTCTAGATTATAGAATCTTTTCAGAGCCTGTGATTTGGAATCACCCAGCTTGTCTGTGGAATTTTTCAAAGGAATTGAAGTTATGAAACGACCACATGAATCTCTTTTATGAGTGTCAATGAAGTGTCTTTCACAATCTTGTTCCTCAGTGGACAAAATTTTATCGACTGGACATTCCTCAATTTCCCAAAATTTTGCCAGTTGGTCTTGAATATCTCCGTTTTTGACGAGATGACAGTTTGTGCGATTACTGTGACCAATGGCAAGTGGGCCCGCTACGATCCAACCAAACCTTGTTTTCTGAAGAATCGCTTGTGATGGAGCAAGCTTGATTTGTCCGACACAAAGTATGTGCCAGAACAAGTCGGCACCAATAAGAAGATCAACAGTTTTTGGAATGTTGAAGTTTGGATCTGCCAAATGGATATTTTGAGGAATGGCAATTGATGAAATGTCAATTTGATAATTTGGAAGTCTGTCACAAATGTTGTCAACAATCAAACAAGACAATGGCGCTGAAAATGCATTATTGGTTGAATGGATTCGAATTTTACACCTTTCCTTTATACTAGAGCTTACTTGCGTGATACCTATTATGGTCATGTCAATTTTAGTTTTTTGAATATCCAATGAACGTTGGAATTCAGTTGAAATGAAATTAGACTGTGAAGCTGAATCTGACAGAGCTATGAACGTTACCTCTCTTATCTTCGACGTTGACTCTGACCGTGGATAAAAGCACCTGCGTTGCGACTGGTATCATAGTCGTACATGAAACTTGTGGAACAGGTTGTGAAACATTATTATCTTGGACATTGCTGTCAATATGCAGAAGCGAGTTATGCTTTGCTCCACATTGTCTGCAAGATGAATAACGGCAAGTTTCAATTTGATGACCTGAATTCAAACAATTGAGACATAATTTCAGAAGTTTGACCTTTTCTGAGCGGGAATTGGTTGAAAGTTTGAGAAACTTTGAACACGAATAAATTTTGTGAGACCCTTGACAAACTGGGCAGGACCGGTTCTGTGAGTGCAATACTCTTTGAACATTTCGCGAGTCCTTGATCTTGGAAACCTTGCCTTGATAGGTTTGATTGGCTTGACGCGTTTCCACCTTTCCAAGAGTGCTCGATTTATTTCTGAGAAATTCTAAGAACTCTTTCATGGTTGGAACCTCGCCTGCATATTTGAATGAATCCCAATCGCGAATCGTCACATTATCTAATTTACCAGCCAAAATAAAAATTAAGAGAGTGTCCCATTGATCAGTTGGTTGGCCTAGCGAATTGAGACATCTCAAATGTTTTGAGACATGATCAATTAGAAATCTTAATTGATCAGCTGATTCCCTAGTCATTTCCTTGATTTCTAGCAAAGCTTTGATGTGGTTGTGAATCAAGAGTGCCTTGTTGTTGTACCTTTCACATAACAAGTCCCAGGCAATCTTATAGCTGGACGCAGAAATTTCTAAAGATGAAATTAGTTTGGCAGCTTCGTTTTCGAGAGATGCCCTCAAATAATGAAACCGTTGAATTTCATTAATGCTAGAATTCTGATTAATTAAAGATTCAAACGTGCCATGAAACTCTAGCCACTTATCAAATTCACCTGAAAATGTGGGAAGATTTATGACTGGAAGTTTAACGTTGAGTCCCGTACTATTGCTTGAACTAGCTTGAGGAAGGCTCGGTATTTTTTGTAAACCATTGATCTGTATATCATTCGCGAAATCCGTTGCCTCGGAAATTACGCCAAAAAATATCTCTTCAAAACCTTCAACTACATCTACTTCAGCTTGAGGCTCGTCTGCTAGATAGTTAATTGCACATTGCACCTCATAAAATTCATTGAGTAGATATTCTATTCTTGAAATGCGACTTCTCAGCTCAGTGAGATTTACCTTAGCAATATCTGATTTGGCCTTGCATTTTACTAGAAAGTTTTTGAAATTCGATAGTCGCGAATTAATATTGTCACGTCTAAAATGTAATTTTCTCAATTCATCTTTCTTTTTCAACTCTTCGGCCTTTCTGTATTCTTCTGACATTGTGAACAGTCAGAAGCCTTGAAATAATTGACAAATGAATATAAGTATGAAACTTCACTGAAAGTGTGATTAGAACAAACTAATAAATGAATTAAATCTATTCAATTTCTTAGGGAAATAAATTCCTTTCCGTATCCAAAATATTTACGCAGATTGCAATTATTGAAACAAATGAAGGAATATAAGGAACGGTTATGCATGAAAAAACTCACTTCGTATCGGCGTACAGACCTTTTCTTCGGCTACCTGCTATTGCTTACACTTGCTCCGCTGTAAACTGTAAATGCGGAAGCGACGTTGGGCTGAATATACGGCTGGTAGATTGGACGGGCGTCTGGACACTTGTTGTGAGTACTGTATTTATCACTGTTTTGTTAATTATTCACACTGATTAATTAACAAATGAATCCGGCTCGAAGGACCATGTTGTATGTGTTGCTTGAACTGCTATTATGCACTTTTTTCTGATAATAAAAGGTTGTATTGAAACGCATGAAATGTTGAAATACTGACTGTAATTGTCGTACGATGTGTCTTGTACAAAATCAACAGAGCGAATTTGACTACGTGACGATGCACGCAGTGGGAAGAAATAGTTTTAGGGTTGCATATACCCCAGGCGTGGACAGTATGCCCCTCAGGATTTTGGTAGTTATAAAATATTATCAATGAACTAGCAAAATTAGTGCATGCACGTGGAACATAACAATGCGGCATTCAGACAGATTTTTACTTCTTTTTCTCAATTACATAAACATAAACACGTAAAGAATTTGTCAGAAACTAGTTGATTATTGTTGAAGACATAAATAAATCACGTATTTTAATGATAGTTTAGCGTATGCCAAGCATACCAAACGATATTTCATCGAATCAGATGGAAACCGATCGACATTCGTGTCACACGGTGGTCCGAAGAGTCACCATATGCCCTCAAATGTGTTGAGAAATAGGGCATTGTTGAATCTATAATAATGATAATAATAATTATTATTATTATTGTTATGTTCCACGTGCAAGCACTAATTTTGCTTGTTCATTGATAATAATATTTATAACTACCAAAACCCTAAATGGCATACGTTATAAAATCATTACAAATTTTGGCAGCGGGCTGAATCGGCTGCACCGGCCCTTACAAGCAATCCTCAGAAGTCTTCGAGAAACTTGTGCAACCTTGGGATGAGGGGGGCCTTATGTTTCAACGTCCTGAGAACGGTCGAAAATTAAACTATTATACCCTCTTAAGTAGGTCAGTCAGCCATGCAAGAAGTGGCAGTGGTCAGCGTTTCGTCTACAGCTACCAACTGTACACGACTTATCGACTGCCGTTGTCTTCTAGACGTCATTGGCAGACATAAGTTGGCATAATGCTTCTATCTGAAATCAGGTCAGGACCATCGCCTAAGCCTCTTTTCAGGCTGTTAGCCTGAAAAATTGAGCAAGAAAAAGGTACCATTCGTCAGATAGACTATTCACGGCAATTGATTTGGACAATCTGGTAATTACTGGTTACTGCAGACTGCAATGCAACGTGACCCAGGACGGAATTGCGCCAGGTAGCCAAATAGAAATGGCAAGAATCTATAGAAGTACTCCTTAACCAATAATTTGGTTATTGAAAGCAGTGACCAACCGTAGAATGACTGATCCACCCCCATCATAATCCATCTTGTATTACAAAAAAACGAGTTGGAATTTGTGAATTCAAAACGCATGATGAGCCACCTTCAAATCACAATCCCTTCATAATCACACTGAAAAACAGAAAATGCCAAAATAGAACCAGTACGGTGTTCGAATAAAAACACCAATCGGATCCTCATGCATAATCATAATGATTTAATCAAGAAAAATGGCAATAAGCGATAAAATGAATAGCTTATGAGTTCGGACTCTATGACCAACTCCATGTGGCGTATATCCGAGCGCATACAGAAAAAGCGTTTGAAGGTATCCATCATGGAGGAAGCAGGGCTGTGATAGACTAGGAAAAAGCGGAATTGTCAGGTGAATACTTTTACCTATCTCGGTTATAATAATATTTTATTTGGTTCCACAATTCATTTTTATCATGTGGCATAAATAAATATTTCATTCACTAATAAACAGGTGCGATAAGAACTACTAGAGGGTGCCGTTATCAGTAGTAATATCCCGACAAAATGCTGAATTAAAAAAAAAAAAAAATTCACCTTGCCGTCACGGAAACTGTGTTGTTTAGAAACACCACGAGAGCTTGCTCGAGTGGTGTTTTGTACAGCAACACAGTTTGAGCGGCTGGCAAGGTGAAAGTATTTTGAAAATTCTGCATTTTAAAGGGTTATTCGATCAGACAATTTTATTATGGACTAAATGCGTATTGCAGGAACGGTTCATCTTGTGTCATTAATGTCAGTTGAAGAGTTGAACCGTCAAACTGACGTTTCTATAATTGAAGTGATTGTTGTAACTATAGAAAAGTATAAGGAAGAGGCGAAACACCGATTTGAAAATACCATGGGCTGGAGACAGTGTTTTCGAAAAGTCCTTTTCTCATTGGATTGAATTCAAAAAATGATGACATTTGATTGGTTTATATAATGTGAAGGAAATTGTCAGTAGTAATATCCTGACAAAATACTGAATTTTCAAAAAATACTTTCACCGTGCTGTCACGAAAACTGTGTTGCTTAGAAACACCACGAGAGTTTGCTCGTTTGTTTTGTACAGCAACATAGTTTGAGCGACTGGCAAGGTGAAAGTATTTTGAAAATTCTGCATTTTGAAGGAAAATTCGATCAGACAATTTCACGAATACATTGAATTATTATAGATTAAATGCGTATTGCGGAACGGTTCATCATGTGTCATTAATGTCAGTTGAAGAGTTGAACCGTCAAACTGACGTTTCTCTATTCAGAGAAATTGTTGTAACTATGGAAACGTATAAATAAGGATGAAGCGAAACACCGATTTGAAAATACCACGGGCTGGAGACAGTGTTTTCGAAAAGTCCTTTTCTCATTGGTTTCAATTCAAAAAATTATGGCATTTGGTTGGTTTATATAATATGAGGGAAATTGTCAGCATAATTCTCACCTTTCAGTTTTGTTTTACATTTTTTCAGTAGGTCCAATTTCACCTCCGACTCAGAAAAGGTGATATATGATCATCATCCTGTTTTACACTTTTCTTAGTACTGAGAAAAATAAATAAGAGACGGGTAGATCTATCACCTCGTGAAATTGACAATTTTATTTGGCCTTGCCTGAGTGATTTCAAATTAAATTTGTGTCATTGCATGCTGATACTCACCTATTGTGTTACTTTGTCTCGGTGCTGTCTGATTTCCACCAGGCACGTCAGGCGCTCTCCTATGCGGAGTTCTTGGAATATCACAACCTCTGGCAAAAATCGGAGTTTCAGGCAGACTGCACGATGTCTGTAAATGGTGCTCCTCCTGAGAGTTCTGCGACGCCCTTTTCTGAAACGGTCGTCGCTTGTCTTGGATGTCTGTCGGAAGCGTTCGTCGTTCGGGGGGAATGTTTCTATTCGACGATGTGAAGAAGTTACTTCTTCTCCCTGGAAATGCAATTGATAGGTTTTGGAAGTTCTGAACTGAACAGAATTGAAAAATCGAACAAATGAATATTTCCAAATAATCAGGAAAAGATTCCAACCTTCAAGAAGTAGAAACTATATTTCCAAACACCAAAACTACGTCAATTTACACTCGACGCGCGTTTTGCCAACAAAGTTAGGATCAAGACGATGTTGGTAGTTTCTATTTCATGAATAGTGTTGGAAAATATTTCATGCTCTGTTTATTCACAGAGAAATAGTTCACATATTGTTATTTCCGTTGACCTGTTGCACTCCAACGCGCAATCCTGAGAAGTATTGTGCGAGCTAGGAATCAAACCCACGACCTTAAGCTTGAGAGGCGACCACTACGTTCCAGGTACAATACAGGTTGTTTAAAATTTAATCCTATGATATTGCTATCTGGAACACCGAAATAAGTAAGGACAACAACAGGATGTAAATCAGTTTCTGAATACTGATTTGGAATCAAATTCAACAACGGCTTCTGCGTAGATATAGATGCAGAGTTTACGCTTTTCGAGCTCAAGAGTGAATATTATCTTTTGTTGTATCTACCGGTCACCTAATGGTGACAGTAATATTTTTCAAAATAATTTGGACGAATTTTTATCAGAAAAAATCAAATCTAATAATAATTTACTGGTTGTCGCTGATGTCAATTATATCTTTAAAGTAGACGAACACATGACAACTGAATGGAAGAATATTTTCTCTCCTACGGCATACAGGAAAAACTCTTTGTTGATACCGGGGTGACAAAATCTGGTGGAACTAGAGTAGGTAATCTACTTACTGATTTGAACGACAACATCCTCATCCTCGAAGTCATCGAACATCTTCAGATCATAGAGGAATATTATTCACGATAAAAAATTCCACTGCAAAATCTGACAACCGCATCTTATGTTGACCAATGACAAAAAACTCCATTTCCAGTTTTATCGCTGCCATAGATAATTTGACCTGGCAAATTTCTCACTTAGATCCTAATGCATAGGCGAAGTATTTTAAGATCTCCACAACTGGAAGCCATTGCTGAAGTAACACGAACACAAGAAAGCTTTGAGCCACTTAACAAATTGAAAAAAGAACATATAGGTAGTAATCTTATAAATAGAGAAAAAGTTAAGTTCAATAATAAGGCAATATCTGAATCGAAAAAGAATCAGAAGACTGCTTGGCATATAATGAATCAAAATGTAGGGAAAACAAACAATTTGAAAAATGAAAATACTATATCTATCAGCCGAAGATTTCGCAATTTTTTTTTATTGCATAAAAAACTTAATGCAAAATTCTGCAAATGTAATCGAGAACTTATCCGATCTTCGAAGAATTCCACTACATAATTTTATATTTGTATCCGACGGATGAAACAGATATATTGAGAATTGTCGATGATTCAAATTTTTTTAGAGCATCTGGTATCTATGGTTTACACACAGCTCTTCTGACACTCAAGAAAAAAACTTTTACGATTCACCTACCGAATCTGCTCAACCTTTGTGTGGGTTCGGGAATCTTTCCTATGTTCTCAAGGTTTCTAAAGTATCGCCCATCAATAAAAAAGGAACTGTCAACAACCCAGACAGTTTCCGACTGATTTCTATCATACCAGGGGTGGGAACAGTTTTATAATGATAATATTTGTTTCGCTTGTTAAAAAGTATAAAATTATCACAATTAATATTTTTATACAATGACAAAGGAAGACATCAGTATACAAACAATTATATATATATATATATATATATATATATATATATATATATATATATATATATATATATATATATATATAGTTTGTTTGTAGTATTTGTGGGGTTGCAGTCAGGGTTGCGGGCTATTTCAAAGAAAACTCTTTGATACTGTCAAGCTTTCGGTATAATTCGATACCTTCCTCAGGACAACTGAAAATACGCTTTGTACAATAAATGTAGGAAATAATAAATGGAGTACTTACTAACGTGAGAATGAATAATAAAATTGGCAAAAAACGAAAATGAAATATACATGAAGGAACAACTTTGCAAGAGCTCTCAGAGACAGACAGCAGGACACCGCCTGATCCAAACAAGGAACCAACTGCAGACCGGTTTCGGGATGAAGTCCCTCATCAGTGCAGTCCTGGTTATCACAATACAAAGGTATAGTGAGTTCCTAAAGGATTGTTTTCGACTGTTTCACAGTCACTGGAACATTTATTGCTCCTTGAAACAAGTATTCAGCATATACCATTTCGCATCCGAAATGTCCTTCCGGAGCGCTCTCTAATCTGTTGCCGTGGTGGATCCTGTAAGCGATTGCAGTGTTCATCCCGGCGAACGATGACGGGCACCGGGCCCCCGCGTGTATACAACCGTGATAACCAGGACTGCACTGATGAGGGACTTCATCCCGAAACCGGTCTGCAGTTGGTTCCTTGTTTGGATCAGGCGGTGTCCTGCTGTCTGTCTCTGAGAGCTATTGCAAAGTTGTTCTTTCAAAGTAAGGATCTTTGCACATATGTCTGACAGATATAATTCAATATCTGTCGAGGTATTAGCCAGAGAAGTAGTTGTTTTCTGTCGGACATATGCCATACAATCTATACAAAGGTATAGTGAGTTCCTAAAGGATTGTTTTCGACTGTTTTACAGTCACTGGAACATTTATTGCTCCTTGAAACAAGTATTCAGCATATATATATATATATATATATATATATATATATATATATATATATATATATATATATATATATATAGATAAAAACAATAAATCGACAGAAAAAAATTGATTAAAACATATGTAAATAATTTACATTTCATAAAAAATAGTTATTAAAATGCCCACATGCACCGTTTTCGCGTTTAATCCAGATCAACTAAACCGGATTAGGTGATCTTGGGTTGAATTGTATTCTCCGATGAATGAATTTTGCGGATTACTTAATCCAAACAACAATTTTGCAAAAATCTGTGAAAATTGACGTTTTTAATATCATCTTATCAAACTTTGACATCTCAAGAGAATCGCGCTAACACAAGATACGTTTGAAAGAATCTGATAACAAAACTAAGCGGACCGTCTACAGAATAGCTAAGAAATATCCGACGGTATTGAAAGATGAGAAAACGAATCATACATAGCTGATTAGGTGATCTTGGGTTGAGTTGTATTCTCCGATGAATAAATTTTGCGGATTACATAATCCAAATAACAATTTTGCATCATTGCAAAAATCTGTGAAAATTGACGTTTTTAATATCATCTTATCAAACTTTGACATCTCAAGAGAATCGCGCTAACACAAGATACGTTTGAAAGAATCTGATAACAAAACTAAGCGGACAGTCTACAGAATAGCTAAGAAATATCCGACGGTATTGAAAGATGAGAAAACGAATCATACATAGCTGGATGAGAAACATGCATGGAAAAAATCGAATATCGAAATATCGTTTTGCAGAGTCGTTCAAAGGATTATTTGAAAATAAGGAAAGAGAGTTGAAGAAAAAATGGTCAATGAAAAGAACCAGACTTTTGACAGGATGAGGAACGATGCTAAAAATTAGGAAATATGAGGTTGAGGAAACTTTGAACAAACCAAAAAAGCAGGTTTTAGAAACTTCTGTCTATCCGAATCAAATACAACTGAAAAATAAGACAATATTTCTGAAAAAATTAGATCAGCCAGTTTTTCTTAGTTTTTCTTAGTTTTTCTTAGTTTTTCTTAGTTTTTCTTAGTTTTTCTTAGTTTTTCTTAGTTTTTCTTAGTTTTTCTTAGTTTTTCTTAGTTTTTCTTAGTTTTTCTTAGTTTTTCTTAGTTTTTCTTAGTTTTTCTTAGTTTTTCTTAGTTTTTCTTAGTTTTTCTTAGTTTTTCTTAGTTTTTCTTAGTTTTTCTTAGTTTTTCTTAGTTTTTCTTTATAACATTAACAAAATGTATGAATGATTTGATGTTCTGATTGTAGAGTGAAATGCAGTTATTTCTACATCGTGTTCTCATCAAACACTCTTATATTTAGTTACTAAAAAGGTAAAATGTGACTTTCAGATTCGTAGAGAGTATGAAGAGCAATTTTTCACATCTGTCACAAGTGAATGATTTTGTGTAACTACAAAACCTTTGACGAGTATACATAAAAAGTGTACAGCAGAATTTAGCCAAATACATAATCGAACTATGAAATATTTACAGACGATTGCTCACATCCTACATATTGGGTATATCCCCCAATTCGACCATGCATTCCAATTGGCGCTTTCCTAGATTTTAAGGAGGAAGAGGAATCTCTTCATTCATATCTGTGACGATGTTATGTAACACACTGCTGTGGTTTCGAAGCACAAACATGTCATTATCAATATCAGTTCCTCCTCAATTTGCTGAAGAACCAGAAGAGTAGCCTCTTTTCAAAGTTTGGTATTCCGAAAGAAAGACATATTGTCTATGTCATGGAAGTATTCCGTCCGATCAAATAATCTTCTAGGAAATACAAAATTAGAAATATCAATAATATCTCCGTCATCCTCCAAAACTATTTCATATTTACCGTCAATTTTTCCTCTTTCATTGAGGAATACAGAAGTACATGAACAACCCAACTGTCACTCTTTCGTTTGCTAAGCTTAAACCTCGAATATCTTTGGATTAAAGTTAATCGCGATTAAGGCGTATTTCGATACGGTGCATACAAAAAAGTAGAGTTAATCGAGCTCAATTTTTAATCTCGTTTAAACTACTTCGGTGCATACCATAGAAATCATAATATATAATATATATCTATGGTGCATACGCAACGGTGTAGCAATTTTTTCCTATAAGATATGCTTTCAGTTTTCTCTTGAATATAGAAATATTCACTGAATCCTTAATAGAAGTACTTATCTGACTTGTTATATAGTTTTGGTCAGAGGTAGAGATGACTTTTTTGATGAAGAGTGGTTCGGTGGGGATTCAGTATTAGCAAACCTCTAGCTCTAGTTGGATATGGATGGTCTTGTTGACTTGCCATAAATTTTTGTTTATTCTTATGAACGTATATGTACATCTTGTTAAACTGAATTAAACTCTCGACTGCAGGCCATTATATCTTTAATGGGCAAAAGTAAGTATACTAGTTTTAGTGGTACTACCACGTACTACATTTAAAACATAACCACACACTCTGAATACATACATTATCGGAATCCTAAGTTTTTGGCGCGCATCTTGTTGCTGACATGACATAAACGTCTTGTGCCACAGAACACAGAACAAATATTTTGGACTAATTATGAATTATAAAATCAACACCCCCACTAGGACAAAATATTTTATGGAAACCTACAGATATTTATAACTCACATGTTTATAATCCCTAAACTTTCAATAAACTTTAAATGCTTAATACTACACAGACTTTTCGTAAATATATCTGCTGGCATCTCAGCTGTGTTTAAATATTCAAGTTTAATAATTTTGTTTGCAACAATATCTCTAATGAAATGATGTCTGACATCAATATGTTTTGACCTTTCGTGGAAAACAGGATTTGTGGCAAGCTTTTGAGCCCCTTGGTTATCATTGAATAAATTAACACTTTCAAAATGAGTACCTGTAATTTCAGACAACAAATTTTTCAAATATATGGCTTCTTTTGCACCTTCAGTAAGCCCCATATATTCGGCTTCTGTGCTCGATAAAGCTACCGTTTTTTGTTTTTGACTACTCCATGAAATCACCCCTTGGGATAGCTTGAAACAAAATCCTGTATAAGATTTCCTGTCAAGAGAATCGCTTGCCCAGTCTGCATCTACAAAACCTTCAAGTTGAAGAATTTTATCCTTCTGAAACCTCAAACAATAATTTTTTGTTCCCTGTAAATATCTTAAAACCCTCTTAGCTGCCTTCCAGTGAGTTTCACTATAACAGTTATTGAATTGACTAAGGTAACTAACAGCATATGATATGTCTGGTCTTGTCATAACTGACAAATACATTAAGCTTCAAAGTAACTCTTGATAAGGCATTGAGAAATTGCAATTGGGATTTTTATCTAATTGTAATCCGCTTTCCATAGGTGTACTCACAGCTTTACAATCGGACATGTTATACTTTCCCAACAAACTATTTATATATTGTTCCTGGTCTAAAGTAATGGTATTATTTTCCTGAAATTCTCGAACCAAGAAATTGTCTGGCTCTTCCCAAATCTTTAATTTTGAATTCTGAGCTCAATTTATCTTTCAGAATTTCAGTTTGACCCTTTTTGTTTGAAAAAATAAAGAAATCATCAACATATAGTGCAATGACAGTTAACCCACTATCCTGACTTGATTTTTGAAAAAGACAAGGCTCATATTTTGACTTCTGGTACCCTAATTCTGACAAAACAACTTCGACCCTCTGATACCACACCCTAGATGACTGTTTGAGTCCGTAAACAGCTTTATTCAACTTTAAAACTTTATTTTCTTGTCCAGAAACAATAAACCCTTCTGGCTGTCTCATAAAAACTTGTTCATTTAATTTACCATTAAGAGGCCATGAGCGCAATTATATTTGTGGCGCTTTTAAGGGTAAAAGAGTCAATTGATAACTCGAAAACGGTTCGTCGTATCGATTCCCAACAAGGACAGGATTCTAGAGGACATTCAATTCTAGGTACGTGCTGTAATGGAAATTGAAACTTCAATCCACTTTTTCACAAAAAAAATCTCAAAAATGTCCCAAAAATGCAGTTACTTTGAAGCAAGTTTTTGGGTAGATGAACAAATAATTTCAAAAAAACATTACAGCACGTACATAGATCAACGTTTTAACTTTCCTCTGATACCAAATTTGTTTCGATTGGATGAAGATTGCTTCAAGTTTTAATAGAAGAGAAATACCATTGCAGCTTCATCGATTATCTGTAAAAAGCATCGTGAGGTGCTGCCGCAGACGTAGGTACATAGAATCGAACGTCCTCTAGAAGCCTGTCTTTGTTTGAAATCGATACGATGAACCGTTTTTGAGTTATCGGCTCTTTTACCAAAAAAACCGTCCCTAATATGATCGCGCTCATGGCCTCTTAAGGAATGCTGTGGTTACATCTAGGTGCGAAATAGCTAAACCCAAATGTACGGATAGTGCTATCAGCATTCTTAATGTCGAATGTCTTACAACTGGACTGAAAGTCTCATAATAGTCTATTCCATATTTTTGGCTAAAACCCTTTGCTACTAACCTCGATCTATATCTAATCTTATTTACACTATAAATTTTTCGCTTAAAAACCCACTTACAATCTACTAAACTACCAGGTGACACATCTACTAACTCCCACGCATTGTTCTGCTCAAATGAACTGATTTCCTCTTCCATCGCTAGCCGCCACTGTGTTGAATCAGGCCTGGACATGGCCTCCTTTACAGATACTGGGTCATCTTCTGAGCTTGTAGTACATTAGTATAATACATAATCTTCCATCTGTTTAGGCTGGTGTTTTCTTGTTGATCTTCTAGGTTCAGAGACATCTGCTCGCATCTGTTCTCTAACATCAGTGTCAGTGAAATTACTGTCATCACTGCCACTCTGATAATCTTCATACTGGGTACTGTCACTAGACTGACTAGAGCTGTCATCATTGTCAAGAGACTCAGGTGGAGCTGGATTTATTTCATCCTGGGGTTTTTGGTTTTCCCCCACTGAAACTAAAACTTCCTCAGAGACTTCTATGTTAGATCCATTTGTCTCACTCTGTTTGACGTTTTCAAAAATAATTACATCCCTGCTTACACTGACAGACTGACTATTTGGGTCATACACCCTGTAACCCTTGACATTTTCACTATATCCCACCAGAATTTTTTGTTCGGCTTTTCTATCCCATTTTAAACGTCTTTCTTTGGGAATGTGCACCATAACCATGCTACCAAAAATTCGCAAGTGGTTGACATTTGTTTTTTTTTGATTCCATATTTCAAATGGAGTTTTATTCTGTAAACATTTTGCTGGGGGTCTATTTCGTAAATAGGCTGCAGTGTTCACTGCCTCCGCCCAAAGATATTTTTCGAGGCTTGTATCAAATAGTAGACATTTTGCTCTCTCTACTATTGTACGGTTTAACCTTTCGGATACCCCATTTTGTTCTGGAGTGTATGAGTTTGTTCTCTGATGAATTATCCCACTTTTCTTGAGATAACTATCCATTTCTCGGTTAACAAATTCGCCTCCATTATCTGATCTCAAAATTTTTATTTTTCTTTCTTGCTGGTTCTCCACAAGGTTTTTGAAATTTTTAAAGAATTCTGACACCTCGTCCTTTGATTTCAAGAAATATACAAACCCATACTTGGAGTGGTCATCCTCCAGAACTAAAAAATATCTTGAGCCTCCTATAGACTTTGTTTCCATGGGGCCACACAGGTCACAATGTATGAGATCTAGAACATTGTCTGCTCAGTTAGAATTCTTTGGAAAGGGTAATCTATGTTGTTTACCTTCACAACATATAGTACAGTTGTACTTTCCAATGTCTATTTTTTCTATGCATTCTAGACCTTCTACTGCTCCCTTTTTCACTGTGGTAAGATCTGCACTATTGAGGTGGCCTAACCTCCTGTGCCAGGTTTCTGCTGTCACTTCTCTGCTACTCGCCAATAGACATTTTTCTGACCAATCTGGACATACGTTCAACTTGTACACACCATTGACTAAGTTAGCTGCAGCTACCAGCTGTTTTCTTACATTGAAAATTTTACAACCCTCACTGTCAAAGGTAACTTTGTTGCCATTTTTTATGAGCTGACTTACAGGTAGTAAGTTTGTTGTGAGCTCTGGTACACAGAGAGCTTTCTGCACTATGATGTCATGTGACTGATCACAAACAACTGTTGTAATCTTGACATCACCACAACATGCTACAGGGATTTTCGTTTGGTTGGCTACCATGATTTCTGTTGTTTGACTAAGACCTTTAGAACTCTGCATGAACTTTTCTTCTGAAACTAAATGAACACTTGCTCCGCTGTCGACGTACCAGTCTGATTTCTTGTAATCACCATTTAAAAATACAACATTGAAGGCATTCTCTGGTTTTGGCTCCTTTTTATCGTTTCGTTGTTTTTTAATGTTTGGACAACGGGTTTTGTAGTGCCCAAATTCTTTGCATGCATAACACTGAATGTGTTTCTTGTCCCGTGTGTCCTTATTCCCACCTTTCTTATTTGGCTTGCCTTTGGTAAAAAAAGCACTGCCCGCTTTGACATCACTGTCCATATCAAGTAACTTGGTTTTGATTGTGTCTGTTGTGATGTTGACACCTGAATGTTCTATGGCCATGATCATTGGCATGAATTTCTCTGGCAATCCTGCAAGCATTAACGATGCTATGTCCATGTATCATCAATATTAAAGCCTGTACCTCTCAAACGCTGTTTCTACGATCTGGTTAACATATGCATTCATTGAATCACAGTTTTCTAACCTTGTAGATATCAGTGAACGGAGCAAACTGATTCGTCTTGTGAAACATAGAACGCAGTTTTTTCCACAATTCACTGGCAGAACTGGCTTCCTTGATGTGTACGTACAAACTCGGATCGATTGTTAAAACCAATTTGGCTTTGGCTTTAACATCCTGAACTTTTCTTTCAGCTGCTGCTGATACTGTCTCAGGTGTCTCAGGTTCCGTTGATGTATTTTCCACTGCGCTACTTTCCTCGATGCAATGCTGCAATCCTTCTAGGACCAAGTAATTCTGCGCGGCAAAGGCCCACTCATCGTAGTTCTCTCGCCCCTTCAGTCTAGGGACTCCCAACTGATAATTTGCCATACTGGGAACGTTTTATTCTTTCACTGTTTTCGCGTCATCTGGGCCCATAACCTGTTAAACTGAATAAAACTCTCGACTGCAGGCCATTATATCTTTAATGGGCAAAAGTAAGTATACTAGTTTTAGTGGTACTACCACGTACTACATTTAAAACATAACCACACACTCTGAATACATACATTATCGGAATCCTAAGTTTTTGGCACGCATCTTGTTGCTGACATGACATAAACGTCTTGTGCCACAGAACACAGAACAAATATTTTGGACTAATTATGAATTATAAAATCAACACATCTCATAAAATATATGAATAGACCGACAACTGTGAGTATTTTTAGTTCTCCAAAAGAATTTCTGCATGTCTGCCGCCATCCTAATTTGGCAATTAATTTCGAAGTTATTCTCAAGAAGAGGATGTGTGCATTCTTTGAGAAAAATTAACTCATATCAGAAACTCAGATCGGTTATCGAGCGGATAAGTCCTCAAACTTATGTCCTTGGACCACTATTATTTTTTAATATATTTTAATGACTCGTCATATACAATTTAGATCTATTTTTTATGCTAATGGTACTTTTACAGTGACCGCCAAAATGTTGGAACCATATGGGAAACTTTTTTATAATTAGTTTCTCAGAAAATTTCGTTCCTCATAAAAGTTGGTGCATTCAATTAGACTGAGTACACGCATATCGGTTATCGACAGTGGCGTGCGGCTTACTGGGAATCGGTAGATATTCTAAATTCACTATAGCGTAAAGTGACATTAATTGAAAGTTGTTTGCAATTGAATGATAGTCAGAGTTATCCAGTTTAGTTTACCAATTACCAATTTTGATTTTTTTAAGGCTTTATTTCAATATCTTCCCATTAGTTTTTTTGACTCATATTCAAGATTTTGTTAGATCAGGTCATTAATCTGATAGATAATTCATGCTTATTCAGTAACTTACTACTCAAAAACTATTGTGGATAATTCCCATTAAAAATTGAGGTCAACCCTCTAAGTAGTTATCAGAATCAGTAATTGGTAGACCAAACTGAATAACTTAGAATATCATTCAACTTTTTTCAATAATTTTTTTTTGTTTTATCCATATTACTCCATAGTGAATTTAGAACACGGCCGTTTCCCACTTAGCCGCACGCCACTGGCAACAACTGATATGCGCGTACTTAGTCTAATTGAATGCACCAACTTTCATGAAGAATTAAATGTTTTAAAAACCATCAATAAAAAAGTTTCCCATATGGTTCCAATATGGTTCCAATATGGTTCCAATATTTTGGCAGACACTGTATACGTACTCATATATTTTGTACTTTATATATTTTCTCGAGAATTTCGATCACACCCTGATTGTATTGACTAATGCATATGTTTTATTGTTAACATAGGTGGGTAATTTATGTCATAACCTAGAAAAAGTATAAACTACTCTTTTAGGTCCCTCTCAAGTTAATGTGGTAGACAACCAAGGAGACTAAAATTTAACAAGGAGTGTTTAATCCCCATAAGACAATAGAGACACTAGTAGAAACAGATGAAAGAACATTTGTGACGAAATGTGACGTAGTTGGACGTGTCATGGCCGCCGTTCTCTATAGACAGTGTCGGACTAGCTGTTGGTATATGAGAGTTACTGCTGACAGTTTTGTTGCTTGGTTCGAGTTCGGCTCTGTACTCATATCCAAGTACGTCACTATGACGCATTGATGATACAAGATTCTGATTGGCTAGAGCTTATTAAACCCTCCTTGTTAGTTTAGTCTCTTTGGGTCGCGTCGGCGATAACATTTTGACGTTTCATCATAGTGTCGCAAATTGTTACTTTTCGGATTTGCCAAGATCATTTGAAAATAAATCTAGTAGTAGCGAAGATGAAATGTGTACACCATCCGATATAGTGAAAAAAGCGAAAAATGCTTCGTATAATTTGTTACCAGCAAAATCTCATCAAAGATACGGAACAATTTATCAAAAATTGATTGACTGGAAGCTGAAACACAAAATCAATTCATTTTCAGGAAAGTTATGTTAGCATATTTTGGAGAACGGTCCAAAGAAATGAAGCCATCGTCATTTTGGTCAATTTCTTCAATGCTAAGGTAAACAATATAAACCACGATAACATTAACATTGCGACTTATCCTTAACTGTTGGCTTTGCTAAAAAGAGAGTCAGGTGATTTGGAGAGTAAGAAATCGAAAACGTTGTCATCGAAAGAAATCAATGCCTTTCTTCAAAACGGTCCAGATAGCAGATATTTTCTTTCGAAGATATTCACAAATTATATAGGTGAATTAACAGGCAAGTATTTATACTTTCAGGTAGTTCTAATTTGCGGTATTAGTGGTGCTTGTAGAAAACAGAAAGTTACGCAACTTGAAGCCTGAAGACGTGGAGGATACTGGAAAATGTATGATAATTTATTACTGCCGATTCAATAACCAAAACGCAACGTATATCTGGGGCTTATTAGCGAATACCATGCATACACAGGCCGTTGCTTCAGGCGCTTTCAGCAGCAATAATTCTTGTAGATTCTGGCGGAGATATGCTAGCATTAAAGTGACACGGTGATTGGCGGTCATCAGCAGTGGTCGAGAGATATGTAGATAATTGCACGTGCCCTTAATAATAGAAAACAATGGTTTTATTTTAGTTTTCAATAACTGCAGAGTAACAATTAATAATTATTACAATCAACGTAAACTATACTAAGTGTTATTGTAACGCATTATAGTTGAATTATTTTTGTTGTTATTTAATTGATTGATTAAAAATATTGTCAGTTAATGAAATTCTAATTTTTTATGGAAATGAATGCGGTCGTAGAAAAAGCATAGTGCACAACTCGAGTTGTAAGACAATTACGCACTTCTAGAATTTGGCACTCGCCACTTTGCGGCTCGTGCGTAACTTTTTCTAGTCGTGCGTAATATGCTTCTTACAACTCTTGTTATGTAATATACTATTGTGTTTGCTAATTCTTCGACTCTTTCAAGTTTTTTTCTTTCAATGATTTATTGTATGCTTTTTATTATAATTTTATTATTTTATTGATATACAAATAATTTTAGACATGACTTACTTTGTCGACAAAATGTAATACATTTTAGACAATAAAGACCATTTATCTATCTATCTATCTATCAGAGAGTTACTTATGACATCTACAGTCACTAGTTGAAACCTAATTTGACACCAACCAAGGAATCCAAAGTTAGATGTTTATCTACTCATTGACAGGCAGTCAACGATTCGTTGTTCTGACCAACCCATGGTTCAATCATTGTTTATATAGAAGTAAGATAGTTAGCCAACCTTATGGGATTTATATTGGATTCAAATGGATCTCGCATCCAAGTCATGTCGTAACTTCAGTGATCCGGCCTCCAAGTCATGTCGTGTAGCTTCATTGAAACAATGGGACAGCATTAAAATCAGGGTTTTTTGAAGAAACCTGCATTGAAATGACGTCAAATATTCATGTTTGTAACTAATCACGCTAGATGACACTCGCGTTTGGGTTCAATACCTTTTCCACAGGCATTAACTAACTATCTTCTATTTAAACAATGGTTCAATCAAGTTTCTAGTACGTTATGAGGAACGCAAGCAGAATCTAAGTGAAAATATAGTAAACTTGATTGAACCTTGGGTTGGTCAGAACAACGAATTGTTGGCTGCCTGTCAATGAGTAGATAAACATCTAATTTTGGAATCCTTGGTTCGTGTCAAATTAAGTTTCAACTAGTGACTGTAGATGTCATAAGTAACTTTCTGTTATATCTGTCTTGCCTTCACGGTACTCATTTTTGAGTGGATTCGTTTTGATTTCGAGAGCTCCATAAATCCTTTCTGATGAGTGGGTGACCACGAAACAGCTGTCAAAAGGTGGAACTCTCGGAATTAAAACGAAAAATACTCTATTCTCACTTATCTATCTATATATTTATTATTTGATTTCACCTTTCATAGATGAACAGATCTTTATTATTCAGAAATGTTGGTTTATTGTTGAACCCATCCAGATACTTCCCATAGATACCCACCCATCTACTTGATTCTCAGACTCACCTCTATTGTAATTAACATCCATCGACCTCGTCTTAAGACTATTCGAAACGGGTTCTCGATGTGGAGGCACTACAGGTTGTTCATTACTATTCGGCAGCGTATCTGCTCTAGTTTTCAGCACTGGATGCAGGATCTCTGTATACTCGTCTTCGTCTTCTTCGACAGGCGAGGGAGGCAACGGAGGGAAATCGTGCTGCAGCACCTCCACTCGCACGGGGAAGTCCGCGGAAGTGGAGGTGGGAAGGGGTCGAGGTTCACGATGAGCGATGAGCATCTCTTTGGCACTTTCGGACTTCTGGATGCCATTTCGCTTGGGAAATGGATTACCAGCTGAAAAATATATCGTCATTGCTGTGATCCAATCACCGATAAAACAGTTTGATGCAAATTCTTACGTGATGTGATGAAAGAACAATAAGTTTCCTGAATCATAATGAGAGTTGCTATATATATATATATTTATTTTAATTCGGGAAATATATGGAGAAAACAAATTCAAATGGTCAAAGGGATTTGTATAATTTTTTCTACAGATAAGAATTTGTGACGAGATACACATATGCCGACTCAGCATACATTGTCTATATTTGTGTACTAACTAGTCACAGAAATATAGTGCATATACAGAAAACTATTATTTAATGAATTCCGAAATGCAATCACTGTATATATAACATTGAAATGCAAACTGGATTCTAGTCGTATAAATCGACTTCAATAATGTCTAGAAACAAAGAACTGTCCTGTTTTCAAAATAATTGCCGCGCATGTGCACGCTGCGATTGTATGCAAATGTTCTTCTCATGATCCATATAATACCAAAAATAAGTCTTCATACGTTAAAATAATAGTTTTTCAGTACCTTCTCTATTTTTACATGCTTAGTTTTTGATTTGGGGCTTGCTACATGAGATAAGCGAATGCAATTTTTTTTCCGTAGGATTATTTTCTTCAAATTGAACGAAACTCCTCTGCATACATTAACTAATCAAAAATATCAATTTTCAATGCAAATTCAAATGTGATTGATGACGCCGCTCCATGCCAGCAATCTTAGATATTTCGTTAGGACATTTTAAAACCAATACTATAATCATCTTTAAAGATGAATACATTAAAAAAAACTTTGTACAAAATCTGTCATTATCCTGTCTATAAATGAAAGTAGCTTATTATGTAAGTAATGGTTGAAAGTTTGATTTTGTGGACGAAATTCTTTTCTTGAGTCTTTTTGGGATTTTGACCTCCCATATTATGAAATTGAAAAAATGTTAATTCAAGGAAAACTGTACATGTGTAGAAGGCAATTAATCAATTTGTCCCGATAAGTTATTACGTTTTCAACACTCTTGGCTTGAAAAATAGAAGTATTTTCAGTTATTGCTCCAGATAGGCAAATTCAGAATAAGATAAGTTACAGGCAAAATTGAATAATGTTTCCAAGACAACAATATTATAAATGCAGTCACTTACCGGTATTCATTTTTCAGTTTTCATTTTTTTATTTAAATTTTTTTCATTTGCAGGCTATTAAAGATTAAAATCCCAAAGAGACTATATATTATATATTACTTAAACTGGCCAACTGGAGAATTTCTATTCAAAATAGAATAATAATAATGAAAATGCCGCTCTGGACGACTCGCTTCACCATAAGATCTGGTCAAGTCAGAGTCCAAACAGAGCACATAATCTTTAGAAGGGGCTACCTCAGCCCTCTTCTCTTTTGCATCTTCCTTTTGCCATTAATCCGTCGCACTCAGAAAAACCCGTGGATACAACTGCGGCAACTCCAGCAACCGGAGGCATAAGATCATCCATCTATTTTGCATGGATGACCTCAAACTATGTGCCTGGGGAGAAAGGGACCTACACATATCAGTACTTGAGGGTGGTGGAAGAGTACAAGCATGCTATTAGAATTAAATTTGGAATCGACGAAATGGGCCACGGTTCATCTCAAAAAATGATGCAAGGAATACGGAGAGGCAAGTACTACATATGACCTGCCTCCCATTCGGCCTGGCAACAGCACTTCGAGCATTTGCTCGTTTATCAAACTGGGTAGCAAGTCATCTTCGGGACGAAGGAATAGGATAGTTACTTGGACGATTTTCTCATAGCACACCAAGTGGGGAAATTCTGGAAACGCAAGCCCAAGTCACGATATCGTTCCTAGAGTACTTGGGATGGGTGATCATCTACGATAAATCCTCGATGATTCCAAAGAGAAGATGCAAATTCTTGGGCCTAGTTTGGAATACACTGCAGGATCGAGTGTCTTTACCAAGCCGCAAGAAAGTATATCTAAAAAAGTATCTCCCAAGATTGCTGATATTGGAGAGGTGGGATTGGTTAACTGTCAAGAAAATATTAGGAAAATAAAATTTTGCAGCATTTGCAGTACCACTCGGCAGGCTCCACTCCAGGACAATCCAACGAAGCAGCCTTTGTCTTCTAGAGTGGAAGCAGAGGAAGCAATCACCTAACCTATTCTCAGCTATATGGGAATTCCAGTGGTGACTAGCCAACTGAAAAAGTGATGGTTATAATGTCAAGCCTAGGTAAGACCTTAAATAAATCGTTTGGGGAAAAAACGTTGTATATTTTTCTCGTAGAATTGTGAAATTTACAGACTTGATAAAAGATAGAAAGTTTACAAAGAAATTTCTTTGTATCTGAAGAATTTGCTTACTGTAAGAACTGCGATGAAATCTGAAGAAAAACTTACTTACAAATATCAGCCCAATATATGAGCCATGAAATGTAGTTGAATCTCAATTTTTAAGTTGATGAGTAATTTTGCAGCTAATCAAAAAATAGGTATAATTTTGTGGTTGAAAGGTGTTAAAAGTCTATTCAAAACTAATAAGTTTGATTTTTCAAAGTAACAAGGTTATTTAATAAGATTTGATTTTTTTTGTGAACGCCTATAGTTCTTGAACATAAGTAGATGTATTTGTTTTTGTATTCTATACAAATTTGTTTTTAGGTCGGGTTATCTATTAGGTTTTGGTATTTTCTCGAATTGATTCGCTTCTATTTGCGATACCTTGTCCTTTTATTTTATGGATTTTGTAACGATTGTGATACTTAGTTATGTACCTGATACAAGTGACAAAAAAAAAAGTTATGTTATTTATGTATTATTTCGCAGTTGAGTAAATCATTCCCTTATTGAATCACATCTGCGACGATATGGTATAGCATTTCCTGAAGTAATCGTTCGCATAGTGTGCTTTGGGATATTTATGCAAAGTGGGATATTGGGATAAATGCCTACCTCATTTTCTTAAACCTAAGATTCTAACAGTTATTGCAATTTTTATACTCGGAACTGTTTGTTTGATACACAAACATAACACAGAGTTCACTATTGGCAGTACTTCTTATCATAATACCAGACAGAATAATGATTTGAAACTTCCAATTCTCAGAAGCCCACTTATCAAAAACTCTATAATTTATAATGTATGTGAGATGTTTAATTGGTTACACTTGTGTGGGTGCCTGGACATAGGGAAATTGAAGGCAATAAAAAAGCAGACCAACTCGCAAAACAAGCATCTGAATCACCATTCATACCAGCGTTTGAAATGAGCAAAACCCAATGCAGAAACCTAATCAATTAGTGGAAGAAATCGAAACATCAAACATAATGGGACCAAATCGAAGGGCATCGACATAGCACAGCCATGGTGGGGCCCTTGAGCCAAACACTGAGGCGACAACCTCAACAACAACAGATCGAAGATACGCACAATCACCGGGTTACTAACCGGACACTGCGGCCTTAGAAAACACTTACACACCATGGGAATAAATAGAAAACCGTGGACAGTGGACTCTGTGGTGACGAGGAGGAAACAGCCTCTCACACCATCTTCGAATGCGAAGTTCTGCTCAACAGGCGCAACAGAATATGCAGACAGACCAACCTAGAAACAGGCATGAATCCAAAACACATAGTAAATAGACTACTAAACCTGGAAAAAAAGACAACATGCCTATATAACTAGAAACCATTGACGATAGAACAATAGACTTCAGCTGGTCTCAGTGTAAAGGCAAACCTAAGTCAAAGTCAAAGTCAAAAATGGACCAATGTTTTCATAAGTTTTGGAGGGCGCTGAATGCGTATTCGCCCTCTAAAAATAATTTGGTACATTTAACGTTCATTGAATTCTAACATTTTGATGCTCTTCCTAATATGGGAGGGTTGTTTGTTCAACAAACTGACTGAAAATGGCCGATGGCGCGCTTCTATCGTACATAATTCTCTCACCGCGTTTCCTTTATGCCTTTCTTCTACACATCATCTGTTTAAAATTTGGCGCCATGCAGTGTCTGCAACTGAGCGTTTTCGAGAAGGCCGTGAGTCAGGTGCTGGTGATTACCCGGAATATAATGCTGTGAAACATACAGTATTTCCATATGTATACTTTTACAAGTTTCAGTACAAGGTATGTACAAAAAGTAATTAGGAGTGCAAAGGATTTTTTGCATCAACGCATAATTGTGTTGATTCAAACAGATTGTATTCTTGAATAGGTCCAACCAAATATTAGTTTGATTTTTTGACGGAGTCCTCTTGAAAAATATTTTAAACAGTTGGTTGAGGCAAGAATATTTTAGATTCAATAATGGGCACTTTTTTGTTGAATCATGGGAGTAGGTTGAGACAAGAACATTGCAATTTGAATAATGAATACTATTCTTCTATCAACTTGTCAACTTGGAGGTTGAGTTCCAATCTGCACTTTGCCATTTTCATTTTGGCAACATTGAATAGATTAAACAAAGCATAGATTCACAACTACGAACAATTTAAGTATAAATAATGGTTTTATATGAGAATAGTTTCAAGTTTAATAACTGTATTCTCAATAAAACCAGTTAGTAGTGACGCATATTGTAGTTTGATTGAATACATAAACAACGCCACTCGCATTTAGACAGAAAACTGTAGAAGACCGAAATATATTTCACTCATTTTCACTCAATTCAGTGGTGCTGTACTCAGAATTTTACAAAATTTACGGGTCCAGCATGTGAAAATAATAACTTGTGACTCATAACAACTGTTATGCAACATTAAC
The DNA here is from genome assembly GCA_944452925.2 of Chrysolina oricalcia. NCBI lineage: Eukaryota > Metazoa > Arthropoda > Insecta > Coleoptera > Chrysomelidae > Chrysolina > Chrysolina oricalcia. Next base: position 34,591,823 of record OX101815.2, on the reverse strand, counting down.
TGCAAAAAGAATTATCGAAACGCTCCAACAGAAAAACAACTCAAATATGGACAAGGCGTCCAAAACAGGTGCTACGCCTCAGAAAGTAACAAGACCTAAATCCTTGAAATTTGATAAACTCAAATGTAACTATAAATACTCTAAAGAGCATCTACGCTTAGTGATATCAACAAATATGCACATGAAGCTAACAGAGCTTTCCAAATATGACTACAACCTGAACATTAGAGTGAATGCAGTTGGTGATTTGACTGCCGCGGATGCCATGTATCATTGCACGTGTCTCGTCAGGCTAGGCAGAGTAAAATATGCGATGGATGCAGAGACAAAAAATGAGGACCGGAGAAACCATGGATTTATAAATAAATTTATAAGTCCATGGGAGAAACATGCTACCGTTCTGGCAACTTTACAAGGAACTTCGAGTTGCTGCTTCTCTCGAAAAGGTTAGTACCAGTGTTTGTGAAGGACAATCGAAATTAAAAAGTAGCTTTAAACTATTATACACAATAATTTTTATTTCCAGATATTAAAATTGGACTATGAATGGCAGAGGTAAGTTAATCTAGCAAAGGGCTTAGACGTTGACATCCCAGTTTCATTTGAGTCCCAGCGAAGTAGTTTTAAAACTAGGCTGGAAGAGGAATTGGGAGAAATTTTCCAGTTTTTTCAATCTTTAAACAGAGACGTTCACGAGAGACAAATGTTGCCCTTGCAAGTAGGTAAAAAGGCGGCTGCTGAAAACGAACGTGGATGATGACTCTGATTTACCTTCGCACGAGCCTGATAATTATTTTCGTACTATCGTACACTGTGCTCTGAAAGTAAGAGGAGATTTGATGGCCTTGCCGGGTCATTGTGGTTTCGGGATTGGAATTAAGAGGCTATTTTCCATCGTACAAGTTAACCTCTCTTGGAAGGGATTCATGCTTTAAAGAGATGTAGTTCAATGTCCAGCGTGGCTTTAGTCGAGGAAGTAGTTGTTTTCTGTTAGATATTACAAAAAAGTAACTTCAATTTTATCGTAGGGTTTTTTCCATTTGCAGAGGAGCCATGTATTGATTCAATTTTCAATTGAGAATGTTTTTCTCTTTAAAGAAATAATTCCTGATTCCTTGCACCTGTTTTTGGGTGTCCTCATACAAGGTGAAGAGGTTTTAGATTCGATAGGTGATATGGCAGACGCCGAGGACAGGGACGAAGCCGGATGCACTGAAGCAGAAAGAAGTGGGTTAAACAACGCTGCCCTTTCTATAGTACAGGATAGTGTGTATGCTGTGAGTAAAAGAAAAAAACTTACCCACAAACACATCAATCTAGTCCTAACTTTACATCATGCTACATGAAGTAAACAATCAGTGAACCTATTCCATGCTGCTGGACATATTGTCAGCTACCGCAACGTGCTACAAGCCGACACAACTTTGGCAACTGTCACACTGCAGTTTGACAAGTTTGACAAAGAAACTGGAGCAGTGACTACTCCAAATTTAAAACATGTCAGAATTCGGGGTAATACTGTTCCAGTCCTCCATGTTACGGCAAACAATATTAACCTTATGCTTGTCAGTCTTGATGGGAAGAAAGTTTTCAATGGGACACAAATGGTTGCTTTTCAACGAAAGGTGAGCAAACTACTGAGGTTCTCAGCACTATGACATTATCAAAGTCCACAACCTTACAAGTACCACCTGAACTGAACGAATTGTGTAGTGTTGAAACGTTCGCCAGACCAGAGCCAGACTTTTTGCATCATTTTGCATCATTTACTACTAACGATCCTTTGGACTTCTCTAAAATGAGTAATCATGTGCTTAAATCCAGAACAGAGGATATAACTTTTTTGGTATCTAGAGTGGAAGCAGACAAAAAAGTTGGGTGGACAGAGTTTAACAAATAGCAAACGTCTGTTGAACCAGAACCCTCTGCTGTTGGTTTCACGCCAATCACTTTGAATCCAGCCCATGAAATAGAAACTCTTAGCACTGTTCTCCAAAGATGTATTGCTCTTGGAAATAGTCAAGGCTACAAGTGTATTAGTTTTACTAACTGCAGACCAGCAACTCTATTGCAAGTTGTTAGAATTGCAATGGAGTTCACCGAAATTCAAAGAACGGATCATACTGAGAATAGGTGGCCTACATATAGCCATGAACTTTCTCCACACAATAGGGCAGCATATGGCTGGTAGTGGCCTTTCAGAAATTTGGTTGGAAAGCGGAGTTCTCGCTGAGGGGTCAGCCACAAAAGTGCTAGAAGGTAAGGTCTATGCAAAGGCTATGCGAGCACACAAACTCACTTTGCAGGCGTTGTGGCGAATACTTTATCCCCAAATTCTTGCTTACCTCGAGGACCACCACTTTGAAGATGAAGAAGAGTTGAGACTTATTTTTGACAACCCAGAATATCTTACCTGCAGTCTTCCGAAGTTCTTTCCCACGTAATCGACTTCTTAAAGCAGCTAAGAATTTTGCACTGTGGTGGAGTTATATGGACATGGTCTTCATCCTTCTTATGTTGACTCCGGGAATACGAGACGGCGATTGGGACTGTTATCGTCCTGCTTTCCGGAAATAATTCCGTACACAGCTCTGTACGACCACGGGAATTATCTGAAGTCAATGACTGCATACAACATTGAAATGCACCAATTACCCCCTATTGTTATGTCCTGTCAGAAGTTATCACAAGTTGATCCCGACCACTCCCAGGAATGGCTTGTCGGCACTTGCAAAGATGTTTCTGGCGGTATTGTAGGAATAACTGAAGATGTGTGAATTTTGCAGCGTTGGGCTTTGTCTCTGCATTGGCGAAGTGAGATTGCTGCAAACACCTACGCCTCATATGGCATACAGAGAAAGGACACTTTTAAGGAAGAAGGAAATTCCCGTCGCACGAGAGATATCTCTGATGAAGATGCTGTACTACGTACAATGGAAACAATGGAGCTGCTGTCTCACGAAGTATCCGAAGTTGTATGTAACATCGCTACGAAAGAAAAGGGCACAAGTAATATAACAGAAGCTCTTCTCTGTGCCAAGAAACGTGGAAACGAACTCGTTCATGCGTTTGTCTCACAACGACTCATAAAGGACCCTGAAGCTGGAAAGCCAAAATTAAGTTACCATGCAACTGTGACAAAAAATAAGTCACCAACTTTACAAGACCTTCACAAAGAAAAATCGGCCGCGTGTCCCACAGAAATGAAGAAGGACGGCCGAGACTTTCTCCACACTCTTGTAGTAGCTTATGATGCACCCAGCAAACACATCTGCGACATGACATCTCTGAGATGTCGCAATGAGGTAACACGGTGATATCAAAAAGGTTGCATCGCTGCGATGTACAGAAGCAAATACATCTGTGACATGACATTTCAGAGATGTGGCAATGAGGCAACACGGCGATATCAAAAACGTTGCATCGCTGCGATGTACAGAAGCAAATACATCTGTGACGTGACATCTCTCAGATGTCGCAATGAGGCAACAGTACGATATTACATACGTTGCATTGCTGCGATCGATGTACAAAAGCTAATCTATTACTTGTCATTTCTAAGCTGTCACAATTGCGATTTTAAAAATTTCTCCTTGCCGCAATGATGTTATCGTCATATGTGTTTTTTGCGATGTCAACAATGAACGCCATTGCACATGCGCCTGATATTCGTAAATTTATATATTCGTTCAATTTGCTTCTCGATCATAAACATTGAACATAGATTAAACTTCCGGCAGCGGTTGAGGTCAGACGGCGGCCTTGTGTTGGAAGTCAAGTTAATGTAGAAGTAAATGTCCAGCATTATAGATAATGTGCATGAAGTGTATGTAAATGTTAGTGAATGTTTGCCATTAGGTCTTAGTCCATCTAATATCTAATGTGCATGAAATGCAAGCAAATAATAGACCAGGGTGAGGATATTGCTTCCAGCAAGACGACGACGACGCCCGTGTTATTTACGTCGGTTAGAGGCCGGGGCGAGACGGATTCTTGCATAACACAAATGGGGATTCTGAGTAAATTGCGCAAGCATAGCTCATTAAAGGATTAAGAAGAAGAAGAACATGGAACATAACCAAAAATGGCTTGTTGCACCAAGTCTATTAACTAATGGTCATAGTAATTTAATAAATGTTTAATATCCTGACAAAGCTGTGAAAATAACTTATTCTAGGAATAGTTCCCAGGAAAAAAGTAAGTAACAATAATTTTTCACTTGAAACTATGGCAAAGCGTTCATTTCCCTCTTTCTCTTATCGTCATAAAAGACGGATGATAAAGTTTTATTGTTTTAGGTATCATTATTTTTTACTGTTGGAAAATGCTTCGATTAGAACAATGTTGTTTAATTTTGAGTACATTATATTTTTTGAAAATAAAATGTTTAAATACATATTTTCCATCCAAAGCTTTTTTTCATTGATATATTTTCCTTTGTATTACCTAACCCCTGAGTGACAAAAGTACATCGCTGTTATATGTCACATGTTCACATACCTGCGATATCAATATGGAATCATCTCGTATACATCGCAGTTACATCTCAAAAAATATATCGTTGTTACATCGTAGAACTTCTTGCAGCGACGTCGCATGGATGAATCTTGAGTGGGACAAAATAACATCCCTCCGACATCGCAGCGACGTCTATTCGACATAGAATGCGATATCACAGGTCACATTGTTACATCGCTGCGATGCACCTGTGATGTAACTGTGTTTGCTGGGCAGGTAGAAAAGTAGACTTGAATTCAATTCTAAGAAATGAGCTGTGCAATGTTCCTATATCGTTGGCTCTTATGAATGGCGACTTAAGACCTGCTGAAAAGGCCTCTTTTGTGAAGGAAATAACTAAAAATATTTACTGCCCGAGTTCAATAGCAATCAACAAAAAATCTGCTTGTCTTATTATAGATGGGATGGCATTCGTTCAAGCACTGGTAAGAACACTCACAGGGAAATACTTCAGTGATATTGCATGTGCTTTCAACAAGAGAATATAAGCCTACAGTTCCCAGTATAATGAAGTTCACGTGGTTGTTGATCGAAACCGCGATCTTTCTGTGACGGCAGATACAAGAAAACACAGAGGAAAGGGTTTTGCTCCTGTACGAAGAGTAATCAAGAACGAGGGAGTTCCCTTACCTAAGAATTGGAACAGCTTCCTCGCCCTGTCAGAAAACATGGCCGACCTCGCACGGTTCCTTAGCGAAGAATCCATGAAGTACGATGGCAGCCTGGAAGTCATTGTGGCTGGTGGTTTTGTGGATGAGACGCATGCCGAGTCAAACAAAGAAAGAGACCTGACACACTTATTTTCGAACCATGATTAGGCTGATACCAGGATGGTGCTCCATGCGGTAAAAACCGAAAGAGAGG